>JADBJO010000964.1:42500-145000 GCA_016801955.1 Conus betulinus | reverse complement strand
TCTTGCCCAACTCCGCCAAGATCATGGCCACCTCTGGCTCCGTCTGCATCCGCTTCATCATTCAGGTACCTCCCCCCCCCAGACACACCACACATGCATATGCATTAAGACGCATACACACACACATGCATGCACACATGCACGCACACATGCACATATGCATGCACACACACACTTATGCATGTACACATGCATATGCATGCACATGCATGTGTGTGTGCATGCACACACGCATACACACACGCACGCACACATGCATATACACACACACACATACACACACACACACACACACACACACACACACACACACACACACACACACACACACACACACACACACAAAGAGAATTGAAAACAGCTTGCACACACAAAGAAATTGAAAACAGCGTGTCAACATTTTCAGTACGTGCACACCAACCGTCTGATCCCCATTGTGACGGGCAACATGACGGCCAAGTCCAACGTGATCCGGCGGCAGTCCTGTGAGTTCCTAAACCAGCTCTTGCATTCCTGGGCCACGCACACCCTGGAGAAACACATTGCCATCCTGCAGGACTCCATACGCAGAGGCATCAGCGATGCTGATTCAGAGGCCAGGGCTTTCTCTCGCAAGTGAGTTGCAGCAGGCAGAGGTGTGTGTGTGTGTGTGTGTGTGTGGGTGGTGCGTGCGTGCACACACATGAGTGTGTGTGTGTGTGTGTGTGTGTTTTGTGTGTGCATGCGTCTGCGTGTGATTGATTGCAGTTGTAGGCCACTGTCAATAACCTAACTTTTAAAGTCAAAAGAAATCAAGTTGCCAGTATCGCCGATCACAGGTTAGATGTCAACATGGCATGTTGTATGGAAGCGTGCGTTTGTTTTTTTCCTCCTCCTCTGAATGAGATGTTTACCAAAAGTACCATTAACATTGTCAGTACTCCCCCCTACTACCACCACCCCTCACTCAACCTTCCCTTGCATTTGTTGACCTGTTTCACCTCTTCCTCCTTGCAGGGCATTCTGGGGGTTTGCAGAGCACTTCAAGTCGCAGGCCGACGCCCTGCTGAGCAGCCTGGACCCCTCAAGCAGAAGATGCTGCAAGGGAGAGCTAAGCAACTCCTCCTCCAACAATTCCCTCAACTCGGCAGAAGGTCTGCGGCCGGGCAAGTCACGGGCCCGATCAGCCAGTCATGACCGCTCCATTCCTAAATACAGTGGCGGATTGGAGTGAGTTCTGTGGGGTCGCCTCCCCTGTGTACACAATACTTTGCTGATGTGTGTGCTGTACAGTTCTTGTTCTGTTTAAACCCTCCCCCCCCCCCCCCCCCCCCGTCAGCACCTTGATTGTGGAAGCAAAGGGCGGTTGCTGTGATTTGTGTCATGTTTATAAAGAAAAGTAGAGTTGTGTCATTGGTTTTGGTGGGATGCTTTCCCTTGTGAAAAAGATCATGATAAATAGTGACGTCTGATGGGTGTTGATGTGAGTGCTTCATCCCATCATTAGGATGCTACAAATGTACTGGCCAGTGATAGTCTGTGGGTTAGGAGGCCATTTTGTGGGGGGGGGGGGGGGGGGTGTTTTTTAAATTGTTATCAAAGAATTGCAGGGAAATGTTTCCCTGATACATCAGCACGAGTACACTAAATAACATACTGCTTTAACAGCATACTGAGTGTAGAAGATTGGAGTTTTTCTTTTCTTTGTTTTCTCATGATGATTGATAGGGATGATGATAACGGAGAGTGATTCTGTGGTTCAGTGTCAGACCATTCGGTTCAACGTCATGTGATGTTAGCTATGCTTCATGCTTCCCATTCATAATGCAGGTTGGAGGGAAGAGATGATACCTTCAGCGATGCATGTGAAGTGCAGAAAGATCCATACTGTCAGAGTCTCCTTGGTAAAGTAGATGACCACTGGCTGCCTGGTTAAGATAGGAAACAGTTCACATGTAATGCTGACACCCTTCTCAGGTGATACAGCAGATAGGAATAACCATCCCATGAGACAGGGGAGGAGGCAGGCGTTCCTGCATCAGTACCACCAGAATGGCAAGAAGGTGAGATGGCACCGAAGAATGCTAGCTTTTTAGGTTGGGTGTCCGGGATTCAAACTGGCAGTCTGCAAGCTTTGTATGGTTCTGGTCCACCCTCATAAACCCACAGTCCACCCAGCTGCAGGCAGGGGGCTTCCTGGTTGGTTCAGTTGACTAGAGTACCAGGTGTACAATCAGTGTTTTGACTCTGAATCATGCTTGTGTCCAGTGGGAAATTGCCATTCACATGGCCCACCTTAATGCGTTGTCATTCAGGAGATGCAGAGTAACTGTAAGACTGGCCCTATCCCTCTCCTCTCACAGGGATGGTTATCCCTGCTGTCTGCTGTATCTCCCATGATGGGTGTGGATGTTTACACCTGAAAATAACTGAAAACTATGGGCGACATCCTGTGAGAGAAGTGCTGGGTTAGAGACAGGTTGGTCAAGGGGAAAAAATGAACGGTCCGAAGTGGGATCAGATGGATTTGGTTCAGAGCTGACCATGAGCTGTTTCTGACCAGTGCGGCTGTGGTGTTTTTCAGGCGAACAGGGTCAATGAGAAAAACGGACCATCCCGCTTCAGCGGGTCACGCAGCGATGCCGGCAGTGGTGAGTACTTCGTCTTCTCGGGGGGCTGTGCTTTGCTGATTGACGACACATGTGCTGTACACTGTACTGGTTCACTGGGTCGCTTCCACATGGCACTAGTTTGGGAGGAGGGGTCACTTCTCACCACACCAGTTCTGGAATTAAAAAAGATGATGTTCAAATGTAATTAGGGGAGGTGTTTGGAGGGGGGGGGGGGGCTGGAGGATTTTGTTGTTGTTGTGCTTGACAGGGTAACAGATAGTTGCACATATGTTTGGTAAGAGAAAACTGGAGCACATATCAGCATTTCTTCTTTTTTTTTTATTTTAAGGGATCATTCAGTATTGCGCAGTTTGTCATTGTGGTCAAGCTTTTGTTTGCACATTCAGAGGTTTGCTTACAGTGCCTGTCAGTCCATGTCGGTAGTTGTTGCCCCTTTTTTTTTTTTTCATTTCTGACTGTTTCAACTGTTACGGTATTCTTTTTATCAGAGAAGTTGAGGCCAGCAAAGGTATCGTTAAATGAACAAGTTTGAAGTGTGAGCTGTGGAAGAAAGTAATATTCGAGAAAAAATGTACGTATGTGAAATTCCAGTCTTGTTATTCTTTGGGGGTGGAAGGTGTATCGGAAGGAAAAAACAAACTTTAGAGTAGTAATTGTTCTGCAGAGAATATGGGCAAACCTTATGAATTGACAGGTAACTGTTTGCTTTGTTGTGTGTGTTTGTATTCCTTCACAATGTGTATATTCTCAGGGACAACTTAACAGCACATTTGACCTGTTTCAGATGCATTGATCACCTTTCCCATTGACTCATGTACTCACGGCAAGCATCACAATAGAATGATAATGCTTTTATGAACTGTCACACCATGTCACATGATCACTGGCTGAATCTGGAATTGTGATGAAGTAGAACTAATAGTATGTGGTCTTTATATCGGTTCTTGTCAGCAAAATATTCAGTCTTGTCGGAATATCAAATATTCTCTAAGAACACATGAAAGATGATAGCAAAGACTTGCTGCTGAAGGAGGGTATTTTTTTCTAGAAATTTCTAGTAGTGAGCCATAATGAACCTTACTAAAATAGGAACATAAATAAAACAACAGATTTTTTTTTTACATTGTTCTAACAAGCAGGGTTAAACTGTTTGAAAGTTAGTGAATAAAAAGGATATCTTGTCTTCTGTAGAAGCAAATCGAACCTAATCCAAAAAAAGATTAAAAGCTTGAGCAGCCAAACTGTCAAAAATGTAGGAAATGATGTGTTGCTTAACACAATTTTGTCACTGAGATCAGTTTGATTTTATTACAACACCACTGGTATGAAGTCCATGTGAATATATTCAATGAAAAAAAAAAAATTATATATACTTCCGTCTCTGTCCCCTCCCCACTGATTTCTTCTTTGTGTTTCAGTTTGACAGTTTCATGTTGTGGATGATGTCAGGGTCAGAATAGTAACGCTGAATGAAGTATGTGTGTGTGTGTGTGCATGTGTGTACAGAATGTGCGTAAATCACCTTCAGTTAGTTTTGTTGTAAACGTTTTAATACACACTGTGCACACAGTCTGTTTCTGCTTTCTTTTAGCCGTTCCAGAATCAGTTGTCTGTAGTTGGGGAGACTACTCTCTGTTCGTTGGGGATGACCGTCACTGTTGCGTGCTGACACTCTCAGTGTCATAATGGTTGTGACATCAGACCTGTAGGACACTCGCTGAGAGACCGAGAGTTCTTGAATCTGTAGTACTGAAGTCATCTGGTAGAGTGTTGGGGTAAACGCATGATTTTGTTTTCTAGCTCTTTTTTTATTTTTTTTTTTTAAGCATTAAGTGTGTATCTGAATCAGCTTGTAATGAGTAGACCCTAATTGTAGTGTTAAGAAGAAGAAGAAGCGGTCACTGATTCTGTGTGCGGAATGTGTGTGATGTAGACACGGAGACCGATCAGCCTCAGAAGGAAGGTAAGCCACACGCTGGGCTAGTCCACACTTTGCGCTTGGCTGGGGTGTAGCAGTGTGTCTAACCTTAACCCTGCAGACCCTGTGGAACTGACCTGCTGATAGGGGGAGACTCACAGAGAGAGACACTCGCCAGCTGCTTCAGTCTCTTTAGTCATCCAAAGGTTGCCTGTTTTTCTTATTGAAGCGACCACTCTAAGAAAGAGAAGGTGTGGCACTAACACGGAGATGCTCAGGGCTTCTGGTCTTCAGAGGAGGGTCTGGCTTGTAGGGGTAGAGCTGTCCATTTCTCAGTGGGGAATACGTGTCTGCTGAGGTCTTTGGTATCTGTGCTATACAGACTAAGTTTGATAGAAGAGCTTTGGTTCCACTGTGTGAAGGTGATGAGAGTGTTTATGAAGTGAGCATTCTGGATTCTTCACACTCTGTGATGTCATATGAATTCAGAGGGAGGTGGGAGGAAGGGTGAGGAGGTGGATCGAAAAAGAGAAAGAAAAGATTGTTATCAGCTGGGGAAAAAAAAAAAAGTACAGAGCAATTTCCAGCAACAGAGCAGTGTGGATGGTAGGTTGAAGGCCAGGTAGTTGATGGAGATAACCGTGTGGCTTTGGCCACCACCCTTTGCTGTTGGCTTGGGTCTTTCTCGTCCTGGTAAGGTTGCAAACCTGTAATCGAAGCTTTCACTCAGTCTGTCCCATCAGAGTCTGCTGTTATCCTTGATTTAATGCATGTGGGTTGTAACCTGTCAAGTATGATGCTGATTGTGATGTAATGCTCTTCTGAGTCTCTCTCTGATCAGAGTTTGCAGTGAGCGCTGATGTAACATGAGTCTGGCCAGATGCATACTGCCAGGTCGGAGGGTAGCGCTCCTGAATCTCTCTCCTTGGAGCTTGCTGTGACCTGGAATATAAAAAATCTCAACCTGTGCAGCAGGTGTAATGTCGAATTTTGTGTGTTTCTCTGGTTGAAGTGTGCAGCAGCACATGAAATAACACTCCTGAGTCTCACAGGTCAAAGTGTGCAGTAAGCTGCAATATGACTCATACAAGTCTCTCAGCTCAAAGTTGGCGGCAACATGTAATGTTAACACTCGTGGGTCCCCGGTGGTCAAATTATGCAGCTAGTTGTAACACGTGTGACTTTCTGATCAAAGTCTGCTGTGGGATGTAGCGTAACACCTGAGTCCCTGTCTAAGTGTGCAGTGAGTGGTAACATCTGTGGTGTGTTTGCAGTCAGAGTGTGCAACAAGTGGTGATATGTGCGAGTCTCACCGGTCTCATAATGCACAGCACAGTGATACTTGTAATATGCTGTGGTCAGAGTGTAACCTCTGTGAGTCTTGTCTCACCAAAATGTACAGCAAATCATAATTTAACGCTTCTGATTTTCTCTAGATTGAAGAGTGTACAGCTGAATGTAATGTAGCACTCGTGAGTTTGTCTTGTCAGAGTGTGTTACCAGTGTTAATGTAACAGTCATGAGTCCAGCTTGTCAAAGTGTGCAACAGGTTGTAATGTAATACTCATGAGTCTTTCCGGTCAAATTGCATAGCAAATTGTAATGCTCTTAGTCGCAATGCAGAAAGCTTTAATGTAATACCTATGGGCAACAATCTTTGTGCAGAAAGTTGTATCTTAATGCTCTTTCCTCTCAGTGCAGAAGGCTGTATAGTGTATTCTGTAGTGCCTATGCTGAAACCTGTATCTGTAACAATTTCTTTACTCTATTCAGAAAGGTGTATCCTAGTACTCTTCCATCAGTGTCAAAGCTGTATCGTACCACCTTTTAGTCTCTGCGCAGTAAACTGCATCACAGTACTCTATAGTTGATCTGCAGAGAAAGCTGTATAGTAATATTGGTCAGT
Source organism: Conus betulinus (assembly GCA_016801955.1). Taxonomy (NCBI): domain Eukaryota; kingdom Metazoa; phylum Mollusca; class Gastropoda; order Neogastropoda; family Conidae; genus Conus; species Conus betulinus. Next base: position 138,564 of record JADBJO010000964.1, on the reverse strand, counting down.
CTGTATGCCAAATGTAATCTTGATGCAGGAAGCTGCCTTATAGCATTCTGTAGTCTGCCTGTGGAAAACTGCAGTGCAACATTTGTGAGTCTGCTTGATCAAAGTGAGAGATGCAGGATAAGGTGAGGCAGTGTGAGCTGATGAACATCAGGCCATGTAGGCTGAGACTAGCTTTGAACTTTGGTGACTTGACGTCGCTGGCAGACTGGCCAGTGGAATTGGAATCTGTGTGTTGGAAGATTTATGTGTGTCGGTCAGCATGGGTTCGTTCTTTAGACAGTGTTTGGTCAACATTTTGAAGGAAGTGTGTTTTTTTTTCCCCATCTACCTCTTTTTTTTTTCTTTTTCTTTCTTTTTTTTTTTGTATGTGCGTCAATGTATCAAAACAGAGTCAAAGAGTAGCATAGAAACAAGAAGAGTTACAGTTAGTTTGGCACAGATGAATTTTGTGTAACATGAGGTGTTGACCTTTGTAGGTATTGTGCTTTTTTGTTTTGGAGAAATAAAGGCAACTACCATGCAGCGTGATTAAAAAGGACAAAGAGAAAACATTGTAAAGCAAGCTTTTTCTCTCTTTTCTTTATTTCAAAATTCCTTCAGCTTGATGTCTGTAACTTTACATTTCTGCTATAGTAAATGTATTTGAGCAGTGTGTGAAGATGACCGTCATACTCGGAGCAATCCGTAAAGAGGTAGAAATACCTTTGTGTGGTTTTTGTTTTTTCTCCTTTGTTCATGTTACTTGATGAAGCTGTTTTTCCGTAGTGTTTTTGTAAGAGTTTTCTTTTTTCTCATATAATCTCTCTTTTCGGAAACTTACAGTCCGTTAGTATTTTTTTTGATATATGTGAATTCTATCCCTGTGGATATTCTTTCAGTGTAGCTCCCTTTTTTTTTTCGGCGGTTTTTTTTCAGTGATCAGTTGTATGTATATCAGGTTATCTGAGCAATATGTATCCCGTTTCATGTAGGCGTTTGTTGCTAAGAATTTTGACAGGATTACTTCTTTTCTGTGTGTCATTAGTTTTACCAGCTCGCTCTCTCTCTGTCTGTCTGTCTGTGTGTGTGTCTCTCTCTCTGTCTCTCTGTCTGTGCCTTTTTTCTGTCTCTCTTTGTCCACCTCACACTGACACCTCTTTTGAGAACGAGTAATGCAGGCACCACTGGTTTTGAATTGGATTGATGAGAAATTTTTCAGGTATTCTTTGTCGAAGAAAGTATGCCTAACTGTAACAAAGGAAAAAAAAAAAGATCTCTTGTGACGTAAAAGGGATCAACAACACAGTGAAAAAAGGGAAAAACAGCTTGTAGACATCTGTTGTAAATCAGTCTGTGTCTACTTTTATGCATTATGTATACATGTGCCCACACACACGCACGTATGCACGCACACACGCACGCATGCACTGAAACCAATTTATTGTCAGATTAACTCAAAGTTGTACTGAAACCAATTTATTGTCAGATTAGCTCAAAGTTGTACTGATGCACACACACATGCAAGCACGCGCGCACACACACACTCACACACCGTATTCACTGCACCATAGGACACCTACTAACGCAGGATGGAAGGAAAGCCCTAGTGATGGAGAGTGTCTGTTCACAAGCCGTGGACCATTCCTTGACCAGGCTGTTGGCCGACGGCTGTTCATTCTGTCTGTCAGTGATGTTGGCCTAACTCCATCAGCTACTTTGCTCTTTGTTTGATCATCTTGCTGGCCCCATTGTGCAGGTCCTGGTTTTGAAACTTGACGCAGTGCCAAACCATGATCATTGCATGTTGCCTGTACAACACTGATGTTTTCTTCGTTTTTTTTTTTTCCCCCACCTCCTCTCTGCTGTCTTTTAGCCCCTATGCAAATGCCCCACACACTTTTAAAGAAAACAAGAAAACAAAAAAGCACCACCATTCATAGTGATACATAATGAATGAGGAAGGCATATTTTTGATCCATGGTGTCATGGTTACTGCGTGGGTGAGGTCAGCAGTCTTTCTTTTCTTTTTTTTTTTTTTTTTTTTTTGCTGACCCATCTTTTGTGCCACATCAGTGGCAGTGCACCTACGCCGCTCATTCCAACACCCCGTCCACAGCTACAACTCCGGTCAGCAGTCTTGGTTTGGAGTTAAATGGATGGAATTGTTTGACCTTGGGAACAGAAGTCGCTGTCCTTGATGATTATTTATTTGACTTCCCTCCTCCTGTCTTCTTAGTTCGGAGTTATTTGTATTTATTTGACATCTCTCCCCCTGTCTTATTAGTTTGGAGTTAATTGGATGGAATTGTGTGACCATTGGGAGCAGAAGTCGCTGTCCTTGACGATTGTTGATTTGACTTCTCTCCCCTGTCTCACTTACTTAGGGCTTTATTTTATATTGTTGTTCGGTCATTTTGGTTTGTTTTTTAGTTTTAATGGACTGACTGTTTGCTTCTGTTTTGTTTGTTTTGTTTGTTTGTTTTTGAAAGGTTACTGCCCAGATAGCAGTGATGGTATTGTATTTTCTCATTTCACTTTTTATTTCCAGTCAGTGTTGAGAAACCTGAATGGCTGTCCGTTCCATGTGTTCTGTGTTTCATGGTGTTTTTTTTTTCTTTTTTTTTTTTTTTATTCCTCTTGATGTAGGTAGTGCAGTGTTTTCTGTTCATTTCCTTCTGGTCCAAAGCCACAGACTGTGTTGTGTCTTCGCAACCAGTGTTTCAGTGACTGTGCTCTTGTCCATGTTTTTCAGTTGCTGTCGACTAGCGAGTCTGTGTACATGTGTTTCATTCAGTCTATTGTACATGTGTTTTCAGCTGATTTTGTCACAATTTCAGTTTGTTTTTTTTTAGTCCATATCGCAGTTTCATCACTGTTTTATGCATTTAAAAAGAAAGAATATTTTCTCTGTAGTATTGATTGCCATGTCATTTTTTTTTCAGTTGGGTTTACCCGCCAGCGTCTTTGTTTTCATCCACCTAAAATTGCCAGCCTTCGGAAATTTTTTATTCTGTTAATTCCTGTGATGAGCTTTCACTTCTTTTATGTTTTTTTTTTTGTTTTGTTTTTTTTCTGTTGGCTTTACCCGTGATGCTTGCTTTTCAGACATTAGTGTTCCTTTAAGTCCTAGTGACTCTCCTCCACACATGAGTCGTTCCCGCAGCGACGTAGACTTGAGCGGGGTGAAGGCCAGGGTCAACTCTATCAGGCCTCCAAGCTCTGCTCGCTTGAGAGTGGGAGGGGGTGGACAGAGGAAGTTCGTCATCTTTGCGTAAGCAAACCAGAGCCGTGACGTGCTGTTTATTTTTGGAAGGGTGAAGGGCTGTGCTTAGATGTGAGGTTAATGGGATGGGAGGGTGGGGGTGGGGGTGGGGGGGGGGGGGGGGGGGGGTTGGGGAGTTTAGGGTGGTGGGGATGAAGAGATGCGTGTTTGAGAGCGTCATGTGATGCAGATCAGATAAGGATGGGGGGGGGGGGGGGGGGGGGGTCATTCCATTTAGGCAGATTTTGAGAGGGAAAAAAAAGACAACATGAAAATGAGCCGTGCTGTGAAGGTCATGCCAGGCCTTTCCCAAAAGCTGAAGGTCAGTGACCCACCCTATCCTCTTCCTTCCCCTTTCCTCATCCCCTTCTTCCTCCCCTTACCTTACCCTTGGCTAGCTTCACAGTGAGGTGACTGCACGCCTTAACTGAAACAAATTTGAAAAAAAAAAATTTTTATTGTTCCACTGGATGGAAGGGACAAATTACAAGACAAAACACGAAGTGTTCCGACCTCCTTGGTCTTCTTCAGGCAAGGTAAACAACATACAGGACACTGAAAACAAAGAGCCAGCAATCACTCACCTGATCAAATTGAGGGCCAAATGAACATTGATGAAAAGGAAGCTGCTGTGTGTCTTGCCTGATGAGGACCAAGGAGGCCACAACACCTGCTTTGTCTTGTCCTTGGCTTGTCCCTTTTGTCCGGTGGAATGAAAATAATCTTTCTTTCAAATTTGTTTCCCTTTGCTGTTTCCCTCCCCTGGTTCTTTATTCTGTTGAAGATTTAGTACCGGGAACCTCCGCCAGGGAGGTGACCTTTCCACCAGTGTCTGTTGTTTGCTGGTCTGTCAGCAAGACCAGGCAAAGACCGCAATACTCATTTCAACTGAACTTGGTGTCACGATAAAACGTGGTCCAGGTATGATCTTGTTAAGATTTTAGGTGCATATTGGTGGTGGTAATCAGGATTGAAAGAGGGCACAGGATCGGTTGCACGTTGGCAAAGGTCTGCGCTCTTGCAGTTTTCTGTGGAGACACACATTGATTGTTATAAGGAAGACGGGCAAAGTCATTGTACAGTGTTGCGTTGCTAGATCTGTGCAAAGCTGGGAACTTGCTGTTCTCATTTCCCCGTGTCCGTCACTCTTTCCCAGAGTGCCAGGGTCTGCTTAGAACATGAGGTGTGTGATAGTTTTTGTGCCCTATCACCCCATTTTTCCACCCAACCATGGAGTTACAGGGAGGCTGACAAAATCAGGTGGAAGGGGTTTTAAGGGACATGATGGCTGAAAAGGTGGGGGGTGTAGACAGATGGGTGGATCGGTGGGAGGGATTTGATGTGTGATGTGTGTGTGTGTGTGTGTGTGTGTGTGTGTGTGTGCGTGTGCATGTGCGTGTGTGCGTGTGTGCGTGCACTTTTGTATGTCTTGTCTGCTTTCTCCATAGCATAAGACCTGACATATGATCTGTAAAAGCCTCTGAAAGCTATTCTGCAAAACCTACCAGAATCACACAAAATCATATGTTAGATTCAAAAAAGATTCTGTTGGGTTTTTTTTTCCTTTGGTAGGTGAAGGGAATAATGGAAAAAAAAACCTTGGATGACTACCCTAGCCAGGTTATATGACCTGATGTCAGGATTGAACATGCTTAGGGGTTTGTTTTTTTTAAGTTAACTCAGTGTGTGGGTTGTCACCAACCTCATCAGTCCTTTCCATTGGTTACCATGTGATTTTTGCATGCAAATGTTTCTATGTGCTTTTTGTGTGTGTGTGTGTGTGTCCCTTACCACCAGTTTCTGTTGTTTTGGTGTACACCTCTCACCTACCTACCCTCACCCACCTCCTTTAGTTGCTGTGTGTTCATTTACTGTGCATTTGGCATCGTCATTAGAATAGAATCATGGGGGGCTGTCTTTTGTGAATTGGTGCAGTTGCTAACATTCACCTAGGAACTTTTCTGCAAACTCACATGAAAAAAATGACAGTGATAAACTCTACTCATTGAATAATAGTTTATTGATGATGAGAAAAAGAAAAGATTTTTTTTGGTTAGCTGCTTGAAAGTTTGGATGGATCATTTAGATAAGAAGTTAAAAGATTTTGGTCGAATAGTTAACTCACAAATACATGCATCGTTTTGTTGGATTTTTCTTTTCATTTCTCACCTGGTATTCATTTATTTATTTATTTATTTTTTTGTTTTTGTTTTGTACATTTTGACAAATGTGCAACAATGACATGTGCACATAAACAGGAGAAATACAAGAACAGGCTTTTGATGATATTGAAGAGAGAACAGTCAGATTGATTGAAAAAGAAAAAATGGTGCTTATGGGCAAACAAAGAGCAAATCATGCCCAGTCAGAGTGACATTTCCTGTAAATGAATTTTGCATCCAAAATGATAAAGAAAGGCATTATGTATGATTGAAATAAAAGACAGGAAAAGAAACTGTGACCATCATGCAAGCATTGAAGCTGGACTAACAATTTCATCTGGCAAGTGTTGTATTTTCATCAAATGTTCGAAATGGTATGGATCTCTGTGAACATTTTACGACGAAGATGAAAATATTAGGAAATTTCAGCTTGGAACAGTTAACTTACATGAATGTTAGGAAATTTTTGGCTGAGAGCAAAACCATTTGATTTTGAGCCGTGAAAAACTCTGTTTCAATGGTCCAGTTTATGTTTCACACACTGTTACTGTTACAGTATTCAGTGTACAGCTGTACATTGAATGATTTAATCATAATCTGTTTTTTAGCTGCACAGAACAAATCTCTGTCACCCTTATTCTCTCTCTCTCTCTTTGTCTGTATCTTCATACTGACACACTCACACATATACATGCAATTTACACAGACAGACAGATGCACCTACATGTCCATATGCACACGCATTCTCTCTTTCTCTCTGTCTCTGTGTCAGAGCATTCTCAATCATATACTTTTCTCTCCCCTCTCTCTCTCTTTCTCTCTGGCTCTGGCTGTTTTTGTGAGAGCATTAGGTTTCCCTCACACTTGATAGTGTTAGTTGAATGGTACTAACTTTCGTCAAACCTGCATTTGTCCTGTTCCTCTCTGTCTGTCGTAATATCTGTTGACATGTGGTGATTTCAGACGGATCTTACAAGGACATGATAGATGTGGTCCTGTGGATCGTGGCTCTTACTCACTCACATGAACTGCCTCGTTTAATTGATATGCTTTTGCAATGTAACCATGTGCTCCTTGAGTCCATAACAGCAATGCTTATTGTGTGTGCCTGTTGTTCGTGTCGTCATGGTTGTCCAGTCCCGGCTTTTCTCCTCCACTCACCTTGTCAGTTGTCGTTTCAGCGCACCACAAAACTAGCAGCAGTGGGGGGGCGTAGTAGAGCCGTCTCTAATCTTGCCACTCCCGAGCGCAGTGGCCGCACTCGCTCCCGGGTGGGCGGGTCGCTATCTCAGCGTGAGTACAGCCAGGGACCTGCACTCTTCATAGCCCCAGCTTCCCTCCCCTTCCTGCCCACAACCCCCACACCCCGTCCCACAACCTTCTGCCCCCCCCCCCCCCCCCCCCCCCCCCCCCACTCCCTGCCCCTCCACATCCTCTTCCACACTCAGAGCACTTTGTGTACTCTCCCAGGTCCTTAGAATATTACTGTGTAATCTTGAGTGATTATCCATGTATACTTTTTTTTTCTGTTTTTTTTTTTGTTTGTTTTGTTTTCGGAACAGAGAAGGAGAAGGATGGGGACTTTTTGTTATACTCCGTTTGCATGACAGATGTATTTCACTCTTGCGTTCCCAGAGAGGCTGTTTGGTGAAGGACTGAATTATTGGGCTGTCTTTTTTCAGTTGGAGCTTTCAGACGATGCTTCTTCCTAAATGAAGTTTCTTAGTTTGTTTCTTTCTTCTCTTTGTTTTTTGTCTTTTTCTTTTTTACTTTCCAGAAAAACTGTGCATTCTGAGCTCTAAAAAGATTTATTTTGATGGATTTTATACAAAACTTTTGTTTAAAGCATTTTTTTAAAATTTTCTGGAGAAAAACCTGGGTTTTGAGCTCTATAAGATTCATTTTGATGGATGTTAATACAATTCTTTTGTTTTTTAAAGCATTTTTTTTTTTTTATTACTGTTGAGGTGTTGCAAAAGGAGGCTTTTCCCCCTGAAACTTTTTCTGTTGAAAAAAAAAAAAAAAAAAAAAAGAGAATTGATAGCAATCATATTTCAAGTTAAGTTTGGAAGGTTTTTACAAGTAACCCTGTATTTATTTCATATTCGTTTATGGTGCCATGTATACATGGGTTTTGTGGTAGTTGTAGATGCTTGGAATGGTTGGGTCAGGTGGGCGTGTATGTGGGATGTTATGCATGACAGGGTAGATACGATACGATTACGTCTCTGTCAAATGCATGTGAAACATCTGTTTTGGAAGGAAGGCTTCCAAACGTCCCTGAACGCCAGTGAGATGGCTTCTTTCTGTCAACTGTTATAGTGAATTTAATGCAAATTTATAACCGCTTGTGTGTGTGTTTGGCATCTATACAGCATTTTTTGATACTCAGTATAACTGAACTCAGCATATTTGAGGGGAGGTAAGTCTGAAGTTGTAGGGTAGGGGGAGGGGGTGTTGGTGACAGTAAGAAGCCATTCTGTTTTGGGAAGAGTATCAGATGTGCTGAAGAAAACTGTGAACGTGGCTTGTGAAGTTTTGAAAAACGTTAGCTGTATGTTGATGGTGTTAGTCCTTAACGGTTTGATTATCTGTGTTAATTGGTCCTGGTTGTCGGTATCCATTTCCCCAAGATGAGCTCATTCATAGAAGATTGCTCCATGGACACGCAAGCACTCACACAGACATGCATATACGTTTATATTACCTTCACCCCAGTCCTACATAGATGTACAGAAATACACACCTTGTCCAACACAAACATTCACACACACACACATGTACACCTGCATGAATGTTAGAATATGTCTGCTTGAAGTCTGAAACAGCTACACTTGTGTATATATATGTATACACACAGATATGTACTCTGTCACACTCGCACATGCATGCACGCACACGTACGCACACACACATATACATGCATGCTCACACACACACACACACACGCACGCACGCACGCACGCACGCACGCACACACACACACACACACACACGCACACATGCACACGCGCATACACACACACACACACACACACATGTACACACTGCCTATCAAGATCGTATTGTTTCGGTCAGTTCACTGACTGTTTTTAGTTAGCAGTGCCAAAGTGTGTGTGGTATTTCCAGAGTTCTTGTTACCAGAATGCCATGTATGTTTTCTTTTATTCAGCATTATCTTCATGCAGTAGTTTTTTGTTACTTGCTGTTTTTTTTTTTTTTTTAATAAATGACTGCATAGGTATCTGCTACGCAGAGTGACCATGCTTTAATGCATGTATATAAAGTGGATGATACACAGCTCTGATTGCATTAAGTATGTGTATGTATTACTAGGAAATCGCTGGAACATGTAAGCAGGCACAATCGATCCTATTAAAACGCTGACATTGTATCCATCATCTGTTTATAGAGTACATTCAAAGAGAGGTGCAGGGAAATGATCAGGGTTATTCTCTTTTTTTTATAATTTTTTTAATGCCTATGTATTTTTAATGAATGATGTTTCTTGATAATTACATTTATGAATTGCATTGAAATTGAACACAGCAACAAAAAAAAAAAAAACAAAACAAAAAAGGCAGAAAATGAAGGCTGATTATAACAACAACAAAAACGTGGCAGGTGGAATGGAAGATAGAGTTAGGAAAGAGGGGGCACAGCTGTTCGAGAAGTTCTGAGGGCTTAAAAAGAGGAACAGATGAACAGATGATTGAGGGCCAGGAAAGAGGAGGCAGATGTTTGGGAAGATTGTGAGGGCTTAGGAAGAGGAGGCATCTGGAACAGATGATTGAGGGCCAGGAAAGAGGAGGCAGATGTTTGGGAAGATTGTGTGAGAGCTTAGGAAGAGGAGGCATCTGGAACAGATGATTGAGGGCCAGGAAAGAGGAGGCAGATGTTTGGGAAGAGATTGTGAGGGCTTAGGAAGAGGAGGCATCTGGAACAGATGATTGAGGGCCAGGAAAGAGGAGGCAGATGTTTGGGAAGATTGTGAGGGCTTAGGAAGAGGAGGCATCTGGAACAGATGATTGAGGGCATACGAAAAGGAGGCAGTTGGGGAAAAAAAAAAGAGGTCATAGAAAGGGGATGCTGTAGAAAGAGGATGAACAGAGGATGCTGTCGAAAGAGGATGCTGTCGAAAGAGGATGCTGTAGAGGGAAGATGCTGTTCAAAGAGAACATTGAGGATGAGGAGGAAAAGAAGAGGAGGCAGCTGGAAGAGAACAAGGGGTAAAGAAAGCAGCAGCAGCTGCTGGAGCAGCTGGAAAGGAAGATATAAAGTGCTAAGAAAGGAAAGACAGCTGGGACAGAAGATGGAGGACTAAGGAAGAGGAAGCAGCAGGTTAAGGACTCAACAGCCGCCGTGGCGAAGTGGTTAGCGTTGCGGACTCTCGGCTGGGAGGTCGTGGGTTCGAATCCCATCAGAAGTCATGTGGGTTTTTCTGCCCCGACCGGCTCCTACCCAGAGTTGAGTTTGCTGCGGACTCAGTTGGGAAGACTGGGACCACACAGTCGAGTTTCATCCACTTAATGGATGCGTTTCTGAGAGTGTTGCTCAAATTTCCTGACCAACACTGCAGGTGTCTGTATCTCTCGGGCCTGGTTGACGCCTGGTTGACGCCGGGATATATTATGAAAGGAAGCGTAGAGTACAGCCCTGTCATGTAGTCTCAGACCGAAATGGAAATCCGTAGCATCATCATAATCATCCTCATTCTCATCGATCATTATAAAAAAAAAAAAAGTCTCAAATTCTGTGGCCCTTCATGCCATGCTTTCATGGTGACCTCAGTTTCGATGTCCTCTCCACGTCTGTGGCCTTGGTTTGGTTCCGTCGGGGTCACCGGTATCGGCGAGTCCATGGGGGCTGTCGTTGGACGGACGTGGTGGCGCCCTCCGGAGGGAGAGCTCACTCACGCCGGCTCCGCGACTAAGCAATTATTGTCGTCAGTAGGGGGCTTAGTAGGTGGTGTCCTGCGTATGTGAGATCAGAACAGGCGCCACTGAACACCACTGAAGTGACTCGGCAGCAGTCCAGTGTCTCCTCCAGTGGGTTGCCTCCTGACGACTTAACATTGACTGCTGCCTGTGGATTGCCGGTGCCGGAGCTGCGGCGGGGCCGACCGGGCTGTGGCTGTGGACAGGGTGTCGGAATGAGCGGCATGGGTGCACTGCCTCTGGGGTGGCGCAGAGGTTGGGACAGACAAAAAAAAAAAAAAAAAAAAAAAAAAAAAAAAAAAAGGTTAAGGACTCAGAGAGAGGAGGCAGCTAGGGAATGATGAAGGGAACAGAGAGAGGGGGCAGCTGGGGAATGATGAAGGGAACAGAGAGAGGGGGCAGCTGGGGAATGATGAAGGGAACAGAGAGAGGGGGCAGCTGGGGAATGATGAAGGGAACAGAGAGAGGGGGCAGCTGGGGAATGATGAAGGGAACAGAGAGAGGGGGCAGCTGGGGAATGATGAAGGGAACAGAGAGAGGGGGCAGCTGGAAGGACAGATTGAGGGCTGACTGTAAAACGCACCTTGCTGGAAAAGAAAATGGCATGGCTTAGAGAGAGGTTTGTGGAAAGGAAGATCGAAAGATTACAAAGAGGAGAAAAATTATTACCAGTTTGTAAGCAGAGTTTGAACTTGAAGAATTGAATTTATATGATCACTTCAATAAGGATTATTACAATAAATAATGGATGGACAGTTCATTACATGTTTGGGGGATTGTTCGTCCTTTTGCACGGATTTTGGTCCAGAAAGCCTACACATTTTAACACCTGTTAAGATTTTGTCGTATTCATTAACTTTTTAAGTCTGTGTTATAAATAAACACTGACACACAAAAGAAACAAATGAACCAAGTTGTTAACTTTGTTCTTGAAAAAGAATTGTCTATAATTTTAGTACTGTTGTATTGGGAATGAATTCTATCTAATGTGTGAGACAGTAATGGCATGATCAGGGCATGTTTTGATGAACATTTCAGTGACTACAAAGATGTAATTTTCAACGCAATAACTGTATTCTGTGTTACTTTTTTGCATTTCAATGTATACTGGAGGAGAGAATTTAAACCTGTCACCTTCGCAAAGTGGAGAAGGACGGGCTGTTACAGACAGCAATAATTGTGTGAATAATTTGGCCGCTTGACTTGAACCAGAAGAATTAATCCACATATCTGTTTCCCCTTTCCTTCATCCACCACCTATTCATGGCCACCCACAGCAGGGGCTGGGGACTCTCCGCGAGCTCTGTCGTCAGGTGTTTGTCCTTGCTGGGTTTTGTATGGTTGTTGTCTTGCTTTCTTTGCATCTGCATGTTGGCCTGGGCATCTGCATGGCACAGAGCAGAGGTTCGTTGCTGTCTGTCTGCTGTGTTGTGGGATCAGTAGCTAATCGTCGTCCTCTTGCCAAGACAGTAAGGCGGTCAGTGTGGGATGATGGATGCTTGAGAAACGGGGGGAATCCTCTCCATGTCTGTGGTCAGGCACTAGAGAGAAGTTATAGCCAGTCTGACTCTTCACTTTGTCCATGTAGGATTGCCTTCGCCTTCGCTTCTGGAAAGGTCTGTCCTCCGCTCTTCCCAGTGGGATGGTCTTGCACATGGGGTCTGGTGGCATGCATGCCCCACACCAGGAAAAACGTAGGGGGTTTGGCGGACCATACACAGAGGTTCTTGCCAGACATGATACTTTGGCTGACCTTGTCTTTTATCGTATGGTCTCTGTCTTTGAAGCGAAGAAGCTGCAGAGCAAATTGCAAAGTGTAAGAAGTCACATGATGGGAGGAGAGGTGGTAGCTAGGCTGAGTTGCTGTCTGCTCAGGCACCTGACATTGTAATCTTTGTAGGTAGAAGGATTTTTTTCAAATCAAATAGCATTTCAGTTTGCGGTAGTGTTTTTATTCAACATTTCTAACTTTTTTTTTCTTTTCTTTTTTTTTTTTTTTACTGTTTTTTTTTCTTTGCACAGTAGAGGAAAGTATGTCAGAAGTAGGTAGAATTTTATGCATGGAAGACATTGGGAATTTCTGAACAGCTTGGTCTTTTTAGGAAGCCTTTATTGGGATGAAAATCTAGTGAAAAGACAAAATATTCCCTTCTCTTACAATCCATCCCACCCACCCCCCCCCAAAAGAAAAAAAAAAAAAAAAAAGAAGAAGTATTTAAAGGGGGAAAGTCTGAAGTGGGAGGCAAAGTAATTCAGGCAAAACGACACCACACCACCACCACCACTACCCCCCCCCCTCAAAAAAAGTCTTGAAAAGGAGGGAGTTTTTTCCAGATAAATCTAGTTCAAAGACAAAAATGTTATGGAAAACAAAATGTCTAAAGGAGGGGAGACTTTACTGGCAGATACACCCACTACTGATGGACACGTATTTTCAGAGAGGAAAAAAGATGTCTTTAAAGGGACAGAGTCCATACTGGAAGATAAACAAAACAGGAAAAAAAAAAAAAAAAAAAAAACCACGTCCAAATGGAGAGCCTTCATGGAGAGGTTTCACTGTGCAGTAGCTGTTTTCTTGGAAAATATTGACATGTTTTCTGTGGAATGAGTAGAATCCTTCCAGGTGTGCCTGTGTGTGTTGTCAGTGTGTTGTAATTATGTGTGGAATGCTTTTTTTTACAAATGTCTGCAGATTGGCTTTAGGAACATCAAGGCATCACGAAAAGCCAAGCTTTATTTTGTCCATCTGAATGGGAATATGATTAATGTTGTGTAAAAACAAAAAAAAAGTGTGTGTGTGAGAGAGAGAGAAAGAGAGAGAGAGAGTTGTACAAACAAGTGCGTGTGAGAGTGTGAACACAAGTATGTGTGTGTTTGTGTGTGTGTGTGTGTGTGTGTGTGTGTGTTTGTGTGCGTGTGTGTGTGTGTGTGTGTGTGTATGAGAGAGAGAGAGAAAGAGAGAGAGAGAGAGAGAGTGTTGTACAAACAAGTGTGTGTGTGAGTTGTGCACACAAGCATGTTTGTGTTTGTGTGTGTGTGTGTGTGTGTGTGTGAGAGAGAGAGAGAGAGAGAGAGAGAGAGAGAGAAACACTTGTTCTTTTTCCTTCAGATGCAAGTCTTCAATCTTGTTAAATCTGATGTTTTTTTTTTTGTCTGACTTACTTTTGAGAAGCATTTGAGCATGTGATAATTTATGAATGATTGTTTTAATAGGATGTTGCCTCTTCAGAGCATTTGTGTTGGAAAGCAAGAGCAAAAAAAGCGAATTACTTTAGCTCTGTTGCCATTTGTATAAGCAACACATTCATGTTCATGATTAAGCTGGTTGTGTTAATGTTGAACATTCTACGGTTACTTCAGCTGTGCCTGGTTCTGTCTGTCTTAAGATGTTTACTGCTGGTTCTTTGCTTTTATTTGTGTATTCTTCGCAGAAACTGCTTTTATCACGAGAGGCAGTGTTTGTGCTTTGGCCTTGTCTATGCATTTGGTAGTGAGTTTCGTTTTAAGTGTATGGTCACCTGCACAGATCAAAACATTCAAGATGTTTTATATGCAGCATTGCAGTTAGGTGACAGCGTTATGACTCGGAATAAGGTTATATCAGAACTCTTTGTTTGAAACATTGGTGCTTCTTTATCACCTCCTCTTTGATATTTAGCCGTTCTCTTTCTTTGTTTTACTTTGATCAAGCACAGTTTGATGAACTGTCTGTTATTTGTAAAAATGATTCTTGTTTGCATTTTCTGGTGTAAGATTGATGTTTTGATTCGGTATTGATATGTGTGTTGAATGCATCAAATATTTTCATTGATCGTTGTTGAAGAGGTGAATGTAATTGTAGAAACAGTTGAATTGATTTATACAAGTTGTGATTCCTAGACAAAAGAGAGAGTACGGAAAGGAATATGTGTGTGTGTGTGTGTGAGAGAGAGAGAGAGAGAGCACCTTACAGGTGGACATGAGTATGTGTATAGGCGCATGTGTTTGTCTGTGTGTATGTATGTGTATTTGTTTAAGGAAGAGGGAGAGAAAGAGAAAGGCAGTGAGTGAGAATATTTAAACACCTGTTTTGCTGCATGAGGTAAGAGAGAGAAAGAGAGAGAGGGGGAGCAAGTGGTACCATGTAAGATGTAGTAATCATATTTAATATTGAAAAAGCAGAGAGTGAGATTTATTCATCCATCAGTAATTTATGTGTAATTGTCGGAGTGGTGCTTGAATTCTGTTGTTTTGGAAGGGGGGGGGGAGGGAAGCAACATCTGGGAGATTAAAGTTTCTTTCTTAACCATCCCTTTCATCCCTTTAAACAAAACTTTCCTGCTCATTTCAGCGAGCAGCCGGTCAACGTCCCCTTCCTCTAGGGGGAGCTACTTGAGCTACTCACATCAAGGTGCAGGTCGTGACCCTGTCACCCCCAAAGGCAAACGGAAAACCGGCATTCCACGCTCCCAGGGAACCAGTAGAGAAACCAGCCCTCACAGGAATACCTACGGTGTGTGTGTGTGTGTGTGTGTGAGTGTGTGTGTATGTGCGTGTGTGCGTGTGTGTGTGCATGTGTGTGTGTGTGTGTGTGTGTGTGTGTGTGTGTGTGTGTGTGTGTGTGTGTGCGTGCGTGCATGCATGCATGTGTGTGTGCTTGCAATATGTAAATCAACTAGCATGGCTATGATGTTAAAAAAGAATAGTTTTCAAATTGGCCTGGGCAAAACATCTTCATCACCAGGCTGGCTCTGTCGGGTTATCTGCAGGCATTAGGGGGAAGAACTTTCCAGAAAATGAAAGCCAGTGACTGGTCCAGGGGGTCCATTGAGGACAACCTAGGTCAAGGTCATTCATTGTCTCTCCTCACGGCGGCATGCTCTGAACTTGAAGTCATCTTAACATATCAAGAGATCAACATTTTTCATCTGATCTAAGAATTTACCAGAGAAAGATTTTTAAAAAAATTTTCAGGTGTGTTTTTAGAAGGTTGTTTTAAAGGGGGTGGGGGGTGTGCATGCAAGCGTGTGCGTGCGTGCATGTATGCATGCGTGTGTGCGTGCACATGTGCTTGTGTGTTCTTTTAATGATTTATGAATTGATTTCAGTGCAGTGACAGCCCTGATATGGCCCTATGTGGTCGGCTGAGCTATAAGCAACTGAGCTATAAGCAACATTACCTTACCTCTTAGCATGTCATTGTTACTGTTGTCAGTTCCTCCTGATGCTACAAGTACTGGAAAAGTGAAGTAATTGTAGCTATTTGTGGGGGAGGTTAAGGGGGGGGGGGGGGGGGGGGGGGGGGGGGGTAAATGTTAGCACCTAGCTTTATGAGATTTTCTTCTTGTGTTGATGACTGGCCATGAAAAATCAAGAAAAAGAGTAGCACCCCATTGCATGAGGTCTGAGAAAGAGACAAGATGAACAAAATGTCAACTTTTTTTTTTTTTTTTTTAGGTGCAAAAGCGCCTTGTTTGTACCCATTAAAGTTGGGGCTCAGGCTGAGTGGCGGTGGCAGCCATGATACGGACAGATTTTTAAAAAAAAGAAAAAATCGCATATGGTGCAGGACGGAAAATGAGACCACACCCTCCACTCCTCCACCTCCCCGACCTCTAACACCCCCATTACCCTCCCTTCTTCCACTCACCTTGGTCTTTCCTCCCTCTTCTGGGTGTGTTTTGCTGTTTAGTTCTCTGATGTTAGATTCCTGCCGCTGTGGACACACTCAACAGAACTGATCTTGTTGTGAAGAGCCCTACGGTGATTAGCAAAGTGTCACAATAGAACTGATCTTGTTTTAAAGATCCCTATGGTGATGTAGCAAAGTGTCACAATAGAAGTGATCTTGTTTTAAAGAGCCATACGGTGATGTAGCAAAGTGTCACAATAGAAGTGATCTTGTTCTAAAAAGCCTTAGGGTGATGTAGCAAAGTGTCACAATAAAAGTGATCTTGTTTTAAAGGGCCCTAGGGCGATGTAGCAAAGTGTCACAATAGAACTGATCTTGTTTTAAAGAGCCCTAGGGTGATGTAGCAAAGTGTCACAATAGAACTGATCTTGTTTTAAAGAGCCATACGGTGATGTAGCAAAGTGTCACAACAGTGGGACAGGTTGAGTTAAGAGGTCGCAACCTGGGCAAAGGTAATAAGGATGTCATTGAGGGTGACAAAGGTAATAAGGATGTCATTTGTGGTGATGAATAGGATGGAGGATAAAGGGATGAGGATATAGGGATTGTACCAACAATGGTACTTTTCATGCAGGTATCTACAGGCGAATGGAGAAATGTTAAGGTGGATAAAGAGAAGTGGTAATGTTGAGGCTGAAGGCTGTCGGAACAAAAGTTTTTCTGTTACGATGAACTGAGAAATGGTAAGAGTGGCAGAAGTGAGAGTTAGAGAGGAATTTTAGGGGATACTGAAAGTGATGATGGCTTTTTTTTCTTTTTTTTTTTTTACAGTAGGATTTTAGCTGGACTGAATGCCATCAACACATGCCATTGTATCACATACTGGTAATGTGAGTTGTGTCGAACTCCGACAAGGCTAGCATTTAGATATCAAAGTGGTGTCAATAGCATGTTATAAACATGGCGTTATTGTGAGCGAGTGGTGTGAATAATAGCGTTATAAACGTGGTGTTATTGTGAGGGAGTGGTGTGAATAATAGCAGTGTCATAAACGTGGTGTTACTGTGAGCGAGTGGTGTGAATAATAGCAGTGTCATAAACGTGGCGTTACTGTGAGCGAGTGGTGTGAATAATAGCAGTGTCATAAACGTGGTGTTATTGTGAGGGAGTGGTGTGAATAATAGCAGTGTCATAAACGTGGCGTTACTGTGAGCGAGTGGTGTGAATAATAGCAGTGTCATAAACGTGGCGTTATTGTGAGCGAGTGGTGAATAATAGCAGTGTCATAAACGTGGCATTATTGTGAGCGAGTGGTGTGAATAATAGCAGTGTCATAAACGTGGCATTATTGTGAGCAAGTGGTGTGAATAATAGTGTCATAAACGTGGCGTTATTGTGAGCAAGTGGTGTGAATAATAGCAGTGTTATAAACGTGGTGTTATTGTGAGCGAGTGGTGTGAATAATAGCAGTGTTATAAACGTGGTGTTATTGTGAGCGAGTGGTGTGATTAATAGCAACGTTATAACGTAGCGTTATTGTGAGCGAAGGGTGGTTGTTGACGTTGACGGCAGGTCGTGAGCGGCGTTTGAGCGGGAGCAAGATCCCCCACCCCAGCCATGGCCCCATGGCGCACAGAGTGTTACGTCCCTCAGCTGATGTGGAGGACGCCCTTCATGATGCTCTGGTGAGAGAGAGAGAGTGTGTGTGTGTGTGTGTGTGTGTGTGTGTGTGTGTGTGTGTGTGTGTGTGTGTGTGTGTGTGTGTGTGTGTGTGAGAGCATGTGCATGTGTGTGCATGCGCGTGTGTGTGGTGTACATGTGAGTGAGTGTATGGTGCTTAGGAGAGTGGCAGCCCTCTGTGTACTCGAGTGACTGTGTTGTGTGTGGGTGTAAATGGATGATGTGAGTATAGTATTTAGGAAAGGGCAATCCTAAACATAATATCCCTGTATAGAACAGGAGTAAAGGTGTGTTTAGTTGGGGTGGCTGGATATGATGCGTCAAGATTTATATGTAAGCATGTATGGTGCATCTGGGTTGGGGTTTCATTGGTGATGGACTGATTGCAGGATGAATGGCTAAGGGAGTAACCAGGTGTAAAGGAAAAGATCACGAGGATTATTTAATGAGGAGTCTGTTAGTGTGTTCCCATGCATCATGGAGAGACAGGAATTCATGCACATGTACACACATACACATGAGTGCTTGAGTGCTAGTACACTGTTATAGGGGCATGTGTACAAGTAGCAAGTGTGATCATGGCGCATGGAGTCTCTGACACAGAACTTCCATCTCTGCCCCACAGGCCCGGCCCCATCGGAAGCGTTTTGACACCTACGACTCTGACGATGCCGCCAGTGAGGCCTCCAGCGTGTGCTCGGAGCGCTCCTACAGTTCCTACAGCGGCAGAACCTCGGAGGTGAGTGGGGGCTGTGCTCCCTCAGTGCTTGTGGGAACTTGCCGACATGCCATCATCCTGTCAGCCCAGCTTCCAGCCACTGTTTTGTGTGTTGGTGTGGACTGTGTGTGGGTTACGTCCTGTTCTACCATCCTTGTATTCACGGGCCTGTTTTCAGGGCCAATGTTAGATATTTTTTAATGATCTTAGCACCACAAATAGCTGCTGATTTGATTCGTGACATCATTTCTTTGGCAGTTCTGTCTGGATTCAGCTTCTGTTCTGTGACATCGTCATCTTGCAACTTTGGTAGAATTGATCCACAGGTTCTGAGTTTGGAAATAGCCGAGAAAAAAGATGCCAGCGACAGATTATAATCCACTTTAATATTGGATGTGAAAAAGCTGCATGGCAGTTTCCTGATGGCAGCATTGAAAAGAGCATGAAAACTGTGTTTATGTCACAGAATGAAGGATAGTAAAACGGGATTTGACCTCTCTCTCATGTCTGTGTCTCTTTATGCCTTGCTTTATCTGTTTGGTGGAAATGAAAAAGACTGGTTTAATCCGCAGGGAGGGGAGGGAGGGGGGGGGGGGGGATTTTGTAAGTGTAAGGATGGGGTTTGTCCTGTGAACACATTTGTAATGGAAAATATCACTCTGAGAATGCTGTGTCATGTGAAATGCCCATCATCCATAATGCATGCTCTCATTGTCTCCATCTTGTCCTAACTGCTCCGGAAATCTGCAGATGGGGGTTGACTGTGCACATGCTTGCAGATGTGCCGTGTTCTTGTGTGGCAGCAAATGTTGAGGGAACATGGGTATGGCTGAGGAGAGAAGAATATTGCTGTTGCATGCCTGGCTGGTTTACAGCACCCTTTAAAGTTTAGGATAAAATGTCACTGTCGTATGTCTTAGCTGGTTTACAACAACCTTTAGAGTTTTCAATATTTCATTAGCTTGGGGACATTGCTGGAAATGATAAAATCTTTTCCCTGCAAGAAGGAAGAAGAGCAAAAAGAAGCTGTAGTCCTTTTGGTTACCCATAGAGAAGCCAGTTTTTATAATGCTGTGTTTTTTTCTCTGTACATACACTTGGCTGTAAAAATGAGAAAATTACATCACAAGAATACTTGTCAACATGTTGAAAAAAAAGAAAAATAGACAACATTGGCTTGTTTTTAGATATATGAATGAATGAGATGTTTGTAACGCCCTATTTTCATGCATCAGTCAATCTCATCCCTACCTGTCTTTCCTCATATCGGATTTGGGCAACACTTCTGCTGCCTCCTTCTCCAAATCGTCCCCCACCTCCACCTCAGTCATTGCCTTCCTCATCACAGTCTCACTTATGGAATGGTCAGGTTTTGCTGCAGTGCGTGTACTTTGAATGTGCGGTTGTTGACACGTTAGACTCTGGAGAAGAAAGGAGCGGGAGGGAAGGGGCAGGGGGTGAATTAAAAGTGGAGGGGGGTGGGGTGGTGGAGATGAAGTTGATGTAAAGGAAAGGCATCATGGCTGTCTGTCTTTCTGTTCCACTGTCAGACGTCTTCCGATGTGGCGGAAAGGGCGCTACACTAAGGTACTGGTGAAGGATGCTACCTTGCTGTTGTGTTGGATGGAGCTTTCATTCTTTGTCGTCTTTTTTGCTGTTGTGTTATTTTGTCGAGTGTTTTCTTTTTTTTTTTTTTTTTTTTTTTTTTGAGACTTTTGTTTACTAGTATACTTTCACAATAAGTATGACGTTGATTTTAATACCATTATTTTTTTTATTCTGGATTTTTTTTTTAATCAGTTCATTCAATTTGTACTTTTGCATTTTAACTTGCAGGGTTCCCAGTGCCTGGAATGTTGTTGTTGTATATTTGAGTACAGCATATGGTATATATTTGTGTTGTTGCTTTTGATTCCTTTAACCCTTTTTTTTTTTTTTTTCGTGAAGCTGTACCATTGTAACGAGCTCCTTACTCCTCCTCTCCTGCCCACCCAATCCTCAGAAAGGGGGGTGGGAGTGGGGGGGGGGGGGGGGGGGGGTCCTACACTTGGCATGCGTCTTATTTTGCTCATTTGAATAGAGAAATGGATCTTGGATTTCATACCTGTTGTTGTTGGATTGCCTTTCTTTTTTTTTTTCCTTTTTTATTTATTTTTTTTTTTTAGCTTAGTTATAAGTGTCTTTCCTGTGTGTTATGTATTTGGGTCAGTTTTTGTGTTCTGATCTTACCTAAGCATAACAGAAAATGTGATGACAGTTTTTGTTTTGATACATTTCTTTTTCTTTGTCCTCTTTTTGTGTACAATGTCAGGCTCTCTCTCTGTTTGTGTCTTTGCGGTCGGCTGGGCTATAAGCAACGTAATCTTATCACTGTGTGTGTGTGTGTGTGTATGTGTGCGTGCGTGTGTTGTATTTTGTGCTGTTTTAATGTAGATAGTAGTCGGTCATTATTCAAACTATTATTATTTATATGCATGATTTTTTTTTTTTCTTTCTCTCTCTCTCTCTCTCTCTCTCTCTCTCTCTCTCTCTCTCTTGTTCAGTGCTGTCAGTCTCTGTGTGTCTGTCTCTTTCTTCACTGTCTGTCTCATTGTCTTTCAGTACCCTCTCTCTCTCTCTCTGTCTCTCTCTCTCTGTCTGTCTGTCTCTCTCTCTCTCTCTCTGTCTGTATTCTCTCTCTCTCTTTCTCCCTTTTACTGTTCCTCTTTACTCTGTTTCTTTGTCAGTGCTTCTGTTTGTGTCTTTCCTCTCTCTCTCTGTATATATCTCTCCTCTTCTCTCTGTCTCTGTCTCTCTCTCTCTCTCTCTCTCTCTCTCTCTCTCTCTCTCTCTCTCTCTCTCTCTCTCTGCTCTGTTTGTGTATCTTGTTCTCGACTGATGAAAAATATTGAAAATCTTGCTTTCTGAAAAATTGCCTCCTTCGTTCTATTCCTTATGCCCCTACCCTCCTCTCTCTCCACTGTCTCTGTCTCTGTCTGTCATTCTGTCTGTTATTCTGCATATATGCCTTATTCCCTCTTGTCACGATAAAGAGCAGTGGGAATGGGATGATGTTTTCAAGCATAGATTTTTTTTTTGTATTGAGCAAACAGTCACGATATTTCATATTTGAAAAAAAAAAACTGTCCAGCATAATAAATGGTGAGTAAGTTAGAGTATACTGCACTGCGCTGCAATGCAACATGACATTGCAGTCTGTGTTAATTTCTTATTCAGCAGATTAATTCGAGAGCTCTTTTTTTCTTATTGAAAAGCGACCAAGGAAAGGTTGTGATGCTGTACAAGTGTTAGGGACAGCTTGATGTCCCGCAATTTTCAGGAAGAGCGTGGTGCCCAACAATCATTGGCAAGAGCTGGATGCTGTTTAATGGTCAGGAAGAAGTGGATACCATGTAATTGTTCAGAAGAGGTCGATGAGTAATCATTGTCTGGGAGAATTTATGCCCTGCAATTTCAGTGCTCAGGATGCTGTTTGTTGGATAGGATTAGGAAGAGCTGGGCACCCTGTGATGACCTCTGATTGTTAGAAGACTTGGGAACCTTAAAGTGGTTAAGAGAGAAATTGATACCCTGTGATTTTGTGAAGTGGTTGGATGTTGTAAAATTGTTAGGAAGAGCTTGATGACTGGTAATTGTTTGGAAGAGCTTGATGCAGAAGATATAAATGTCAAGAAGAGGTTGGTGCCATGTATGATGAAGAGAATGATAACTGGACTGGGCTCAATGCACTATAACAGCTGTGTATTTGATAGGCTTGATGCCCTCTGACAGATTTGAGAAGGTGGATGGGGTACAGTATTGATGAGGGCTTGATGCCTTTTGTTTGTTAGGAGTTAATACCTTTGGATTGTTGCACTGGAAGTGGTATGGCTGATCTTAAGAGTGATAACTTCTCTTGAGTGTGTTGTTTTCAGATCGACTGTGTCATATGTGTTGTTTGTGTTTCCCCGCCAAACTCTGTGGATGTCGGCCAACAAAATATGTGCACCCTCATGAACAAAATGCATGTTTCATAGAGAGCAAGAAACGGTGTGGCTGTTACTGGGGGCCTTGTGTTTTCAGGTCCTTTTCAGGACTGTGAACACTGCCATGATGGGAACACATCTTGTTTGATGAGATTCTTCCCCAAAACAAAGCATTGCATCACTACTTTGGCCTCAGAGTTCAGCCAGTATCAAACATTGACAAAGGTTTTTGGCCATGACTTAGATGAAGACTGCAGTATGCATGGATAAAGGCAAAAAATGAATGTAACTGTGTAGTGTTGATCTTGACCTGGTTGTTTACTTTCAGGACATGTCAGAAGTCATCGCACTACTGGGTAGCGGTTCTTACTCAGAGCGTAAAGATGGGCTTATCTCCCTTCAGCATCTTTTACGGTCTGGTAGATACCTCAGGTCAGTTGCATGATACATGCACTTCTTTTTGTTAAGGATCATCGTCAGCTTTCAAATGCTGTATGTTGTAGACTTTCATGTAGATCGAGATGTTAATAGCTAGCATGGCAATGGAGGACATCGTAAGTTCCCAAGGAGATTGGTTTCATACTTAAGCCTTTGGTTTGTGTTGGGCTGGGTAGGGTATATGGGGAATGAATTCACTGGCTTGTCTGCAGAGGGTAATTGTGGAAATGGGGTAACATTTTTTAGTGAGAGAAGGGATGTGTGAAAATTGGGCAGTTTTGGGCTGGGCTGAATGGCGTGAAGTGTGTTGCAGTAAGGGAATGTTTATGAGTGAAGACAGGGTGTATGGAAATGGGGCAAGGTCAGTTACTGAAGACAGTGTGTGTGGAAATGGGTGAACCTTCTTGTCTGACAAGGCTGTGTGGAAATGGGTGGACGTTCGTGTCCGACAAGGCTGTGTGGAAATGGGTGGACATTCGTGTCCGACAAGGCTGTGTGGAAATGGGTGGACGTTCGTGTCCGACAAGGCTGTGTGGAAAATGGGTGAAATGTTCATGTCCGACAAGGCTGTGTGGAAATGGGTGAATGTTCATGTCCGACAAGGCTGTGTGGAAATGGGTGAATGTTCATGTCCGACAAGGCTGTGTGGAAATGGGTGGACGTTCGTGTCCGACAAGGCTGTGTGGAAATGGGTGGACGTTCGTGTCCGACAAGGCTGTGTGGAAATGGGTGGACGTTCGTGTCCGACAAGGCTGTGTGGAAATGGGTGAATGTTCATGTCCGACAAGGCTGTGTGGAAATGGGGAAAAATGTGTTTGTCTCAGGATTCTGTTCCTGGACACGGCAGAATGTTTTACTGTGAAAATGGTGCGTGTGGAGTTCAGGAAGTGTTTTTGTCTGAAGCTGGGTTATATGAAAATGGTAAAAATGTCTTTTGTGTGTAAAGGGTGTGTTTTGAAATGCAGAATGTTTCAGTCTGAAGATGTTGTGTGTGGAAATGGGGATGTTCCTGTCTTCATCATTCCTCTTTCTATTCCCCCCCCTCCCATATCCTCCACCTTTCCTTCCCCAACATGGAAAATGTTCCATTGGTTGTAATAATGTGCAAATTAATCAGAGAGATAAGAAGTTGTTGACTTTTTTGTTTGTTTTTTGTTTTCTTTTTTGGGATCATCTGGATGACTGAAGTCTGTCTTGCTTGATTTCAGTCGCGTTGAGCTGAAGAAGGTCACTGAGGTGTTCACACGTATGTTTCATGACCCTCATAGTAAGGTCAGTCTAATTTTATGTGTGTGTTTTTCCATGTGTCAGGGGAGGGGATGGGAACGTGGGTTGCTGGGAATTTTCTTTTGTATGTGAGCGCATGTACAGGTTCTGTTCTCAAATGTAGTAACATGAACCCTCCCCCCCCCTCCCTGTCCAAAACCTCCCTACCTTCACAACTCCCCCCCCCCCATTTAAATCGGGCATCATTAAAGCTTAGAAAATGATATTTAACATGAGAATTTGAATAACTGATTAGCCGCAAAGTACAGGTGAGTCATATTGACTGAAGGTGTGTGACTTGTAGATGTGACTTGAAGGTGTGACTTGTAGGTGTGACTTGGTGGATAACGCAGCTGTCTAAGAAATTCAAGGTGCAAAGTTTTAGTCATGCAAGGGGCATATCTCTTTCCTTACTTCTTCCACTTTATGTCAGAACATAGTGGTGGTTGGAGTGCTTGTCTGGTTTTTCATTGATCAGATGATAAACGAAGGATGTTTTTGCATCAGGTAAATGAATGTCATAACAGGAGAGGCATCCTTTGTAAAATTAAATAGAAAATTCCACTTTCATAGGCAAGCAAAAACATTTATACTGTGACAGTGTAGTTCAGCAACACTTGCATTTTTTCTCTCTGTGTGTCTATGAGTGTGAATGTGCATGTGCGTGTGTGTGTGTGTGTGTGTGTGTGTGTGTGCACGCGTGCATGTGGATGTGTGTGTGTGTGTGTGTGTGTGTGCGTGTGCGCGCGCGTGTGTGTGTGTGTGTGTGTGTGTGTGTGTGTGTGTGTGTGTCACCAATCATTGTACAATTTTGGACATAGTTTTGTCAGGGGCATACTTTGTTGCCTAGCATTTGTTTAAAGCACTCAGTAGACACTGCAGGCAGGCACCTGGCTTCATCATCCCATCCAGAAGACTCAATGCTGAGGTGTTGGGGGATGGTTGCAGGTGTTCAGCATCTTCCTGGACACGCTGTCAGAGCTGTGCATGATGCACGCCCGTGACCTTGCCGACTGGCTGTACATCCTCCTCACCCGCCTTCTCAAACAAGACGGGCACCGACATGCTCACCTCGGTCAACGCCAAGCTCCTCCGCACCCTGGACACTGTCAGGTAACAACCGTCCATCAAGCTCCTTCACGAAGAACAGGGATATCCCTTCAGACAAGTGAAGCACAAAGGCGCAGGGTATGGGTGTTGGTGGGGTCAAGTCAACTTTGCCTGCTTGCCTGTCTGATCTAGTTCACCTGATATGGCCCTTTGAGGAGGGCTGGGGCTATAGGCAACATTACCTCACCTTACCAATCTAGTTAATGTATTCATCTCTACAGACTTTGCTTATCTTCTTAAAAGTCTTGCTCTTTCAGTTTCATGTACCTGCAGTGAAAGATTTTGCAGACATTGGTTTTTTTTTTTTTTATTTGTATCCGTTGTGTTGGGGCCATCTCTTCCGTATGAAATCTAGAAATGTTTGGGTTGTAGCTGTGCCCTCTGTTTCACTGCAGATACTTATGTTAAATTTTAACTGCTGCCCTGTGTTTGCACTAATGCCCCCTCCTCTTTCCTTCTTTCATTCTTCCTTTCTTTTATAAGCATTTTTGTGGTGGAGATTTGTGTGTATGTACAATTTTGGTACATGCATTTTTGTGTTCATGTGTTGATAGTTAGATTGTTGGTGATGAGATTATAGCTGTGAAGTGTACATATGTGTTGTGTTTAAGATGCTTAAATATGAAGTGTTATGAGCTGACATGAGGCATGCAGTAAAACGGTTCATTATAAAGTCCCATCTTTCTGTCTGCATGTCTGTTGAAAGATAACTTGAAAAAAAGGTTTGATGCCTTTTCATGGAAGTTTACAGAGTTGTCTATAGGATCAGTGTCTACTTTGGATTTGATTTTGAAACTTTTGATGTGGGACTGAAGACATGCCAAACTGAAAACCATTTGGCACTTTTTCTTTATCTGTGTGAGGAATGAACCTCATAGAAAGTTTGTTCCATTCTTTGGATTTGCATTTTTGTGTGAATCTATTGGTACCTTGAGTTCTAATGAAAGCTTACGGAGCTCCTGTCCAGAATATCTGCTCCCCACACTTAAAAAAAATTGTTTAGCTGTATTTACTTTACTCTCCCTCCCCAACTCCACCACACTCATCCTTGAGTACACCTTTCTGTTGAATCTTTTGCAGTTTAGCGTCAATATCCATACTGCAGTTTAACAATTGGAAAAAAGAAAAGATGACCCTATTTTAATGTTTTTCATATTTGTCTGTCTAGTCTTGGTGTTGATTTGTTCATCATGAATAGTGATGTTTCAGAGTTCAGGAAAGGTATGTAGATGTTTACAGGGAAGCTTTTTTACATGCAAAGCCAGAGCTTGTTCACATGTTTACAGAGAAATGTTTCTGTATAAGAATCTATAATGAAATGCGTGGGCATTGTCACAGAAGGGTTTCCCATTGAGAAATAGAGTCAGTGATGTTTTTTGCAGAGAAATACTTGATGTGATAAAAAGGTATGTTTTTTTGTTTGACAGGAAAAGTGTGTCACTGGAAACGTTATGTGCGTATGTTGACCGACAAGTGTTTGAGAGACACTGAGAGCTGACAGGTATAAACATGTTTTCAGGGAATCCTTTCCTTGTGACCATCAGTTCAACACCATCACCAAGTTCATCATTGATCAGACACAGTCCCCAAACCTTAAGGTGAGTGGTCTCCACTTGTGGCTGTTCTGCTTCAGGATATGTCTAACATTGTGCAGCTGTGACAGGGAGAGACTTGTTGGGAATAGTGGTTTTGGACTGAAAACAACATTGTTTTGTAGTTGGTCATAAGGTGAGGGACTTCTCGCAGAAAGAAATCTTTAAAAAAAAAAAAAAAAAAAAAAAAAAAAACCCAGAGTTAAGCAGTCCAGATGAACAAAACAAGACTGTCTTGTACTTTGTTGTTCTTTGTGTCATTTTCATCCAACAGGAGGTCAGTAACAGCTTTTCATGTTTTGTATGTGTTGGTTTGTTGCAGCATGATAAGCTACAGATATCTATTTTTTTTCTTTGGGGTGATGGGGGGGGGGGGGGGGGGGGGAGGAAACATTTCAGAAGCTTGCGTCAAATTGCAATATTTAAAAAGAAAAGAACACTTTCCATAAAGGTGCAAAAATAATGTACAGCAAAAAGCATTCCAGAGTTAGTTGGTTTTAGTCAGATCTGACATGAAATGCTGACAACAAAATGTCAGTTTAAAGCAGTTGTACAGCTTCACAGAGCACCTGGTTGGTGCACACAACTGACAGTGGGGGAGATGGAACAGCCTGGCTTAGGTTCCCCATTGGCTGGCCTATGGTGTGTCCAGCATAAAAAATCAAAAGTGAAAAAAAAATTTTTAAATCCACTGTCAAGGCGTAAGATAATAAAAAACAAAGTTTCAAACTTGTGAAGAATTTGAAATAGACCTGTCCAGTTTCCTTTGCTGTGTGATTTGCAAACAAGGTGTAGTCATGCGTTACAGAAGCAGTACTGTGTGGTCATGATGTGAAATTCAAGAAACATTTTGGCAGCAGTGTGTGTGTGTGTGTGTGTGTGTCCTAACCCAGGGGGAAATAAAACCATCTGATTCTATCTCACTTTGTCTGAAACTGAAATCTGAATCATATTGTAGAAATATGACCACTTTGTATCATTGGGTGTGGTTGGTTCTTATACATGAATATTGATTTGATATGTGGGTGCATGTGTGTGAGGGTGTGTGTGTATGTTTGCACGCTCGCATGTGCTCTTTGTGTGTATGTGTGTGTGTATGTTATATGCATCTGTGCCTGTCTACACATAAATGAATTTTGGGAGTGTTTGTTCGCTATGAGTATGTATGTATGTTCATCTGAGATTCTTCTCTATATGAAAAAAAAAAACAACCAGAAATTGAGTCAGCATTTGCTTTGGATACATGTTCAAGTGAGAACCATAGGAATTGGATTTTGATAAGCGTTTGGGAGAGAACCATCAGAATTGTATTTTTTTTCATTTCTTGATCAATCATTTGATTTTTTAGGCTGATAACCATCATTGTTTGCTTCTCTTTTTTTGTCCTCCTTCATCTCTCCCTTGCTATGTGCCTGTAGCAAAAGGTAATGGATTGTACCTCTCTGCCTTTTTCCTTTGTCTGTGTACATACTGTCAGGTTACTTCTGCTTGTGGATGTTTTTTTTCTCTCAAAAGCCTGTTTGTTAGTTTCCTTTCATTCTGTGAGTTCATTTATTTCCTTTGTTGTTGTTGTATGTTCTTGTTGATGTTATGAGTATGTTGTTGATTGTGTTATGAGTATGTTCTTGTTGATTCTTAAACTTCTCGGGAGCAGAAGGAATTGATGTTGTGATGGTTTTTATATTTTCTTTATTTGGTGTGGTATTGAGAAAGAATGGGAAAAAAGTGTTTCTAGGTGCAAGTTCATTGCCTTAAGTTCTTACATCCCATGGATGTTGTTTGTTGTGAATCTTGCTTTTTATTTTGTCTTTCATTGCATATGTCTGTTGTGTTTTGTTTTGTTGTTTTTTTTTTAAAGAATCTTACATGTATATTCTGACACACACACAAACACAACAACACACGCACACACACACACACAAAAAAACAACAACAACAACACACACACACACACACACACACACACACACACACACACACACACACACAACACACACACACTCACACTCACACACACACACGCACAAACACACACACACACAACACACACACACACACACACACACACACACACACACACACATCATGACAACTGGTTTTTCAAAGAAAATCTGAATGTTCATTTATTATGGTACAATTCTTATTAAAATGAACTCAGGTCATTTCAGTTCTGTCCATGTGAAGTTTATGAGTTCAGAGTTCCTTCTTAGAAGAGCAGTGATGGAAATGAGAAATTTTCTTTGGAAACCAGATGTCCTGGTATGGAGACAGTTATTTTTCATTCTAGTCTATCAGTTTTATTCCAGGTGTGTCAGCACATCTTGTTTCTTGTGTCTGCATGTTTTTTATGTGTTGTGTCATTTTATCCTCACAAACCTGTGAATAGTGAAGACAGTGAGTCTGACCAGACATCAGCAGCGTGACTGTCCACTTGGCTGTGCTGTCATTGTGCTGCTGAGAGTAGTGGGGTAGATAGTCGCTTCCACCCCCACCTTCACATCCCATGCACCCACCTTACCCTTACTTCTTTCATCCCCCTTTTCCCACCACACTTCCTGCACTGCCCCACTCCCTCCTCTGCATCGTCTTTGGTTTTCTGCTTCATGGACATTGAATGTCTTAGAAGTCTGTCCAGGATGATGTTTAAGTAGGACGCTCTTGCCTTATGGGTGAACATAAATGGACAAGCCTCTTGCCTCATGGGTGAACATAAATGAACAAGCGTATTGCCTCATGGGTGAACATAAATGGACAAGCGTATTGCCTCACGGGTGAACATAAATTGACAAAGTCTATTGCCTCATGGGTGAACATAAATGAACAAACGTATTGCCTCATGGGTGAACATAAATGGACAAGCCTCTTGCCTCATGGGTGAACATAAATGAACAAGCGTATTGCCTCATGGGTGAACATAAATGGACAAGCCTCTTGCCTCATGGGTGAACATAAATGAACAAGCCTATTGCCTCATGGGTGAACATAAATGAACAAGCGTATTGCCTCACGGGTGAACATAAATTTGACAAAGTCTATTGCCTCATGGGTGAACATAAATGAACAAACGTATTGCCTCACGGGTGAACATAAATTGACAAAGTCTATTGCCTCACGGTGTGAACATAAATTGACAAAGTCTATTGCCTCACGGGTGAACATAAATTTGACAAAGTCTATTGCCTCATGGGTGAACATAAATGGACAAGTCTATTGCCTCACGGGTGAACATAGTGGACAAGTCTGTTGCCCTCCTGAGTGAAAATAAATGGACAAGTCTTAAAAGAACTAGGTTGTGGCAAGCCAGAAGGCAAGCGCATCTTTCTTTTGTTCTTTTTAGACTGAAGTCACACATTTGGTTTTAAACAAATTGATCATGGAACTATGAGAGCAAAGAATGTTGAAACGTTTTTGGAAAATGCCGCTGAAGGGATGGGGAAGACAAGAAAGCAGAAAAACAAGCTAAACACATGCACACACACTCACACACACACACAATGTTAAAAATATACAGTGAAACTTCACAGTAAACACCCTTCCTAACTGAAAACACCTCCTTTTAGAAAGACTTTCTACCTGTAACATTTGTTATGGCACAGGTTTTAACCCCCAGTCAAGCCTCCCATTTTCAGACCCAGGTGTGGAGGGTAGCAGGAGGCGACGACTATCCACATTACCACTGTAAGGGACTGCCTGAATTTCTGGTTGAGCTTCTTTTTGTCAGTCAATGATCATCACTAGCAAGGGTGAATGGAGACAACCCCAGAGGCTGTTAACCAGAGATTCCACTGTATTATAGCGGAATTGGCTGGAGAAAATTTTTACAGAGTTCATGTGGTGATCAAGTAAAACTGTTTCCTCTCCCCTGTTAGTGAGTGTCCTGGAGGACACAGCTGACGGTTTTCATGATCTGCTTACACGTGCGCTGTGTCATTCATGTTCACTTTTGTATTCGATGTTCATAGTTGTATATGAAAAACAGAAAAGAAAGAAAACTTGTTCACCGCTTTCCGTTACCTGTGTTTATGTATGTTTTTCCCCCCTTTAGGATCCCAAACAGCAGGTGATCGTTGTGTCATTTCTGTGGCAGGCTGGCATTAATGACAAGCATGTGCAAAGGGTGGAGCATGCCTGGCTTGAGAGCTTGCTGTGTTTACATGGGGGGAACTAACCTAGGACTGAAGAAGTGCAGATCATCTCCATGACATTACCGATGCTTTCTGCGCTTAAAGATGTCTGTGCTGATGTTGTATGGGGCACTGGTTAGGGTTTGTGCAGGTCACAGTGTGTACTGCATATTTCTGGCTTTTTTTGTGTGTTTTTTTTTTTTTATAAGTGCAAACATTTTTGGCTTTACTAAGTCATTCCTATCTTAACTTTAAGAAAAAAAATTCTTTGAGGGAGGGAGGAGGATGTTTTGGGGATAATTTTCAATTATTTACAATCCCATCCGTGACATTTATTACAAATAATCGTAATGTCTCTAATTTTAGAAGTAGATACGCACATGGGAGGAAGTGGGGGGGGGGGGGGGTAGGAAGGGAGAAAGAAAAAGCTTGTGGTGGTTCATTCTGCCTCTCATGTGTTGTAATGAGAGTTGTGTGTTGTAAGCATGTGCACCGCTTCAGGGCGGGCGGAGCCTACTACTGACAAATACTGTAACTTGCTGCTAGCAGACGCTGTTTGGATCAGTCGGCCACTTGACAATTGTTGTTGAACATTCCACTTTCCTTTCATTTTCATCCCGACCTCATTCTGCTTGGATGTACTCTGCTTCTCAGATATATTCAAGTTTATGGGTGTCATTTTAGTCAGGGGTGTTTTTGTTACAAAGCATTACCACTGTACAGACATCATTTAGGTACCACATGGCATTTTAGCCATGGGCAGCTGAAGTGTTGATCTAACCATTCAGTCTGTCATTCATTCACACTGTAATGCCATTATGGGCTTGGAATCTACTGGATAAATTATTATTTGGGTTGTAGATTGCAGTGTATGTAAGTAAGTAATGTCATTAATTAATGTTATACAAAAGACACCTTCCCCCACACAAACACACTCCCCTTCGCCTTTCTACCCCTGACTGTCACCACTCAAGACATAAAGGACAACAGAAAAACCAAACAAATAAGGAAAAAAAGGATACAAATAGAGTTTGCAAATTTCAACCAATCTTCTTGTTGCGAAAAAAAGAAAACAAGAAGGCAGTAGGTAAAGAGATGAGACTTCTTCAGAAGACAGTACTGTAGAGTAGGAAAGTCTGATGTGTTATTCATTCCTGTTCCATTCACTTTAGTGAAAGTAGATTTTTGATTGGTCATGACTTGATTTTAAACAAAAACAAATCAAACCAGAACTTTCCATCATATATAAGGATTTCTGATCATTGACAGGGTCAGTGCCCAGAAGATATTAGCAGCCTCTGCTGGTTTAATTGTATGCCATTCCCTGTCAATAGTCAATGCATATCAGAACGTTTATTTTGTTTATTCTAATAGATTTGGTTTTAGTCCTTTGTGATGTGATGAACAAATTGGAAATATAGGTCATACTCATGGACATAGACTCCAGCGTCAGGGATTTGAAAAGTGGGGCTTGTTGCCTGTTGATGCGGTGAATGGTTTGCCTGCTTCTGACTCAGCCTGTTTTCTGATAATTCATTAAGAGCAGATGTATTGGCATTATCTGTGTATTCAGACTGCACTAAGCTGGATGTTTTGTGCACGGGATAGGAGGAAAGTCTGAGTGATGCCTACAGGCTATCCTGATTTTCATTTGAAAAGATGCAAGTTAGACAAAGGTGGTTGAAAACTGAAATGTGCATTTTTTCATGAATTTGAAAAAAAAAATGAATTTTTTTTCCTCGACAGATACTATCAGATTGTGTGAGTTGTTTATGTGATGGAGGGTGTTTACAGTTTGGGGTTTTCTTTCCCCTTCTCCACGTTCCCAATTGGGGTTCTTCCCTCGCAGCACTTCTTTTATGTACATATTGTATTTGCACCAACAATGTGACTGGATGTCAGCACGTTTCCTGAAGGTTGTTGTGGGATTAATGTATGTGTGGTGATCAAGAGAAGTGAAATGCACACTAGAAGAAAATATTGTAAGTGCTTCCAAATTACTGGCCAGCATAGACATGTAAAGTGAGTCATTCACCGACAACACGCATGCATGCGCATACGCACATACATGTACATACACACAGGCACGTGCTTGCACTCACCCATACATACACACACCCTGATGTTACTTTTTACGGACATGGTAGACTGAACCCTTTCATATACCTTTTTCTATTATAACATGAGGAAAACTTTGATAATATGCAGACTTTTTGTTAGCAGATGTTTTGCACATGCATCCCCAAACATTACACAATATTTTGGATTGTTTTGAACCATGCATCTTTAAAAATGTGCCTTGAATATTCATGAAGAAAAAATATTTGGAAACCTGTGTTCTAGATGTCGGCTTCTTGTTGTTTTTTTTTTTTCTCTTTAGCATCCAAAGCTAGTCATGAGATTGAATACAAGAATACGGCTGCAAAAAAAGCATTTGCAATTTGCAATATTAGAAAGTATTTTCTACCCTTAAAGCCTTTACATAGTAGTGAGTTGAGAAACCTTCCAAACCCAGTGTGTTTTTGCAAGGCTGCTTTAATTAGGCTGACATGACCCTGGTTTGGCACATCAAAAGGGGAGTGATTTCATACTGTTACAGAGATGTGTTTTTTTCTATCATTGTGGTTGATTAATCCACTGATGCATGGTTTATCGATAAATGGGGGCTAAACTGATCATTCATCACTTCATCAGCACTCTGTTTTCTGGCAAGTCATAGTTTTGAGTTTGTGATTAAAGGCATATAGGACTTAAAAGTGTCCCAAGTCAAACATGTTTTCTGCAACTATGTGCATTTTTATGGTGTTTGTGTTTATAGTTGTAAGAGTCATTTGCTAAGATTGTGAGTTTTCCATGTCTCTTTACTCAATGTAAACTTAGTTTATTGGCTCAGGTTGTTGGGAAAAAGTAATAAGTAACTTACCACATCATATGAACTCCTCTGCACAAAGCAGCACAGAGTACAAGAAGGAAATAACTGCATCTTCCTTCACCCACAGTTTCTTTAAAGGTTAATGGGTGAATGAGGTCTGACTGTTGCAGACAAAATATAACAATTGTTGTGTCATTGTTGACACAGGCTATGCTGGTTTTGACAAGTTTGTTTTGCCAATGTTAGTTACTGTTGTTTAGTGTCTTGCCAGTGTAAATGATCACTGCCAACTCTCTCGCCAGTGTAAACAACTATTGGCAAGAGCCTAGCCAATGTAAATGACATTTGTCAAGTGCTTAACCTGTGTTAATGACCACAGCCAACTATTCAGCTGGTATAAACGATCATTGCTAAGTGTTCAGCTGGTTTAGATAACTATTAAGAAGTGTTAAGTTAATATTTAAAAGTGTTGTCAAGTGTTTGCCAGAGTCAGGAAGCAAGTATAAACAAGTACTGTTCAGTGTTTTGCAAGTGTTAACAAGTTTCATCTAAGTGTTTTGCCTGGATCAGGCAGTAGTGATTTGCAAGTGTTCACAGCCATAGCAAAGTGTTCAGCATTTGAACCTGCCCAATGGGTTTTTTTGTTGGTTGGTTGGTTTTGTAAAGAACTGCTTCCCACTGCTTTGCCAGTGTTAACAGCGGTTACTATCGAGTGTGTTAAAACAGAGTGAACTATTCTGCGTGCGTCGTCGGTGTACTATGACCTTGTGCTGATGAACGTCCTGTGTTGTGTGGGGTTCAGGTGAAGATCTCCATGCTCAACTTCCTTCAAGGCCTGGTGAGCGTCATGGACCCAGCAGACTTCGTCAACACCATGGACACGCGGCTGGCTGTCTCCCGCATCATCAACTGGACCATGGAACCCCGCAACGTGGACGTCAGAAAGGTCAGCCAGGTTGTCTGTTTATCGACTCCCCACCCCCCCTCTTTCCTTCTGTGCAGCAGCTGATGTAGGGTCAGACCAAGTGTTCCTGGTGATGGTTGGGTTTTTGTTTTGTTCGTTTTCCATTCAAGGATTTCTTTTTTGTTTTTTTTTTTTTTGCTTTTAATTGATCGGCCTGTGCTGAGTTCTTATTGTGAAAGTCTGAATTATACAAGACATTTTCGTTTTTTTTTTCTCTTTAACCATTTGCAGAAACTTATAAAATAGTTTAGTGATATCCCTGTATTATAAATACTAATAATGATGATTATTTCTGGTGCTTAATCTTAAATCATAAGCCCTAAGTGCTTACAAACACAGAAAAGGCAAAAAAAAACCCCACAAATGAAACCAGTAAGTATATGAATATTACAATAAGCGCCATGCACTTGCAAACATGGGTGCATATTGACACAAACCCATGCACACACACACACACACTCTCTCTCTCTCTCATAACAACGAACACAAGAGCATGCGTGCACACACACACACACACACACACACACACACACACACACACACACACAAACAAACACACACTAGTGCAGAATCAATTAGATGGGCTAGGGAAGGGGAAAAAAAGAACAGTTATTGATAGGTGAAGAGAGTCGTAGATAGGTAGCAAAGGTCGTGCATGTGACCTTGAGTTGAAGGGTCGTGTCGCAGGAGTGAGGAATGTAGATGATGAATGCAAGTCAACGCAACAAATGTCTTGAATGTGAACTCTTGACTGCAGGTCATGTGTATGACCCTGACTATAGGTCATTGTCACCATTAGCGATTATCAGTGTGTGTATTTGTTTGCTAGACCCTGTTTATGGGATGGATAGGGTAACTGGATGTTGATGGTCCTGTTTCAGAGTGCACAGCTGGTGCTGATTGGCCTGTTCAACCTCAACCCTCCGGAGTTCTCTCTCATGTTGGCCGCCCTGCCCAAAGCCTTCCAGGTCAGGGCCTGTGGTGGTCTGCATCTGTCTCTTTCTTTGTGTTGTCCGTCTGATTGTCTTTTCTTGGTCTCTAGCTCAGTCCCAGCAGTCTGTTGGTTCATCGAGTCTTTTTTTTTCTGTGCCCATCTCAATATGGAACCAAACTGTTCAGTAGACGGGGGTTTTGTCTATGCATGGATTTGCATTATTGATGTAAGTCAGAGGAGTTCCCTGTCAAAAGGTTACATGATGATTTGTGTGGTGGTTTTGTGGGTAACACAAGGTGACCCCAGGTTTAGGGTTCAGGTCCTGTCTGAGGCAGGTTTTCTCCCAATCTTCTTAGGCCTAAAAAGGTAGGAGAAGAAGCTAGTTTTACAGATAAACGGAAAAAGAACTTCTGACCTCAAGTGAATTGTTCCTGGTAAAATTATGTGAATGAAACATGTCCATTCTTATGAGTAAATGAAAGCAGGCAGAAAAGAAAAAAGAAAATGGACATCACTGTATGATGGCATCATTGTTTGAAGGGAGAGCAGCTCAAATTTCACATAGACATTTGGTAACAGGATAAAACTGCACAACACAACAGTAGGTATAAAGAAAATCAACTATAATCTACTGGAATGATACAAACTCTCCTGACGGATAGAAACTTTGACAAAAAAGAAATGTTTTAGCCAACATCAGTACATTTGGCTGTGAATGACAGAAAAGAGAAGGCAAACATGAAAAAATGAAAAGTGCTGGATTTTAGAACAACAATGGGTCCATCCCTTGTAACAAGCTGTTTTCCTCTTTAGTACATCTTCTCCGTTCAAACGTGGCATTCATTGAACAGGTTTCAAGCGTGGTGTTCATTGAACAAGTTCAAGAAGACCATGACATGGTATAATAAGATCAAAGGTTGTTGATGATTTCATGTATGTGAATAGGACGGGGCCACCAAGATACTGCATACCCATATGCGCTCGGCCAGCGAGACAACGTCAGATGTGCTGTCCCCACATAATGCCACCTCCCCTGCTGGCCAGCAACGCAGCCGACCCCCGTCCAGGTCAGTGTCAAAGGTCATGAATTATAAGTCGCTCAATGTATCTCCAAAAGGGTTGTGAATAAGGTGAATCAGTGTGGAGTGGTTCTTTAGACACATCTACTGTTTAACAGTAACCTTTGTGAAGGAGATAGAGGCAGGTTCTTTCTGATCAGGTGTAGCTGCATCTCATGTTTCTAGCTGTTCCTGTTGATGTGGTCATGTTCTGTTCACATGATCTCTATGTGATCACGTCTTCTGCTTCTAACTGTT
The DNA here is from genome assembly GCA_016801955.1 of Conus betulinus. Taxonomy (NCBI): domain Eukaryota; kingdom Metazoa; phylum Mollusca; class Gastropoda; order Neogastropoda; family Conidae; genus Conus; species Conus betulinus. The sequence continues at coordinate 101,634 of JADBJO010000964.1, read as the reverse complement.
CCTGTTTCATGTTCTGTTCACACATGATCTCTATGTGACCATATCTTCCGTTTCTAACTGTTCGTGTTTGATGTGGTCATGTTCTGTTCACATGATCTCTGTTTATGTGACCACATCTGCTGTTTCCAAATAGTCTTCTTCCACAGGCCTATCTTCTGTTTCCAAATGATCTTTGTGGCCACATGTTCTATTTTCAAATGATCTTTGTGGCCACGTGTTCTATTTCAAAATGATCTTTGTGGCCATATGTTCTATTTCCAAAATGATCTTTGTAGCCACGTGTTCTATTTCCAAATAATCTTTGTGGCCCTGTGTTCTACTTCCAAATGATCTTTGTGGCCACGTTTCTATTTCCAAATGATCTTTGTGGCCACGTGTTCTATTTCCAAATGTTTGTGGCCACTATCGTCTGATTGCAGGTGATGTTTTTTCTAAATGCCTATGTCATCTGTCTCCATATGATCATACTTTACTTTTTGTATTTCCTTATTTCCAAATGATCCTGTGTATTGTGGCTGTGTGTTCTATTTTCTAACAATCTTGTTTGAAAAAGCAGTGTTGTCTGTTTCCAAATATTCATTATCTACCCCCTTTTCCGAGGGAAGTGATTATTTTCTGATCCTTCAGTCTCAATGTCTTCATGCTTATGGTGCCACAGGGTTTGGGCCACAGTCGTGTTGATAAATGGAGTTGTTTCTGTTTCCATTGTACATGACGTGACCACCATGAAGGAAACAAATCTTAAATGGTGTTGAAAAGGTAGACAGACCTAATCTAGAAACATCCTATGTGAGTGATGGTATTGAAAAGAAAGTCTTTTTTTTTTTTTTCTTTCTTCTGAATATTGATTTTTGTGCATTTTTTATTTTCAGTTTGTTTTTTTTCTTTCTTTCAATGCTGAGTGTGTATTCATAAGTGAGAGCCATGTGAATGTGCATTTGGGTAAGTGTATTGCTTTTCAACAAAGAGATAGACACTCCCTTCCCCCCATTCCAATTGGATTACACTGCAGTTGGCATTCTCATGTCACCTCCTGTTCATGGTGAAAGAATTAGTAGGGGAAGACCACCACAGTTGTGTGCGAGTGCAACCAATTTTCAGAAGTCATGCGGTGTACCTTGTAAAAGGCTTTGCAAGCACAAGTTTGTCAGCTCTGTTTGGCAGAATTTTCATGTCTCACACAGCACGAAGATGTCTTGCAGACTGTCCTAAGGGTATATGATCTGTGATGCATGTCTTCTTTTTTTTTTGTTTGTTTGCTTTTTAATTTTTGAGGCAAAAAGCTGACATGAAAAGCTCATGATTTTTGGCTGTCTGGCCTTTGCCTGTTTACAAACTTATATCACTCAGGTTGTTCCTTTTCTTCATTTGTAATGTAATCCAGGTTGTTCCTTTTCTCCATTTGTAATGTAAGCCAGCCCCCTCTAAAGCTATAGCATTGTGTGGTTAGAGGAGTTATTCACCTTTATCTTCATTTGATTGCCTTCCTTCTTTGTTTCAGTTGCCTTTTTGGCTTACTATTGTTAGTGCTATTCATTCATTTTTCCATCAGGTGCCTCCTTTACCCCACATAGTTCAGAGGATGTTTTTGACTTGCAGGCAAAGCTCAGGGCAGCCGGAAGAGTGCGAAACGGAGAACATGAACCCCGAGGACATCTACAACTCCATCAAGAAGACCTCGGCGGACATCCAGAACCTGAACATTGGCAACAAGATGGAGGGCTACGAGGAGATCAAGAAGAAGCGAGAGTTTGCCTCGCGCAGGACAGCGGCATCCAGGAGCTGAGGAACGACAGCCCGGATGGTGTGGAGTCACGGCGGGGCAACCTCCACGCCTTCCACCACCACCATCACTACCAGGACGAGGTGGTAGGTGACAGGGGCTGGGGGGCAGGGGTCAGGGTCTGCCAGCTGGGTGGTTTGAGTTGATTTGCTTGGAGGGGACAGGAATGTGGGTTGATTAGTGGTGATGGTGGTGGTATATGTGTATGCATGGGAGATGGGGAGGAGAGAAGAGCTGAATGATTTTGTATGTCCTTGAAAGAAACTTTGAAAGTAACTGTTGGATCACATCAGTGGATCTCTGTCTGCCTGCTTGTGTCTTTCCCATCTCTCTCTCTCTCTCTCTCTCTGTTCCTTCGTATCTGTTTCTGTCTTCCAGTGTGTGTGTCTCTCCTTCATGTGAGGAGATGGATCTCTAAGTTCCCTTGGTGTATACTTAGCTCATGTCAAGAATACAATGGACAACAAAGGAGCTGTGTCAGGCAACATCGAATAGAAAATCCTTTGTGATCCGTATTGTCAAACAGAGATACACACACAGAAAAAAAAAAAAAAAAATGGCACTGTGCTATGGCGAGGTGACGGGCTGTCTTCAGAGACAGTGGCTCAAATTTTATTAAGAAAAAAAAAGATTTACTGTTAATGACGTGATTGTATATCTCTGCAGATGCTGTATTGCATAATGTGAAATATCTTATTGACTTGTTCAGTAGATGCAATACTATGACCATGTGAAATATTTACTGACATGCTCAGTAGGTGTAGAACTATTTAGGTGTGAAATACCTAATTGACATGATCAATAGGTGCAGGACTATACACATGTGAAATACCTAATTGACAAAGTCTGTAGATGCAGTACTTTACACATGTGAAATACCTAATTGACAAGGTCAGTAGATGCAGTACTATACACATATGAAATACCTAATTGACAAGGTCAATAGATACAGTACTGTACACTTGTGAAATACCTAATTGACAAGGTCAGTAGATGCAGTACTGTACACATGTGAAATACCTAATGACAAGGTCAGTAGATGCAGTACTGTACACATGTGAAATACCTAACTGACAAGGTCAGTAGATGCAGTACTATACACATGTGAAATACCTAACTGACAAGGTCAGTAGATGCAGGACTAGATATTCATGTGCAATTGACATGTTTGTGTGCAGCCCAGTGCGGTCAACGGTTACAACAAAACTGTGCTGACTGAAGACAGCGACACAGGTTGGTGTACACAAGCCTGCCCTTTATAGTGTGTGTGTGTGTGCGTGTACGCACGCGCGCGTAGGGGGAGGGATAGAAAGGAGGAGAGAGATGAGAAGGTGCACCAATTGAGTGGGGAGGAGGAGATTGGGGGGAGGGAGGGGTATGCTAGATGGTAGGTCATGTTTGGTACACTTGTCCTGAATAGCATTGACATTTTTGTTTGTTTGGGGTTTTTTTTTTCATCATCCCTTTTTCTTTTTTCCATTCAGATGCTTTCATTCTTACACTGTCTGATCTTCTTTTGTATTTGTCTTGTATTTGCTCTTTTCAAGCCTTCTGTTCGTGTGGTCTTCGTTGTTGTTTGTTTTTGTTTTTTTTGGTAGATGTATTCATTCAAGGATCTTTCAAAATCTTCTTTTGTTTTGTTCTGACTCTTTCTCTTTTCAGATCTGGATTTTTTTTTCTCCCTTTTTACTCTTGTGGTTAGATTAGTAGCAAAACCTTAATGGTTAGTATGCTGAATGTGGGAAGGGGAGGGGGGTATGGGGGCGAGTTAGGTAAGGAGGAGAGAGATAACTTGGTCACTTGTACCATCACGCAGACACTGCAACTCACGTGCACGCACACACATACACACACAAAATACATGCAATGCACATACACACCCATATATCAAAACTCCACACACACACGCATGTACACACACACACACACAGAGACTCATTTCAATGCACATGTGCACACGATTACAAAACATATACTCTCACACACATATCAAAACACCACACATGCAGCACACGCATACACACACACACAGTCTCTGTTTCTCTCTAGCTTACCTACATACCCGCCTTAAAGCATGCGCGCGCACACACACACATACAAATATACTCTTTTATTATGTAAGTTCAATTTTTCTTTCAAGCAAAGCATTAAGCTGACTTGGGCTTCTTCTGTTTTCTTTTCAAGCCTCTTACGATAAAGAGACAACAATTCCCGACGTTCTGAGAGAGTTGTCCAACCACAACAAGAGGTAGGTGACTGGGCCAAGGGGGCGTTTCAGAAAGAAAGATACTACATCTAAGTCATCATCTTGAGCGTAGGCAAAGCACTCTTGGGCAGGGTAGTCTTTTCTTCTGTCTTTGCATGTATTAATGTCTCTGTCCTCAAGATAGCATGAAGGTGATAGGATATATTTCGATGATATTTTGTAGGATTGTTGTCAGTGTCCGGTTCTCTAAGTTTTTTTTTTTTTTTTCATTCTTCTTCTTTCACTCAGACAGGAACCCCAGAGGCTCTGGCAAAGGCTGCTGTATGGCAGAGGCCCTCTAGTGATCCATAAAGCTTTTCCCTCATTAGTGTGTTGGCAGGCCAGGTCTCTGCTCTTAGCTTTTCATGTGTGGGACAGTCCTGCAGGAAGTGTTCCACCGTCATTGGGGGCTGTACCGCATTGGCAACCTGAAGACACACCAAGGTTTATTTTAGTCTTGATTTGATATTTTAGGTGCTGGATAGATGGAACAGAGAAAGAAAAGCGTCTAAATCTAGTTGAAAATAGAAGAGGAACAGTGACTGCTACCAGGATACAACAATCATCATCATCATGCAGGAGAGATGACATGAGCATGCAGTGTTTGGTGTCCCCTCTCAGAAACAATTGATTATTATTATCATCATCGTTATCACTTGTAATCAATGTCATTGGATTATTATCATCCTCATTATCATTTGTGATCAATGTCATTGGATTGCTGATGTTGCCAACATTACCACCCTGACTGAACATGCTGTGTTCACAGAGTGAAGGAGCGGTGCCAGATGTTGGAGAAGCTGTTGAAGTGGGTCAGGCATGGCGCCATCAGTGAGGACCAGTGGATGAACACTTCAAGTCCATCCTCCTCATCCTCATCGAGACCTTCGGAGACACTGACGTGAGTGTGTCCTGATCTTGTTTGGGGAGAGAGGAGTGAGTGGGGGGATGTTGTGGAGGAGTGAAGGAAGAGGGCATGAGGGGAACAGAGTAGATCAGCAGAGAGTGGGGGTCAAACATTGTAGGTCCATGCTCTGCAGCCTTATGGAAAGTTCCAGTGATACCAAAGTGTGTGTGCTCTCTTTTGTCAGTATGCAAAAAAAAAGAAAAAAAGCAGAAATTCAGATGAAACACAATGAAAACGCCCAAACAAGCATTTAACACGTTAGATGAAACACAATGAAAACGCCCAAACAAGCATTTAACACGTTCAGCGACGAAGTTTATGGAACAGGAGAGCTGTGATTGGAGGGTTACAGAGCTGACTGAAGTCCCCACATTATTTATTTGATATCTTTTCCTTTCTCAGTTTTGATTGTGTGAAGTGTTGCATTTAACCAAATTTATCAGGCGTCCCAAAGTTACACTTCCACTTCTTTTTATTGGATCCAGCTGAGAATTGAAGTATTTCAGACTAAGAGTGTGCAAAATGGTCGCCTTTTTTTCGAAGAGAGGGGGATGGGGAAGGGATTGTTTGTTTTTCACCAGTGGTGATCCTTGCAGCAGCAGACCAAACAAAACTAAAAATATAGAAAGAGAGGGGGTTAGTTACCACCAAGGACATTGACAAACAAAGCACAGAACAAGACACTATGCATTTCGACCTCTTGGGTCTTCTTCTAAAAAATATGCAGAAAAGCGTGCAGCGGGCATTGATGCCTGTTTGAGAGAAGAGTGAATGGGAAGAGAGCGAAGGGTGGAGAAGAATGGAGTGGTAGGAAGCAGAAAATGGCAAGTACAGAAAGGAAAACCAATGCCTAAGGTCCCCATCTGTCATTGTCCTATATGAACTGTGGTCTGAGGACTCCATGTAATGCCCGAGGTCCCCATCTGTCATTGTCCTAGGAACTGTGGTCTGAGGACTCCATGTAATGCCTGAGGTCCCCATCTGTCATTGTCCTTTGAACTGTGGTCTGAGGAGTCCATGTGTGGGGCAGCAGTGTAGAGTCTTACCTGGTAGGTTGCCTCAGAATTACCTGGTATTGACAGCTCCATTAAGACTCCAGGTGTAGGAACTAAGACAGAACCTGCCCAAGTGGGCTGCGTATGGGGGGCCCAGAATGAACAGTGTGCCAGCTGGGCAAACAAGGGGCTGCAGGAAAGGGTCTGTGAAAAGAAAGAGAAGAGGGAGGAGGGGGTTCTAAAGACCCTTTACGAGGAGTTGTGGAATGAAGACTTCTTAAATACCCGATCAAGAAGGCCTTGTGTGATGGAGTCTTCATTTCTACTGTAACTGTGTTGTCATCCACAGAAAACAATGAGGGTCGACGCCATGGTGGTGTTCCGTTCCATCCTGAAGCGGCAGGCACCACGCTTCCGCGAGTATGCTGAGCTGACCATTCTGAAAGTGTGTGAGGCCCATCGAGACCCCTCCAAAGATGTAAGGCTTCACATGTCATGTTTGAAGTAAACATGGACTATTCCATTTGTTGCTGTATGTGTTTGTGAAGGTGTGTGTGCTCAATATACCAAGCTGTAAATGGTGGATGTTTATAAATGGTGTGGTGTGTTTTTGTGTTGTAGCGAGGGATGATGATAGGTTTCCTTTTTGTGTCCTGAAAATGCTGGAAGGCAAGCTGTGTTCCGTTTCTGTTTTGTGTTTTTTTTTTGTTTGCAGTTTCTTCAAAACGTGGAAGAAAGTGTGTGTAATTACTTTATTGTATGGTAAAACTTTAAAGATTGTGTGTGCTGCTTTTTTCATATTTTCTCTGTACCAGGTTTTGTGTAATGAAATTACCTCCATGGTGTTTCCCATTTCATTTATTTATGTAGTAGGGGGATGTGAGTGTGTGGTTTTATACGAATGCTGAAGGTTTGCATCATGGCATTTCATTCTCAACCACCTCCCGCTGCTCTTTATCGTGGTCTTCGTTGTCCTTGACTTCAGCTTGTGAGGGTGACATGATAGACAGTGGGAGATTTCCATATCTCTGTCTGTCATGTGCAACAGGCTAGAAGTGTGTTGGATCAAAAGCCAGTAAGTGTACTTTATCATCATCATTGCCATGGGGGAAACTGTGCGTGTGTATGCAGGTGCAGAGAGCGGCGGAGGAGTGTGCGCTGGTGATTCCCATGTCCATCAGCACGGAGCAGGCTCTGCCCATCCTCAACAACATCATCAGCACAGCCACCTTCCCCATCCACTGGGTGGCCATCAAGATGCTCATTGAGGTAAGGCTCTGGACATTGTCTGAAAATCATGACTCTCGGGGATGCCAACTCTCTGGGGTTTTTGTGTTTGAGAGTTTCACTCGGGGGGAAAAAAAAAGTGTGGGCAAGCTCATGATTGGTTATTCAAGAGCAGATGCATTGTTTGAAATGAAAGGAAGTGTGGAAGTGTCTCTTTTAGGAATTTTAGTAATTGAGCATTGCATACCTAGATTGCAGGTGAAATGCATTGAAATGATAAATTGCAGGCAAAATACATTTCAAGTTCCGTTACAAACATTTACTGTTTGTGACGCTCGTATTTTTTTTATCACCGTGACATTTTCGTTGGTGTACTCAAGACCCTAATATTTTAGTTTTGCATACTTTTGTTTTGAAAATCACAAGTGTTCTCACCAATTCTGCCATAGTGAAGAATAGATTGAAAGTTTATTACCCTTCCTATTCTGGCGGGATTTTTTTTTTTCCCACACCTTTCAATGTTGCTTTTAGAACTTCCTCCGTTGGAGTAGCTCTGGATGCGGTTGTGATTTGTTGGTCATTGGTGCTGCGACTCTGTGGGTAGAGAAGAGACATTGGCTGATGTAGAGGGATGGGGTGTGTGGTGTGTATGTGGTGTGATGTCTGTGTGTGGTGTGGTGTGTGTGTATGTGGGGTGGGTGAGGTATGGTGTCTGTGTGTGTGTGTGTGTGTGTGTGGTGTGTGTGTGGGGGGGTGGGTGTGGTGTGTGTGGTGTATGTGTGTTTCAGGTGGTGAAGATGGTCAACGTGGAGTTACTTTTGCGAGCCCTGCCAAGCACCGTGCCAGGACTCATCCTGGTATGTCTTGTGGCCCCTCCCCCTTCTGCTGTCTGTCTCTGTCGAATGTGAGTGTGTGTGTGTGTGTTGGGGGAGGGGGGGGGAGCAGAAGAGATGAGAGTGGAGAGAGAGTGTGTCTCTATCTGACTGCTATTTTGTGTGTGTGTGCACGCCTAGAGAAAGAAAGAAAGAGATCCAGTGGGTGTCGTGTGAAGATGGAAGAGTGAGGACAGGATGAAAAGTTTGTGCATTTATATATAGTACTACTCTTGTAACTCTCTTGACAAGCGCGCGCCTGCTAGCGTCCAACCGGAAATCTCACAGCCAAAAGGCCGAGCGCCTGCCAGCACCCCGTAAAACACGTGGCAACAATGGCGCCGCCATGTTTCTCGTAGAAAAGAAGTCTCGCGAGAACGTGACTTCCTTCTTCCTGTAGCCATTTACTTCCATTTGGAAAAAAACACGAGTCGATGCGTGCCGTTGTTCTCGAGTTACGAATTTTTTAAGTTTTGAGGTCGAAATGCTGTTTTTCACCTTGGCTAACCTTGATTTCTGCCGTTCTATAATGAGATTTAGTGATGGAGATACTGTGTTTTGTAGGATTTACGGCATAAGACTTAGTGAAAGTGCTGGGTAATGAAGCTTAGAGTGACCTAGATTTCGACTGGGATGAGGTTCCAGGTGATGAACCATTCGGAAGAAAGTTCTGAAGAAGATTTTTTTTTTTCCCGAGTAAATGGCTCATGTGACATTCTTCAAACTTACGATATAGCAACATATATATTAGTAGGAATTTTTAAAAATTATTTTCATTTCATTATTTCCTTTCCTCTCTTTTAAAAATAATTTTTTCAAATTACGGAGTTACTTACCTTGCCGATGGTTTTCGGCGTAACTAAGCTCAGATAAGTGCATATTGAAGAGGGTAAATAAAGAATTTCCCAGTTCACCAATTCTCTTAGTATCTACACTTGGTATAGGGGTCTCTAAATTGACCTTTACATTTGTTTCTTTTTTTTTTTTTTTTTTTTTTTTTTTTTTTGCTTTGTGCATTCTCAGTATGTGGAAGTGTCAAATGGAAATGAACCTTTATACAATTGGTTAAAACATGTAAATTTTCTTTTGAAAGAGTTGCATTCTCGTTAAGGTTATGTGAATAGTATAGTCATAACTGCAAACGCTGAGACATAGTTTAGTTTCTGTTCACATAGTTATGCAATACATTTTTCAGGACTATGGTGACAATTGTTCTGCACTTTTCAGTATCTGGGTGACAGTTGATGGATATTTCAGGGCAGGTGAAGGTTGGAATGTATATTTTAGGACAGTGCCAACAGCTGGGATTTATGTTGTTAGGGTTTGCTGACCCATCACAATTTTACTGGCCATGATGACATTGTGACATATTTTTCGGAGCTAGATGACGAGCCATGAGGACTGTTTTCAGGATGACAGTGACAGCCTTGCGGACTGTTTTCAGAGAGCTTTGACGACAGTGACAGCCGTGGGGACTGTTTTCAGGGCTATGACGACAGCGACAGCCGTGGGGACTGTTTTAAGGGCTATGACAACAGCAACAGCCATGGGGACTGTTTTCAGGGCTATGACGACAGCGACAGCCATTGGGACTGTATTCAGGGCTATGACAACAACGACAGCGTGGGGACTGTTTTCAGGCCTGTGACAACAGCGACAGCTGTGGGGACTGTTTTCAGGCCGGTGATGACAGCGACAGCCATGGGGACTGTTTTCAGGGCTATGACGACAGCGACAGCCGTGGGGACTGTTTTCAGGCCTATGACAACAGCCGTGAGGACTGTTTTCAGGGCTATGACAACAGTGACAGCCATGGGGACTGTATTCAGGGCTATGACGACAGCGACAGCCATGGGGACTGTTTTCAGGCCTATGACGACAGCGACAGCCATGAGGACTGTTTTCAGGCCTATGACGACAGCGACAGCCATGAGGACTGTTTTCAGGCCTATGACGACAGCGACAGCCATGAGGACTGTTTTCAGGCCTATGACGACAGCGACAGCCATGAGGACTGTTTTCAGGCCTATGACGACAGCGACAGCCATGAGGACTGTTTTCAGGGCTATGACGACAGCGACAGCCATGGGGACTGTTTTCAGGCCTATGACGACAGCGACAGCCATGAGGACTGTTTTCAGGCCTATGACGACAGCGACAGCCATGAGGACTGTTTTCAGGCCTATGACGACAGCGACAGCCATGAGGACTGTTTTTCAGGGCTATGATGACAGCGACAGCCATGAGGACTGTTTTCAGGGCTATGACGACAGCGACAGCCATGGGGACTGTTTTCAGGGCGACAGTGACAGCCATGAGGACTGTTTTCAGGGCTATGACGACAGCGACAGCCATGGGGACTGTTTTCAGGGCTATGATGACTGACAGCCATGGGGACTTTTTTCAGGGCTATGATGACTGACAGCCATGGGGACTGTTTTCAGGGCTATGATGACTGACAGCCATGAGGACTGTTTTCAGGGTTATGACGACAGCGACAGCCGGGTGAGGAAGGCCTCTGTGTTCTGCCTGGTGAACATCTACCTGAGGGTCGGGGAAGACTTGCGACCATACCTGTCTGAACTGAACAGCAGCAAGGTGGGTCAGTGTCTGGTAATGTCTTGACCTGTCAGTCCCCCAGATATGGGTGTGGAGGTCTGCTTCAGGTACCAGGGCTGCGTGGCAGTCAGCAGGGATACTGAGTCTGGCTTCATATTGTCGATGATGGGGTGAACACGGGTTCCAAGTGTGATCTTCCACCACAAAATGAGTCGCTTGTCATAGTTAAGCATTTGTAAGATATATGTATTTTCTAAAAGTACTTTTTTTCTGCTCTTTTTAATGGTGAAAACCATTTTTGATTGGGGCTTTTAGTTTTCAAGATACAGTGTTTCGAAGATGGTAACCCTCTGAGAAGCGCTGTTGAGAAAATGAACAAAAACAGATGCAGACATTCATCAAAATATTAACATGTAAGTTGTTTTAAAATGTAATTTTAATACAGAAAGCAGTCAAATAAAGAATTTAGTAAGTGTATTTTGTGCAAGAAAACTTACAGTATCACCTAGGGTGAAAAAGAAATATTTCCTTGAAGTAGATGTTTGATATCGCTTACGTGATTCCGACAGACCATTATTTTTTTTTTTCAGACCAAGCTTCTCAATCTGTACATCAAACGAGCTCAGGAGGATTCCCGCAGTGGAATCATGTCTCCTGGTGCATCTGACACATGACGCAGACATCAGTGCAGGCTGACGCCATAGCTTTCACCTTCACACATTCACCATTGAAGAGAGAGAGAGAACTGTAAGGAGAGTCCTGGTTTCACCCTTGCTAAACAGAGGACTTGGGAGAAGACAGTTTCACCATGATAAAAGAGAAATTAGTTAACTGTCACTCGTGTAGAGAGAAATACTTGCATTCATTGTTGTAGAGAGAGAAAAAAAACACAAACAAAACACCTGCTTTCACCATTTTTATTTTCTTTCCAAACTACTTTCACAGCATGGAGAGAGAAGAGGTCCGGAGAGAGACTCCGCCAGGGCCAAGAGTTGAATGATTGATTCACACCTGTCGGGAGAGAAGCAGCTTCATTATTTAGAGAAGTGCAAGACGTCCTTTCTTCCTGGTAACTGGCACATCTTTTTGCTGCAGTGTAGCTAGAAGTGATTTCACCTCTGTGAAGGCAGAGCAGGTCATGTTGATGGGTGGTGAATCCGAGTTCACCATTATGGACTGAAATGCTTTGACACTCGTGAGGAAAGTCTGGCGGCTTTGTATGAACACAGGGTGGACTTTTTTTTTGAGAGCAGAAGTGAAGGGACAAGACAGTGTCCACTATTGTAAAAGGACAGCTAGAGTTTGCTACAAAGGGAATAAAAGCTAAGATAGATGAGATTTATAAAGAGACTGGCCATTTTGACAGAAAGGAACACATGACAGTGATCTTTAAAGAGACTGGCAAATTTGAAAGAGATGAACACATGCCTTTCTTTCTATGTATGAAGCCTGTTTCGTCATTGTGAAGAGAAATAGCCGTTGTAGACACTGAAACTGATATGCAATGGGTTTTTATCAGTTTTACAGACTTCTATGTTGTTGGCCAGTAGCAGATGGAACTATTTATGGACTACTCATGCGAACGTCGTAAAGGCAAACCCCAGATTTGCTGCTGCAGTGAAAATGGGGTGTCTAAACTGTAGAACTTTCCTGTATTGTGTATGGTGTCATTTCTTCAGTTGTGCGCATGGAGTGAGTTTTGTTTGACCCGCCCAGTCCACTATAAAGGACGTTGGAACTGGCTTAGAGCAGGGCAAGTGAATGGGTGTGAGGGGAATGTGAGCACAGGAAGCATGCTGGACCTGTGCAATGATCCAGCGTTCACGGATGATCCAGTTCATCTCTAGCTACACTTGTCACTGCCTGTGGAAACACCATGGGACTGTAGTCCAGCCAGAGAGAGCATGGAAAGGTAGTGGTCCTGGATGACTCGCCTGCAACAAGGAGGAAGCAAAAGTCAGCAGGACTGAAGAATGAGGTTTGGTAGTGGCAGGAACTGCAGCAGATGATGTGGATGAAATAGGACCAGAGGATGTATCGGTCATAGACGAGACCTGTATCCAGCCTTCATGAGAAAGGAGCAGAACCCACCAAACTTACGTCCCATGGTGATGGATGCAGCGTGTCCTGTGGACACCATTCTCTGTGATTCTCTGTGTATCTGCCTTCAAGTCATTGCTGCGAATCATTCCCATACTTCAGTGGAAATTTAGCATGTTTCCACATCAAAGAAAACCTCTTTGGGTCCAAAGAGCGGACCATTCCAAGCCATACTCTTTCTTCTTTTTAGACAAGAGATGTGGGTCAGGTCAGCTAATGGGAGACATTTTTGTTCCTGATATGTTCTTGTGGATGCCAGCACCCCTTTGCCTAGAGGCACTGTACAAGAAAAACCAGTCTCATACTACTTGTATCATTCAAACCTCTTCATGTGGTTTGAGCCCTTTTTTTGGGGGGTAGGGGTGGGGGGGGAGGGGGAGGGGGTATGACTTGGCTGTGTGACTGTTGACACTGCCGTGTGTACAGAGACAGAAAGCCAGGTGATGATGAAGAATTGGAATTTGAATGGACAAAGCAGGCAACATGGTGGAAACAGCTGTCGGTGATCGGGGCCAGGTGGGAGAAGGTGCACAAGATGGATGAATGTTGGTGAGCCAGCTCATACATCACAGGAACCATGATCTCCTCAACAGTGTGGCTCTCTTGACCAGCTCCTGGCCCCGTGTCTGATCCTTTGTCAGAGTGAAAAAAAACAACAACAAAAAAAACGGTCAGAAGAAAGAGATATCCCAGTTTAAAATTTTCTCCATTTGGGGGTTGAGCGTTTGCCTCTGTCCACTCGCTAATCAGAGAAGCTTATGTTGCAGAACCACTCCCTCTTCCCTGCCCCAACCTCTTGTAAAGCTACTGTCTGCAGTGCCAACTGTCCCTCTCCTAGCCCTGCTAAAAGTGTCAGCCACTGGTTTGTTATTCACATTAGGTTACCAGTCACTAACACCATCACCACCATCAGCCACAACCAGCCTCCATGTTTTTTTCCATAATTGCTGCGGCTCTGAGTGCCCCCACCCCCATTCAACAGCAGCACATAGGTCGGCACAAAGTCTGATCACTTTCATGTGTGCTTGGCCAAGAGTGCCAGCCAAGTTTGAAAAAACAGAGGCGATGAATTAAAGTCCTGCAAGTGACATGCACTTTGTGCACGCACTTTACCCATTCCAGAGAATTAACTAAGTGAATAATAACAAGATGGCCGCTACACCAGCTGGTTTAAATAACTTGGAGTTGCGAGTATGATCCAAATCTGTCAGTAGGTCCAGCTTTTTTTTTCCCTCCCATTTGAAGAGTATGTCAGATGTGTTATCACCGAGTTTTGAATATTTGGATCGTCGTTTTTTTCTGTGTGCGCTGGTTTTTCTGTGTTTTTCTTCAAGGCAGTGCAGGCTATGGCACAGAGTCCAGAAATGGGTTTCTAGAACTAATATTTTTCCCGAGCAAAATCGCACTTTGATTGGCAAATGAAAGCATGCACCAACAGGAAAAGAAGCCTAGTATCAGTGTGGTGTTTTTCTCCTCCTCTGCCTCAGGAGAGCAGACTCAAATACAAAGATGATGTATTTCAACAAGAAAGTTAAATACAAGAGCAGTCTGCAGTGTGACAGCGAGGCAGTGACAACAGGTCACTTCATCTCTGTCCACTGAGGGGACAGTGGCTGGTCCATAGAGCTACACAAACTTCAAGGGATTTCTTCTGCACATTATTTTGTCTTTAACCATGTCAGAAAAGAGTGTCCTGTCTGTGAGTGCTAGAGACTGGAGCCAACACGGACCCCATCTGGGTCAGTAGACGGTCAGCATGGCTGGAACTCTTGGAGAGATGGCTGGTTGGACGCAGGCAATTTGGAATGATTGTACCTGTGCATGGAGATTTCCAGATGACACTTCGAACAAGAAGTTGGTGTTGTCAAGTGGAAAGAATTTCCCACTTGTGGCTTAATGAGGCCGTTGTAAAGCATGGTTCACGGGGAACCTGCACAGAGGATTGAACCGTGACGAAAACAGTGAATTGGTGAGTTCAAACAGGGGATTAAGTGAGTTGCCTTGAAGATGAAGTGCAAGAGAATGCTTCCATCAGGGTAATGGCTGTAATTACAAACTGTGCCAGCAGATTAACACACAGACAAGACAACCCCTCTGCCTGGACAGTCTCTTCAGATGGACTTTTAAAACCAACGCAAGTTATGAGACATGCTGATTGGGCAACTGTGTGGTACACGCAGGCGTTGGAATGGTGGCAAACATACAACAGATGAATTGATTTCTCTGCTATGTGTCATGCAGGTTTGGAGTGAATAGGACAGTCTCTCTCTCCCATGAACTGTGCCAATTTCAACCTACCTTTGGTTTCTCCATGGATTGTCATCTGTGTGCATCGCTTTGAATTTTGTCATAAAGAAGAGTCGTCATGAGAGATGCGCTTGCTGTGTAGTTTCATGGAGCCATGAGAACACATATGTGTGAAATACATTGTGCATTTACACGTATGAAACTGTGAACCAAGGTGGAAGGTGAATTGTGTGGCTGTGTATTTTTCATACAAAATGGTGGTGTGTGTGACTGTATTGTGCTGTTCCAGTTAGTGTTTAAAAGAGAGATGAAACAGTATGCATCATTTTTTTGAGGCTGTGATGTGCAAGATGTGAAAATGATGCCCGTCTTTATTTCGCACATTTCTTTATGGCTGTGACATGCAAAATGTTAAATGATGCGTGTCTGTGCATTTCTCATTGGCTGTGACATGCAAGATGTGAAATGATGCATGTCTTTGGGCATTTCGCTAGGCTGTGACATGCAAAATGTGAAATGATGCATGTCTTTGGTCATTTCCCTAGGCTGCAGCGTGCAAGATGCTGCGACTCCATGCTGTGCATTTCTGTGTGGCTGGTGATGTGAGGAACACGCTGGGTGTTGTTTTTTTTTCCCTGTGGCCGTGACCTTCAAGGATGTAAGGTGACTGTCCTCTGTGCATTCCCTGGTGTCTCCAGCATGAACGGATTTCATGGGATGTGAGCGACCAGTTATCAGCCATGTGACGTGATATGGGCGTGAGAGAGACGCGTGACACCCAGTATTTTGTGCGGTCGGTCCTGTGTACTTTGTCGTGTAAAAGAGATGTGTGACATGGGAATACTAGTGCAGTTGATAGGACAGGACCACGTGTGGTGTCAGTATTGTTGGACAGACATTTGTGATCTTTCTGTTCAGTCCCTTGTCACTATGACAAACATTTTTGTGATGTTAAAGAGTTACAGTGTGCAGTTCTGTGTGGTTGTGACAAACTAGGGCTGATGTACAAGACATGGTGGTAGTTTGTAGTCGTGACATAATGTTGCGTGAGTCATGCAAATAATTTTCAGTGCAACATGATGTTGTGAGACAAGTGATTAATTTCATGTGCAACAGGTATGTTGTGAGAGAAATGCGATTAATTTGAAGTATGTTGTGAGACATGCGATGAATTTGAAGTGCTACAAATATGTTGTGAGAGGCATGGGATTAATTTGAAGTGCAACTTATATGTTGTGAGGACATGCGATTAATTAGAAGTGCAACATGTTAGATATGAAGATCACCTAGTACTAGGATTATGCTTGTAACACAGCAACATCAGGACTATGGCATGACATTGATATATGAGTTGGGCACCTGCCAGGTCTCCTTGACAAGCCTTTTTACCCATGCGTTTTTATCTGTACTTCTTCCTTCCTAACTTCATCCTGTGTAGTTCACGTTGGGTTTTATGGCACAGAAGAGGAGATGTAGTTTACAGGGTTTGATCTGTTCTCAGTGACACCCTCAGCTTGGAAGTGGTTAAAGCCTGGAGTGCTTCCATCAAAGTCATCGTATATTATGTACACCCCCTCAGCCACAGAAAGAGAGGTTGGAGCCATAGATGCGCTCAGATTTAGGGTGTTGTTCTGGACTGGATGGCAGAAAGGGGGAAGGGTGGATTGTGGTCTTTTGGACAAAGTAGGAAGGGGTGTGGATGGGTGGTGTTTGGGACAAAGGTAGGGAAGGGGTGGATGGGTGGTGTTTGGGACAAGGTAGGAAAGGGGTGGATGGGTGGTGTTTGGGACAAGGTAGGAAAGGGGTGGATGGGTGGTGTTTGGGACAAGGTAGGAAAGGGGTGGATGGGGTGGTTTTTGGGACAAGGTAGGAAAGGGGTGGATGGGTGGTGTTTGGGACAAGGTAGGAAAGGGTGGATGGGTGGTGTTTGGGACAAGGTAGGAAAGGGGTGGATGGGTGGTCTTTGGGACAAGGTAGGAAAGGGGTGGATGGGTGGTCTTTGGGACAAGGTAGGAAAGGGGTGGTCTTTGGGACAAGGTAGGAAAAGGGGAAAGGTTTGGCGACAGTTGTTTGCAGCAGCAAGATACTTCTTGCCACAGAAAATCCCCAAGCCAGATTCTAATGGAAGATATCTGTGTGGGTAAGCATTAGTACTGAACCAGTTGGGGTGGGGTAGAACTCTAAGTAATGGGTCCCAACAGTTGTGACTTGAAAAAAACTGCAGTGTGACACAACAGTATTGTACAACTTCCACCAGTGATGTATGGGAGTGTGTTGTCCTACCAACATGATGTAATGCCAGAGAAGGATGCAGCTGTTTGTGAATGTATCCTGTCTTTGTCATGGGTGCACTGCTTGTCTATGTTCTTTAACTAATCCACACACTTTTCTGTAAGTGGAGTCCCACTATGGAAGATATGCACATTGCCTGTCTGCAAGCCACTGCTATTGTACATGGACTTGCACATTTCTTCTTTGCTCTAATACCGTTCCTTTGTTGTGGACTCCAATGTGCGATGGCCAACTATTCACAGGTCAGTTTGTTTTTCCTGTGTGGTTTCTGAAGCCTGCCTTCGCCTCGCATTGTCTTGTGTCTTAAAATCATTTTCTATTGTCGACAGGGATGCAACATAAGCTGGAGGGAGAGCTTTTTTTGTGATCTGCTGAAGTGTGTGTGCATGCGCGCACATACACCCCACTGACATAAGGTTGCCTGGACCTTTTTTTTTTTCTTTTTTTGTAGCTCCTAGACCTGCGTCTTGCATTGACTGGGGAAGGTCATGTGGTCACAGAGAAGTTGGCAAACACTATGTGCAGACTTTCTTCTTCTTCCATTCAATGTTTTTCTGATTCTATGTATTTGGAACTGGTCAGTTAATGTATACTGTGTAGAATGGTCAGTGTCAGTTGTGCGTATGTGCAAAGTTCACATGGTCGGTGATCAATTCCAGTAATCTGTTCTGCCTTCTGTGATCAATTGGTCAGGCTGTTAACATAGGATGAATTTATCAGTTCCAGAGAGAATGAAGGCTAAAGAGCTGTGTCATACAATGGGAGCAGGTCATCCTGAGAGCTATCATACAAAGATCAGGTTGTGAAGTATGATCAATCATATTAGCTGTAACTGTCCCACAAAGCAGATGATCAGCTATTAGGATAATGCATCGGATTAGATGTAGTACAAAAGGACCTGGTTTGCTATAGTTTTTGAATGGTATCTGTAGTACAAAAGGATCAGAATAGCTGCCGTAAAGGGTCAGGTCCATTAGGGTTGCGTGATTTAAAGGGCCAGCAGGACCAGTGGTCTGCTCCACCTATGTGGGACAGAGCGTCCAGTCTGTGCCTATGGACCAGGTCAGCTACAGACATGCAGAATAAAGGATTAGGTGTAGTCACTTATAGTATACAGCATTAAAAGCGAACTGCTGTCAGGCCTAAATCAGGTCAGCAGTTGCTTTACTACAGAGAAGATTTGGAGAAGATTAGGTCAAGCTGGGCTTTAACTGTATGAGACTTCAGCAACAGCTGTGGTGTGCAAAGGTACAAGTATAGACTACCTGTGATTAGAAGGTAAGGTCATGCTGCTTGTAGCCAAGCTGACTGCAAGGTGCCATATCAGGGCTCTCACCTTGCTGAAGTATATTAAACAAAATCTTTAATTATAGCTTGTAAAAAGGCGCCAGAAATTTGGTTAAAAATCTTTCCTCTGTAAAACCTTACATCAGATGAAAATGGTTAACGTCTTTCAGAACTGCAGTTAGATGAGCTATGTATTGTGGAAGTCGGCTGTTTAGAGTATGGCCTAATTTTACAGTGTAAAGATAGGTCAGCTGCTGTTGTAAGGATCAGGTCTTCTGAAGCTGTCTAAAGGTGGTCAGTTACAGGAGTCCTATAGAATTTAGTTTAGTGTAAGTGGCCATCTTCGTCTCAGTTGTGTAAAGCTCATGTACATGTAATAAATCACAAATGGACAAACAAATCACAAGACAAAACACGATAGTTTCGACCTGAGATCTTCTTCAGGCAAGATACAAAACAATCAAGACAACGAAAATGAATGAGCAATCGCTTATCTTCATTCACTTCAGCGCAAGACAGGCGTTGAGTGTAGTCTTAAGGCTGGGTTTTATGAACACCATATCAGCGATAACTGTAGTATGAAGGTCTGTTGTGCCAGCGTCATTTAAAAGATACGGGTCGGCTATAGCTGTTGTACGAAAGAATGGGGTATGCAATAAGTGTATAATATCCAGGATCTAGTCATACGAAGTGAGCTTTAGCTGTGTAGTATAACGCACCCGCTCTACTAAAGAGGTATAGTGTAAAGGTCAGGTCAGCTGGGCTGTGGCTACAGGGATCGGCCCAGGCAGGCTGTATGTGAAAAGGGGACACAAAAAGAAAAAAAAATCAATGCTGGACAAAACAGCTGGCTAGAGAAGGAGAAAAGGCAAAGCTTGGTATTGCCCTCCTATGTTCCTTCTCCCCCCTCTGTGCATGTCCGTTGGAGATTGTTTAGTTCATGTTGCAGCTGGACCCGGCTTGTACATGTTGGTCCTTTGCACTTGCGTTGCTCTGTGATACTGCTTTTTGTCCATGTGTTCCACACATTGCATGAAGGGAGATCTGAAGAGAGAGAGAGAGAGAGAGAGAGAGAGTCCCTTCACCCCCCCACCCCCCCCCCCCCCTGCTTCATTCTTGTTCTCTTGCTTGCTTCAGACTTCCTTCTCACTTTTTTTGGGGGGGAAAGGGACGCTTGCTCTCTGGAGGAACACACGGCTACATCTCGTCAGTAAGACATTGGAATTCAACTCCTGTTTTATCAGTGCTTTCTGGTACCGATTATGTGATACAGAGGGAAAAAAAAAAAATGCGCTCATAGTGAACTACAATTCAGGACGGAGGGTGTAAAGTTACACTGTATGTTTTCTGTCCCAGTGTCTGAAGAACAAAGTGTGAAATGTATGCGAGTGGAGGAACATTAATTTTGCTACAGTTTTGTTTTTTTTGTAGGGAGCAAGACAAACTCGAGGGTGCAAAGGACAGTTCATTTGTGCGTGTGCTTTAACAGGAGGTGGTTTGTGTTCATGCGACTATTAAAAGTATTTGTGGGAGAGGAGGGGGTGTGGGTATTTGCATACATGCCCCTGTATCTGCATGCAATTAATGTGTGTGTGTAGCCTACATGTATAAGAGAATGTGGATGCTTTTTCTCGCTCGCAGACATTCAAGCTATAGACGCCAGAGTGAAAACGACATGCAGGTGGAGAGGACTTAAGGTGGGGGTCGGGACACTTGTGTATTCAGCATGAGAGAGGTGCCAGGATGAAGTCCAACTCATCTTTTTCTTTCAACGTGTGTGTACAATTCCAAGAGAACAGTTTGTGAAAGTACTCAAGACACCCAGCAATACATGGGATGGTAATTAAGAAAAATGAGCAAGTATGTACGTCCTGATAATGGAGGGGGTGGAGGGGAGGGCTGAACAACAACACTGCACCTCATTGCTTTCTTCTTGTGCAGTGCTTGAGAGTTTGCCATGATGAGGAATGACATTGATCCGCATATATTAATAGAATTTTAAGAGGTTAGAGGGTGGGCAAAGAGAAATTTAAATATTGATTTGCATTTTTTTTTTTTTTTTTTTTTTTGAATGTGCTAGGCCCAAAAAGGAGGAGTTGATTGATTTTATGCGGCTTCAGATATTGAGAGAGATGTACATGCTTGTGCGTGATTTATATAAACTTGTTGCACCGATCCAGATATTTCTTGGTTGGGGTTTGTGTGTTTGTTTTATCTGATGTACTGAGCCAAGATTAACCGAGTCAGTGTGTTAGTCTGCTTGTGTGCTTATTTCTGTCATAAAATGGATCGTTTCGTCATGTCCACAATAAAATCAGTTTTGATATCAGCATGTCGAGTTCTTGACTGTATATACGAGATTATCTTTCACCAAGTGCTTAAAATAGAACTTTTTTTAAAACTGTCTTTCACCTAGTGCTTAAACTTTTTTTACTGTCTCTCTTTCACTAGTGCTAAATAGAACCTTTTTTTTTTTTTTTTACCGTCTCCTAGCCCCCATCCCACTCTACCCCTTTGTTCCAACCTAAATACATAATTATAGCAAAAAATGGTTTCGATTTGATAGTCCAGCCGACTGCAAGGGGCCATATCAGGGCTGTCACTGCTTCGAAGTCAACTCAAGTCGTCAAAACTATAAAGAAAACACACACACACACAAAAAACAAAACACTTATTCACACAACCCTTTAAAATACACCTTCTGATATAAAGTTCAGTTGTTTTTCTTATAAAAAAATTACACCCAGAAATGTGGCTGCTTTCACAGCCGGAATGGTGGAGAAAGTGTTCTAACAGTATCCACGTTCTGCCAGTCTCCATGGTTCACTGTCGGCGTTGTACCCATCTCCATGTTTCATCGTTAATGGTATACTGGTATGAGAGAGCAAAGACCAACAGAAAAGAGAGGGAGTTGAGGCGAAAGGGGAAGGAGTGCAGCAAGGAAAGAGAAAAGAAGAAACGGGAGAGAGGAGGGAGGACTTGTCACTCAAGAAATGTCACAAAGTGAGGCAGAGTGTGCAGAGTAAATTTTCTACCTACTCCACGAACTCCACACAGACAGACAGACAGTGCGTGTAAACAATTTTCTACCTACTCGAGACAGAGACAGAGAGAGACAGAGATCGTGTACAGAAAACAATTTTCTGCCTGCTCTGATAATTTTAATTCAATTAGTGCGGGCAACTTGCTACTTAAAACCTCGATGACCACCTTTCTGGCGGCGTCCACTTCGTGCTTTTTTTCATAATGCATCTTTACCTCCACCCTCTTCTTTCCCTCCACTGTGAAATCTTCTCCACCCGCATCTTTCTTCCCCAATGAACATTGCTGTAACCACACGCTGCTTTCTGATTTCTACTCGTGTATCGTGTAAAGCAGTTTCTGGTATAGACAATGATGATCGTTAGTAGACATTGTCATCTGGTGTGGACAATGATGACCATTACTGGACATTGTCATCTGGTGTGGACATTGATGACCATTACTGACATTGACATCTGGTTTGGACATTATCATCTGGTGTCGACATTGTCATCTGGTGTGGACATTGACCATTACTGCACATTGTCATCTGGTGTGGACAATGCTGACCATTACTGGACATTGTCATCTGGTGTGGACATTGACCATTACTGCACATTGTCATCTGGTGTGGACAATGCTGACCATTACTGGACATTGACATCTGGTGTGGACATGGTTATCTGGTGTGGACAATGATGACCATTAGTGGATATTGTCATCTGGTGTGGACAATGATGACCATTACTGGACATTGTCATCTGGTGTGGACATTGTCATCTGTGTGGACAATGATGACCATTACTGGACATTGTCATCTGATGTGGACAATGATGACCGTTACTGGACATTGTCATCTGGTGTGGGCATCGTTATCTGGTGTGGACATTGTCAAATGGTGTGGACATTGTCATCTGGTGTGGACAATGATGACCGTAAATGGACATTGACATCTGGTGTGGACATTGACATCTGGTGTGTGGACATTGTCATTTGGTGTGGACAATGATGATTATTACTGGACGTTGCCATCTGGTGTGGAGAATGATGATCGTTACTGGACATTGTCATCTGGTGTGGACAATGATGATCGTTACCGGACATTGTCATCTGCTGTGGACATTGACATCTGCTGTGGACATTGACATCTGGTGTGGACAATGATGATCGTTACAGGACATTGTCATCTGGTGTGGACATTGTCATCTGGTGTGGACAATGATGATCGTTACAGGACATTGACATCTGGTGTGGACATTAACATCTGGTGTGGACATTGTCATCTGGTGTGGATATGATCGTTACTGGACATTGTCATATGGTGTGGACAATGATGATCGTTACTGGACATTGTCATCTGGTGTGGACCTTGTCATCTGTTGTGGACATTGACATCTGGTGTGACATTGTCATCTGGTGTGGACATTGTCATCTGGTATGGACCTTATCTGGTGTGGACATTGACATCTGGTGTGGTGTGGACATTGACATCTGGTGTGGACATTGTCATCTGGTGTGGACAATGATGATGTTACTGGACATTGTCGTCTGGTGTGGACAATGATGATCGTTACTGGACATTGTCTTCTGGTGTGGATATTGTCATCTGGTGTGGACATTGACATCAGGTGTGGACATTGTCATCTGGTGTGCACAATGATGATCTATACTGGACATTGACATCTGGTGTGGACATTGACATCTGGTGTGGACAATGACATCTGATGTGGACATTGTCGTCTGGTGTGGACAATGATGATCATTACTGAACATTGTCATCTGGTGTGGACAATGATGATCGGTTACTGGACACTGACATCTGGTGTGGACATTGACATCTGGTATGTACAGTGCATCTGCTGTTGACATTGACATCTGGTGTGGACATTGTCATCTGGTGTGGACAATGATAATCGTTACTGGACATTGTCATCTGGTGTGTGACAATGATGATCGTTACTGGACACTGTCATCTGGTGTGGACATTGTCATCTGGTGTGGACAATGATGATCATTACTGGACACTGTCATCTGGTGTGGACAATGATGATCGTTACCGGACATTGTCATCTGGTGTGGACAATGATGATCGTTACCGGACATTGTCATCTGGTGTGGACAATGACCATTACTGGACATTGTCATCTCTGGTGTGGACAATGATAATCGTTACCGGACATTGTCATCTGGTGTGGACAATGATGATCATTACTAGACACTGTCATCTGGTGTGGACAATGATCGTTACCGGACATCGTCATCTGGTGTGGGACAATGATGATCGTTACCGGACATTATCTGGTGTGGACAATGATCATTATTGGACATTGTCATCTGGTGTGGACAATGATGATCGCTACCAGACATTATCTGGTGTGGACAATGATCATTACTGGACATTGTCATCTGGTGTGGACAATGATGATCGTTACTGGACTTTGTCATCTGGCGTGGGACATTGTCATCTGGTGTGGACAATGATGATCGTTACTGGACATTGTTTTCTGGTGTGGACATTGTCATCTGGTATGGACAATGATGATTATTACTGGACGTTGTCATCTGGTGTGGAGAATGATGATCGTTACTGGACATTGTCATCTGGTGTGGACAATGATGATCGTTACCGGACATTGTCATCTGGTTTGGACATTGTCATCTGGTGTGGACAATGATGATCATTACTGGACGTTGTCATCTGGTGTGGACAATGATGATCATTACTGGACATTGTCATCTGGTGTGGACATTGTTATCTGGTGTGGACATTGTCAAATGGTGTGGACAATGATCGTTACTGGACATTTCTTCTGGTGTGGATGGATATTGTCATCTGGTGTGGACATTGTCATCTGGTGTGGAGAATGATTACCGTTACTGGGCATTGTCATCTGGTGTGGACAATGATGATGGTTACTGGACATTGACATCTGGTGTAGGCATTGTCATCTGGTGTGGACAGTGATGATCGTTACTGGACATTGTCATCTTGTGTGAGCAACGTTGGTCATGTAAAGACTTCAACAGAAAGTCGATCTCAACCACGCATCTGTTCATCCTCAAAAGGAAATTACAGATGAATGCCATCAACCACCACAAAGTTAAACATGTCCACGGCGTAGATGGCTGTCAATCTAATGGGAAAGAAAATTAATGTGCGCTTGCGCGCGCGCACATGTACATGCGCGTGCGCGCGCACACACACACACAACACATATGTATATACATAGAGAGAGAGAGAGAGAGAGAGAGAGATTGAATTGAAGTAAAAAGGCAAACAAGCAATGTAAACAAATTTAATCCATTATTTCGAGCGGCTGCTCTCTTTATCAAGGACGACAGACTGCACGCGCGCGCGCACATATACATATGCGCGCGCGCGTGCAGGCGCTATTGATTCAACCACTAACTTCTTTCTAATACCCAAGGATGAAGATTTCGGGCCGACGCCTAATCTTACAAGATATCTTAGTCGAGCACGCATGATTTTTTCATGTTCATGCTGACAAATCGACTTTAGACAACTGTAATGTCAACGATGTTTAAATTAGTGATGAAAGAACTGTCGGCGGGGACAAACATAAGAGAGAGAATCCTGAACAAACTAAGGAATGAAAGATGGGGATGGGGGTAGGGCTGGGTGTGAGGTTAGGGGTTGAGGGATTGAAAAGGAAATGAGAGAGAGAGGCAGACCCAGACAGAGAGGCAGACCCAGACAGACAGAATTTTATTTATTTACGCCTTTAACGATTTATCACAGCGACAAAACATAACTGCATGTGTGGTATGGAGAAAGAGAAGATGATGGCTGAATAGCGTGTGTGTAGTACCAAGAAAGAGGAAGACGATGGCTGAATAGCGTGTGTAGTATGTAGAAGGGGGAAGATAATGGCTGAATAGCGTGTAGTATTAGAGAGAGGAAGATGATGGCTGAATAGCGTGTGTAGTATTAGAAAGAGGAAGATGATGGATGAATAGCGTGTGTAGTATTAGAAAGAGGAAGATGATGGCTGAATAGCGTGTGTAGTATGTAGAAAGAGGAAGATGATGACTGCTGAATAGCGTGTATAGTGTGAAGAAAGAGGAAGATGATGGCTTAAGGAGTCGAGTATTTATAGACTGGCACGATTACAGTGTTCGAGAATTTTCTATTGCGTCTGAAGGTTGATTCTCCTCATTTTCTTTCATAGGGCCACCGAGGTACAAGCCGGGGAAGTGGTAGGTCCGATGTTTTCGTGCAGGTAACACACAACTTCAAATTCCAAGCTATTTGTAAGCAATAATCGATCTCACCAGTGCCCCCCCCCCAAAAAAAAAAAACACACCACCATCACCACCACCATTGTTTAAAACGAACGATTCTCGCACACGACAGTGACCGTACACAATGTCCAGTTAAAGTCCAGGCACTTATAACCACTAGTTGGTTTGCCTGTGTGGCGGGCGGGGGGGGGGGGGGGGGGGGGGGGGGGGGGGGCGGGGGCTGGCCTGGCAGAGAGGTTCGTTCACCTCAGCACCAGGTGCTGCCAGAGTGCCAATTATCCAGGCCAGTCAATGAACAGATTGGTGCTCTCTCTCTGAACCCGGCCACCGGTCAGGCCGCCATGTACGTAACTACAAGTACCTACGTACGTACGTACGTACGTGTGTGTGTGTGTGTGTGTGTGTGTGTGTGTGTGTGCATGTGTGTGGTGTGTGCATTTGTGTGTGTGTGTGCATTTGTGTGTGTGTGCGTGCATGTGTGTGTGTGTGTGTGTGTGTGTGTGTGTGTGTGTGTGTGTGTGTGTGTGCATTTGTGTGTGTGTGCGTGCATGTGTGTGTGTGTGTGTGTGCGTGTGTGTGTGTGTGTGTGTGTGTGTGTGTGTGTGTGTGTGTGTGTGTGTGTGTGTGTGTGTGTATGTATGTGTGCGTTTTTCTATTTGCTTGTTTTTGGTTTTTTCTGTGTGTGTGTGTGTGTGTGTGTGTGTGTGTGTGTGTGTGTGTGTGTGTGTGTGTGTGTGTGTGTGTGTGTGTGTGTTTTGTTTGTTTGTGAGAGAGAGTGAGAATCAGTGCTTGAGTGTATCTGCATGTATGCGTGTCACGACCTCAAGTTTCTGTTTAATGTGCAGATAGTACGTCGATGGCGCGAATTTTCTTTCCGTTTTGCTCATAAAGTCGCGAATATGCTTTTCACATGCACGCATGCACGCACGCACGCACACACACACACACACACACACACACACACACACACACACACACACACCACACACACACACACGCACACACACACATACACACACAGAAAAATGTCTGGCCATTTGACATTAGAATAGGATTCCTTCACTCAATTCCTCCAAGTGTTGTAACTGAAATACCTCACATACAGACATCGAGAATAAGCTTCAATCCACATTTTACAACGTAAATAGTTTTTTCCATTTTATCCCCACAACAGGGGGCGATTTCCAGTGGTTCACAACTAAAACAGACACCAGTTCACGTAAAATAAGCCTCTTCTTCCCCGTACAGGCCACCCACACACACCCACACCCACACCCAGAGGTATTTCAAGCGAGCACTGAGTGGTCAGGACGACGAATTCGATCATCTCTGCGTACGTGAAATGTCCACATGATCGTTTCCGGCGTTAGGATTCATTTTGGTGTGTGTCACACCCACACGGCATCGATACACTTCTCTTGGCTGCCAAGAAAGAATAACGTACAAGAAGCCAAGACTGAAGAAACGTTAAAAATTGGCCAAAATAGAACACACAAGAACGGCCGGGACAGAACAACGTGGAAAATGGCCATGTCAGAAGAACGTACAAGAATGGCCAAGACGGAAGAAGATGAAAAGAGCCAAGATGAATAAACGTAAAAGAATGCACACGACAGAAGAACATAGAAAAATGGCCACTATGGAGGAACGCGAAAGAACGACAAAGACAGAAGAACGTAAACGAATGGCCAACACAAAAGAATGTACAAGAACGGGCAAGACATCAGGCTGTAGAACGGCCATAATACAAAATGTTAAACGGCCAAGACAGAACAACGTCACCGAGTGGCCAACAGAAAAGAATATACAAGAACGGGCAAGACATTAGATTGTAGAACGGTCATAACACAAATGTGTAAAACGGCCAAGACAGAAGAATGTACAAGTATGGCCAAGAGAGAAATGTGGAAGAACGACCAATGGCAGAAGACTGTATAGAAGACTTAACAGTGTTATTATCCTGCGCGCAGCTGAAGCACTGTGCAGCTGGGTGTTTTCATCGCTGGTCGTCATCTTTCTACTGTAAAAATCTTAGATGAAGCCTCAAACCAAACGGAACTCCTATAAACTCCTCCGGTTTCGTCGACGACGATCGGATACTGAAACTCTTCAGAGGCACTGGGACTACGACAGAAGGGTCCTTCCCTGATGGAGCTGTATACGGGGTGCCAGAAAGAGCGACGTAGGAATGACGACACTGACAGGGTGGTGCTAAAGACGGAATCCTATCTTCAGTTTCATGGAATGGCACACACACACACACACACACACACACACAAACCGGCGACGTTGTTTTCTGCTTCTTCATGCTGGATTACCCACGTGACGCATGACCGGCTATGACGTGCGGGTGGTGCAGACTTCGTTCTGAACTCTGTGACAATCTCTGAAATCCTGTCCACCCCCCACCCACCCCATCTCCCGCTCCTATCTCTTAGATCTTCTGCCCCGACACAACCACATTCCAACATGCTTTCTTCGTGCTTTCTCATTCCCTTCCCGCCCCCCCCCATTTCCTCCCAACACCCCGCATCCTGTCATCTCACCCGCATCTCTCTCTCTCTCCCTCTCTCTCTCTCATCCCCCATACACAATCTCCGTCGTAATTCAAGTCTTTATCATTTTTATTAAATGGATTTCTACTTTTTATTTAAAAAAAAACATAGTAACCTGTGTGTCCACTAATGGACAGTACTCAAGTTGGTTCCCTATCAGACGTGGAGTGCTGCAGGGGGATCCATGCTCACCGTATTTATACTTAATTTGGTGCAGAGGTCTTGTCCGTCTTAATTAGACAGCATGATGATAATAAAAGAATTCAGGTGAGGGAGCAGGGGGGTCCTGTCGCAATTCGCTGATGATACAAATATCTGTCTAGATGACACAGAAAAGTCATTTAGAGCAGCTATTAATGTGTTGAAAAGCTTTGCACAGATATCGGGTCTAAAAATCAATAATGAAAATACTAAAGTAGTTTGGTCTGGAAGTAAGAAAAATTCAAGCACAAGGTATATGCGTGACGAGACCTTTTGCTGGAACCCCGGGATTTTTAAGATTTTGGGCATTCAAATTTTGCCCAGACTTCCATAGGATGATTGAAATAAATTTCCATGGGAAGTCACTTAACATTAAAAGACTATTAGGGAGGTGGAGCAAGAGAAATCTCTCTCCGCTTGGTAAGATAAGTTATGAAAACACTGGTTGTATCAAAACTAGCATACTTATTATTAAACTTGCCAGATCCATCACTGAATTTTGTCAACCAACTACAAGCTGTTTTGTATTCTTTTTTATGGAGTGATAAGCCTGCAAAGATAAGAAGAAGCATTGTGTGTAAACCATATACTGAGGGCGGGTTACAAACGATTGATTTGCATGTTTATATTGTTTCATTGACATTGTCATGGTTAAAAAGACTTAATTTTGAGGGAAGCTTGCTAAGGTTTATATATGCATTATTTCCCTACTTTGTAAACCTACCAAAACTAGGCGAGGAATATGTGCATGTTTATTTGAGGTCATGTAATAACCTATTTTGGACAGAGATACTAAAACATTTCATGCACTTTATGCAAAATGCATTCCCCTGAACCCTGCAGAGTTCATGGCTCAATGTATTCACTACAACAAACACACATAAAGAGGCTGACAGGTTGGTTTCTTTATCAAGGAATGGGTTGAGAACATATTGTTTATTCACCAGTTATACAGTGTTACTGAAAACAGATTCTATACCTTTCGTGAATTCCAAAATCTTCACCCAAACATTAACAGAACCAATTTTCTTTTGTATACTGGTATCATTAACGCCATTACTGAGCATCAACGGAAATGTAATATTCAGTTGGTAGACAGATATCGAGTCATAGAAACGAAAATGTGGAGAGCTGTAAAAGAAAGAAGCAAGAGCATACAGGGACTACTTTTGAAATCTGATGTGTTGCCTGCAGTGGCTCTAAAAAATGGAACGTTAGTTTTGAAAATTTGAACTGGTTCAAGATTCTTAAACATTGTAAAATTTTTCACGACACAAAACTGAAATGGTTTCAGCTGCGTATACTACATCGTCTTTTGCCAACAAGAAAATATTTATGTGACTGCAAGTTTGGTGAAGACCCAAGCTGTAATTTTTGCCTGGAAGATATTCAAGCCATCACATCTGTTACGGAATTGTACAAGTGTATAGAACTTGTGGCTTGATTTAATGCATGTTCTGACCACAAAATGTGAACACTGTGAAAATTTAGCTCTGTCAGAGGAACCGATTTTGTTTGGTTATAAAGCTGGTTACTACGCTACATTCCCAACTCCTATCCCACCCTACCGCCGACCATCCTCCACCACCACCACCCTCCCCTTCTCCCCCCTACCACCCCTGTTCTTCCTCTCCGCCTCCTGAAGACATGGAACGAACCTTCTTTACGTCACTATACCCATCAACCGTCATAAAAAAAAGGCGGGGGTCACACAGATTTTGGGCTTAATTACATTTTTATTAACTGCAAAATTCTATATATTTAAATCTTACATGGCAAACGATGTACCCAGTGTGCAAGGTTTTTTTTTGTGTTATGAAAAACATTCTGACCTTAAATTTATGTATTCATTAGAGGGTACATATTCTCAATTCTGTGAACAATGGTGGGGGGTACCAAGGTTTATTTTGAAATTTTTGCATTCCCCTATGTCATTACATATGAATGGTTACTTGTACACAATTACAGACTCTCTCTCCCCACCCCCCACCCCCCTCTCTCTCTCTCTCTCTTCTGCAGGTTTGTTTCTTCTTCTTGGTTGAGGACGAGGCCCTAACCTGTACAGTTTATCTTCATGGCACAGTTTTCTCCTCTGTCTTCAGCCCTGGTGGACTTTCACTTTCTTATGCACAGGGACAGGAACCATCCAGGGAGGTTTATGCGGTGAATCATTAGGTTTGTGCTAAAAAATAAAAACCTTCATAATTGTTTGATAGATTGATTACTGGTCATAATTATGTTGAACTTGGAAGGAATTAAAAAATGATTATAAAATAAAGAGTCTTAATCATTGAATTCTTTAACGATTTTTTATTCACCAGTCTCTGCCTTACCCATGTGCGTGTGTGTGTGTGTGTGTGTGTGTGTGTGTGTGTGTACGAGTGTGTGTGCGCGCGCACGTGTGTGTGTGCGTGCGTGCGTGCGTGCGCGCGCGCGTGCCTTTTAATGAAGGGCGAAAGGAGCGGGGGAAAAGGAGTACATACGGAGGGGTTCGAGAAGGGGTCGTTGGGAATAGAGCGGGAAGGTGTGGGGATGGGGGTGGGGGCGCTTGTGCCCGACAGATCAGAAACTAAGCGATGGCCAACGAGGGGGAAAGCATGTCCGTCTGGACATCCCCCCATCTTCAGCACTGAGGCAGAAACGCCTAGAACACGGCAACAGACCAGCAGCCCTGGCGCGCTGGTTACTACGCAACATTCCCAACGCCTATCCCACCCTACCGCCGACCATCCTCCACCACCACCCTCCCTTCTCCCCTACCACCCCTGTTCTTCCTCTCCGCCTCCTGAAGACATGGAACGAACCTTCTTTACGTCACTATACTCATCAATCGTCATAAAAAAAAGGCGGGGGTCACACAAAGTTGGTGACCTTTCATGCAGTTCCTCTGGTGGTAACTCACGCCTAAGTTTCGATTTCTTCCGACACATCTTAGCGTGGATGAGTCGCTGAATACGTGTCGAGGTCAGCTGATTCGTAGGTGGATGGGGCGTGGGGGTGGAGTGGGATGGGCGGGGGGGGGGGGGGGGGGGGGGGGGGGGGGGGGGGGGAAGCGTTAACGGGCCCCACGGAAGCTGGACAGCTGCTTGATTATCAATCCGGCAACGCGATGGTCAACCCTTTCCTGCGTATGTCGTCGAATCACCACCACGGGCACCACCACGTGCACCACCGAACATCAACGAAGCAACCTGGCGGCAGTGCAGAGACTTCTCTGGTGAGGGTCCCCTCGGGTGAACCCACACTGTTCCCCTTCCCGTGAAAAAACTGTTTAGACTGTGACCGTTTAAAAAAGAAGCCTCTGTGCGTGTGTGTGTGTGTGTGTGTGTGTGTGTGTGTGTGTGTGTGTGTGTGTGAGCGAGTGTGTGTGTGTGTGTGTGTGTGTGTGTGTGTGCGTGTGCGTGCGTGCGTGTGCGCGCGCACGCGCGCGCGCGCACGTGTGTGTGTGTGTGTGTGTGTGCGTGCGTGCATTTGTTTGCAGGTGTGTGTGTGTGTGTGTGTGTGTGTGTGTGTGTGTGTGTTACTGTAGGGCTGGAACGGCGGGGGTTGTGTCGGCAACGAGCGGCGTGGAAACAGTACCCACCCCATTGGAAAGGGACACAAAGGTCAAGCAGAAATAGCAACCCGAGGAGAGAGCAAGTTTTCATCATCGACATCACCGCACTTAAGGACTAGCCGCCTCCGTCTCCGTGTGGGAGAAGAACGGGTGTTACCGCACAAAATGTCACCACCACTGCAGAAAATGTCACAATTGTGACATATTGTGCCATTTGTGACATTTTGTGCAGTGAAGGACTGCACAAAATGTCACAACTCGCAATAGTGACAATTTGCGCAACAATACCCCATCTTCGAATTCACTCTTGCACAAAATGTCACAACCTCTGTGTGTGTGTGTGTGTGTGTGTGTGTGTGTGTGTGTGTGTGTGTGTGTGTGTGTGTGTGTGACGAGGAAGACTGAAAATGGAGGAAGAGAAGAAGAAGAAGAAGACCCTGCTCCCCTGCCAGAAGAATAAAGAAAATTCAGTGCTCTCTAAATGGAGAAAAAACAGCAAAATGTATTTAAAACATTTATAAGAAAAATGGACAATTATAAACACATGTAAAAATTACATACATGTTATGCATAGTACGGATGTATATGAGAACAATTGCTCAAAACTAACAAAGTGCAAAAGAGATGAGCATGCGAATCGAGACAAATCATGATTCTGTTAGCCTCATCGACCAACATGGGCCATCTTCTGGGCTGTCACCTCGTAAACATGTGCAGTGAATACAGACTGAAAGTATATATCATTATATGAAACTGAAAATCATGAATTGCAAGCCAAATTGCAAAACGCAAAAAACAAAAACACGCAGACATCATAGAATATATCCACTCATCCAACCACCCACCCATACCGATAAGAGAGAGTGGTGACAATTTGTGCAGCAGTGATTTCAGAAAAGGCATACGGATTGTCACAATTGTGACATTTTGTGCAAATTTGTGCAAACTGTGACAATTTGTGTAGTGAATAACTGCACGAAATGTCACTGTGACATTTTGTGCAATGGTGACATTTGTGCGGTAACAGACGGGTATGTTGGGGGATCCAGGCGGAGAAACTGGACCATGACTAACTTCTCCAAAGCTAAAAGTGCAGGCAACTCTCGTCTGGCTGTGTATATGTTATGACAACAATGGTGACGGGATCGCCACTGAAGAGGGAGGGAGGGAGGGAGAGAGAGAGAGAGAGACAGAGAGAGAGACAGAGACAGAGACAGAGAGAGAGAGAGAGAGAGAGAGAGACGGCGGGCAAAGCAGGTAGAGGAAGACTCTCCTGAAGTGGAATCGGACAGCATTTCGTCGGCTAGTTTACACACACACACCCGCACGCCCGCCCGCACGCCGGCACGCACGCCCGCACGCGCGCGCGCGCGCGCACACACACACACACACGCACAATGTAGGCAAGGATACCATACCATAAATCAACATGGTACTGTTCATTACAATTGGCCAGGAGACGAGCTGGAAGAGGGGGTGGGGGGGGGTCAAAGGGAAGTGACAAATAATAAGGCAGTGGCAGTAAATGGGCGTTGGGGGGGGGGGGGGGGGGGGGGGGGGAGAGAGAGAGAGAGAGAGAGAGAGAGAGAGAGACAGACAGAAAGAGAGAGAGAGAGGAGAAAGACAGAGAGAGAGAGAGAGAGAGAAAAAGAGAGAAAAAAAAGAGAAGAGACAGAGAGAGAGCGTGAGCGTGAAAAGAGGGACAGAAATTCACAGTGAAAGAGAGAGACAGAGACAGAGAGAGAGAGAGAGAGAGAGAGAGAGAGAGAGAGAGAGAGAGAGAGAGAGAGAGAGAGAGAGAGAGAGGAGCGGAGCAGAAAAATGAAAAAGGACTTGACCGAGCGGTGTTGTGGGGCAGTTCCTCTTTTGAAATTGTCTATCAGCACCAAAGAACTGACCATCCAGTAGTCAGTGGTTTATATATATATATATATATATATATATATATATATATATATATATATATATATATATATATATATATAGGGTTTTCATAGTTATGATATACATTTTCCCATTTACTTCATCTTCATTTTTTTTTTTTTTTTTTTCAATTTCAAATCTTTGCCAGGTCATTACTATAATGATGGAATTGTTAACCTACACTTGTATATATATATATATATATATATATATATATATATATATATATATATATATATATATACACACACACTACTCAAAAAGAATTTAAGGGCCACACAGTTCATCACTCCCCAATAATAACTCATAAGTCCGACAGCTGAAATCAACCAACAAACATTTAATTCAATCATTTAATCATCGATTGGACACAATTTCATCAAGAAGTGCGATTATCGCGAAAATTTCATTGACATGGACACACCCCCATTTTGCAAATTCAGAGCAAACCGACTGTCAGAATGTCGAGAGTCAATGTCGTGTGTGACCGCCATTGGCGTTGATGCAGTCAAGGCAGCGCTGTCTGATGGACCTGATCAAAGTCTGGAGGGTGTTCTGGGGGATCGCCTGCCACTCCTGCTCCAGATTCCTGAACAGGACGTCGGGATTGTGTGCAGGAGGGTGGTGGTTGCGTATACGACGGCCCAGAACATCCCAAAGATGTTCAATGGGGTTCAGATCGGGTGAGCGGGTAGGCCAGTCCATCCTGGTGACTTGCTGCTGCTGGAGAAAGTTCTGTACGACCCGAGCTCTGTGCGGCCTGGCGTTATCGTCCTGTAGTATGGCTCCTGGTCCCATGACCTGCAAAGCTGGTACAGCGATTGGCTCCAGAACGTCGTTCCTGTAGGCTACGCCGGTCAGGTAGCCTTGGACACGGTGCAGGGGTGTTCTGTGATGAAGACTGAAGCCACCCCACACCATCAGGGACCCACCACCATAGCGGTCGTGCTCCACAACAGTGGCGTCAATGAAGCGCTCCCCAACACGCCTCCAGGCGCGAATCCTGCCGTCGTTGAAGGACAAGGTGTAGCGGGATTCATCAGAAAAGAGCACCTTGGACCACTGCTGCCTTGTCCAGGCCAGGTGGTGTCGTTGAGCCCAAGCCAGACGAGCAGCACGGGGAGCTCTGGTCAGTGGAGGTCGCACTGCTCGATGCCTTGACCGCATGTTGACCTCACGCAGGCAGTTGCGAACCGTCTGGTCGCTGACGAGGACGTTGCTGGCTGCTCTCAGCTGCCCCCTGAGCACGTTGGCGGTGACGGTTCTATTGCGTAGTGCCACCAGGGTGATGAAGCGATCCTGTCGTCTGTTGGTCGCTCTGGGGCGTCCAGGTCTATGTGCTTCTTGAACTCTCCCATAGTTGTTGTACCGGTCTCTCAGTCTTTGAATGACAGAATGTGTTACTCTAAGTCGTCTGCCAACTTCTCGGACCGCCACGCCTTCTTGTAGCCAGTCCTCAGCCATCCCTCTCTCAGCGTCACTAAGTTTGCGTCTTGGTGGCACGTTTGAACACCCCCCCAGAAGCGGCCCTTCATAAAGCCACTGGTCAGCGAATCAGGTTGACAAGTGTTCATTAAGGGTCCGGCTTGCATGTGCAATGCAGTTTGCAGACAGCCCAACACTGCTGCGCCAGCTAGGCGCACTCAAAGTGCGACCTTTTTCTCGTGGTTTTTGAGCTGCTTTTGCGGACCAGCGTAACACCTTTGACACAGATTCGACTAAACAATTGCCAAAACCAGTTTTCTGTGAAGCACTTGTCACACTTTGAGTGAATACATTGGCCATAAACATTTCATGTTTTATGCTACGCTGTATTATGTCAACCATATCAAAAATAATATACACTGTGGTGCGTCTCTATTTGACATCAAAAGCACAGACACAATCAGCTGTGTCTCCCTGATGAGTCCGATCCAGCGGACGAAAGGCCTAGGAGCAGGCAATACAAATAGATGTGCCTTTGAGAGAGATTACGATGGTTCCCTCGGGCAGCTAATGAAGTGTTTCTCATATTTATAATAATTTCCCCTCATTTAAAATAAAAATTCTCTAAAAGTTCAAATCTTTGCCAACTCATTATTATAACGTCTAAAGAATTGTTGACCAACACTTGTTTTCCCCCGCTACTTAATTGTTCAGCATTACATATATATAAATTTTATATATATATATATATATATATATAAAGCTTGCTCTTATGTCTCAGATTGTAGATATGAAGGCTTATCACCCCCCTATTTCTACAATCTGAGACATAAGAGCAAGCTTTTTATAATTTAATGTTTCTTGCAGTCATTGCAACACCTAGCTGCTCTGTAAGTTGCTCGAATGGTGCTCGGTACTTATCCTTGGAATTTATTGTTTTATTATATATATATATATATATATATATATGTGTGTGTGTGTGTGTGTGTGTGTGTGTGTGTGTGTGTGTGTGTGTGTGTGTGTGTCACCGAGTTCTCTATCTCAAAAGGAAGAATCATTATCGAAAGAAAAAGAAAGAAGATGAGTGCCCTCCTGGTCAATTCACAACATGCTGCCACTACTATACAGAACAAGAAACATAGAAGTCGCAGGTTCGAAAGGATATCAAAGCCCAAGGACTCAACCAAAGTCAATCTTACTTCTGACAGTTTTTCAGCCAGTGAAGTCGTGTTCAACCTTTCTAACACACATCTTACAGAGGAACAGCTCAGAGCGTTGTCGCTGGGGCCTAAATTTTGCCATACACCTCAGACTCTGGATCATCAACAGCTAAACAAAGATGTGGAAGAGTGGTGTCGTAAATTACGGATTAAAGGAATCTTCTATGATCCTGACACCTTGGATGATAACATACCACCCAAGCTCTACAAGCCAACTGGTTACCTTCCACCAGCAGGACGGGATAAGGCACTGGATGCGTACTGCAACATTTTGCAAACCCGCACAGCCAGTTATCTACCGAAAAGACCACGGGACAACCTAAAAGTTAAAGAAAGACAAGCTCTGGGGGATCTCCTGAAAATGGTTATAAACAGAATCATCCGGATAAGTACAGCGGACAAAGGAGGAGCAGTAGTCGTACAGAACACCAGTGACTATATCCCAAGAGGCCTACAGACAACTGGAGAACACAACATACTACGTACAGGTGAAACGGAATCCAATCACTCAGGTAGCCAAAACCTCTAAGATCATTCGACAACTCCACATGAAAAACTACATAGATCAAAATACGTACAAATGGGCTGTCTGTGAGGAAAACAAAATCAGAACTCCAATATTTTACCATCTGCCCCAAATACATAAGACTCTTAAAGAACCCCCTGGCCGTCCTATTGTGTCTGGAGTCGGTGGGTCCACCGAAAAACTGTCTAAACTAGTGAACCACTGGTTGGCTGAGTTGGTTCACAGGCTACCAAGTTATGTCAAGACTCTACCCACATGCTGAGAACCATTGAAGAGTGGAATAACATGTATGATCCTTTCTGTGATGCGTTACTGGTCTCAGTAGATGTGGTAGGCCTATACCAACATCCCCCATCATGACCTGATAACAGCTCTTCAACACCACCTGCAACATGCTTTTCTTCCTAACGCATCGTCAGCTCAGCAAATTCTTCTAGCAGTAGAGCGTGTCTTGAACAACAATTTCTTTCGTTTTGGAGACAAAATATATCACCAATTTTTGGCACACCGCCATAGGGACACCTATGGCCCCTACTGTGGCCAACCTCTTTATGGGTTGGCTGGAGGAAACCTTATTGAACAACAGCCCTGCGCCCATCCAGAGAGACCTGTGGAAACGTTTTATTGACGACATCTTGCTCTCTGGTTGGGATCTCCTGACGACCTGGACCAGTTTCTACAATACATTAACATCATTCATCCCACCATCAAAGTTACCTTTAGTGTTTCAGCAACTACACTTCCATTTTAAAACATTCTGCTGAAACTGGAAAATGGATACATACAAACTGACCTGTACTGCAAGCCCACCGACGTCCACTCCTATCTTCATTTCAGCTCTTGTCACCCACACCATTGCAAACAGAACTTAGCACAGAGCCTGTTTCCCCGCTTGAAACGTCTGTGCTCGAAACCAGATGATTTTGAAAAAAACAATGTCTTCTTCTCACTGAACAACTACATCTCCGAGGATACAGTCAAAGATGCTTGACTAAGCTCGAGAGAAAGCACAACCCCAGTCAAGATGCTCCATCCTACAGTATAAACCAAAGCAGCACACCCAACGCACTCCTGTCATAATCACTCACAATCCAGCTAACCCACCTCTACGTCAATGGCTGCAGGAACTTCACCCCCTTCTACAATTCAGTCGTAGACTTCAAAAGGCCACTCCAGTCCCACCCATTTCGGGAGAAAGAAACAGCAAGTCCCTAAGACATTTTCTCATGCCCTCTGCACTTCCCACCCATCAGTTGGACTCTTCACCACCCGGGTGCTTTCCGTGTGGTAGAAAATGTCTGATCTGCCAAGAACACCTAGTAGAAACAGCCAACTTCAAAAGCACAGTGACAGGAGAATCATTGACCGTCCGACACCACATGGACTGTTTAACTAGCAACATCATCTATTTACTGTTTTGCAGCAAATGCCCACACAGCCAGTATGTTTGGGGAAACTAAAAACTCATTAAAAACTCGTTTTTTTCCAGCACAGATCAAACGTCAAAAAGAACAGTGGAACTCGAGTAACCAGACATTTCCACCAGACTAATCACTCCCTTCAGGACCTGAGATATGTAGTTACAGAAAAAGTTTTTTTTTTCAGAGGACAATCATTACAGACTCCGACGTGAATCTTTCTGGTTCAACAAATTATGCACCGTTTACCCAGTGGGCCTCAGCATGGTCACCTAGACTCCTCCCCTTACCCTCCCTTCTCCCCAGCTCCCCTTCCTACGATACCCCCACTCTTCGCCTCCACCCCCCCCCCCACCCCCTCCCCCTATCTTCAGTATCTACCCTTTCTGCCACACCCTTCATTCAAGCCTTTTTTTCAGACCTTCCCCTCACAGACTCTTGACTTTCTTCTTCCCTACCAGCTCCTCTGGTGACAACTCTTGCTGGTCTCCCTCCTACTCCCCCCTCCTTCCCCATCACGTTTACTACCCCCCCCCCCCCCCTTTTTTTTCACACTCGGGCTTACGTACACGCGCGTGCTCACATGCAAACATATGTGTGCGCGCGCTAGTGCGCGCACGCACTAAAAAAAAATTTTCCCCTTCCCCCCCATCATCTATAATAATTTTGTTCCTGCCCCCAGTCCTTCGCCTACCTATATATGTATATATATATATATATATATATATATATATATATATATACGTGATGAGAACACCACAGAATTATGGACTGCAGTGTGTCTACATCTGATGCCAAGGGAGCATAGACAGAAATCAGCTGTGTCTCCCTGATGAGTCCGATCCAGCAGGACGAAAGGCCTTGGAGCAGGCAATGCGAATGGTTCTGTCTTCAGGGGGGATTACAATGGTTCCCATGTGCCACTAGTGAAGGGTTTAACTTTCATAATACATTTTCCTTATTTCTAGGTTCTCATTTTCTTCCTCCCCCTTCCGTTCTCCTCCACCACCACCACCCCACCTCCCTTTTTTTTTCTTTAATGTGAATTCTTTGCCAAGTCATTCATGTAATAACGGAAGAATTGGTAGCCTACACTTCTTTTCCCCCACTACTAAATTATTCCGCATTATATACTGGTCAACACAAGTTAAAGGCCGGAAGAACAATCCTCTCTCAAGAGCAAACAACAAAAAGAAAACACATCCATCTGATAGGATAATTTAATTTGACATTTCATCTTCCGACTCAACTGAAAAAAAAAAAAACCAACAACAACACGACACATTTCATCACCTTGGCAGACATCAGAATGACCCCCCCCCCCCACCCACCCCCCTCCCCTCTTCGAAAAGTTGCAAGAAATGTCAATTCAGTTTGTTCATGTTCAGTAGCTGGTGTGACCACCACCATTTGCTGCCAGACATTCCGTCAGCCGTCGCCGCATGGAGTGGGCGTGGTTCTGCAGCACCTGATGCGGGATTGCGAGCCACTCCTGCTGCAGGAACTGGAACAGCTGAGCAACATCAACAGGCGCAGGATGGTTCTCCATGACTCGGCGTCCGAGGATGTCCCAGAGGTTTTCGATGGGCTCCAAGTCCGGGGATCGGGCTGGCCAGTCCATACGGACAACCTGCTGACGCTGCAGGAGGGTCCCTGACCACCAGAGCGCGATGAGGAGTGGCGTTGTCATCTTGAAGAATGGAGCCTGGTCCCATGGCCTGGAGGGTGGAGATGATGATAGGCCCTCACAATCTCATCTCTGTACCTGTTTCCGGTGAGATTACCTCTAATAAGGTGCAGAGGGGTTCTGCCGTGAAGATGAAAGCCGCCCCACACCATCACGGACCCGCCTCCGTAGTGATCGTGCTCCTGAACGCAGGCGTCCACAAACCACTCCCCCACCC
Organism: Conus betulinus; assembly: GCA_016801955.1. NCBI lineage: Eukaryota > Metazoa > Mollusca > Gastropoda > Neogastropoda > Conidae > Conus > Conus betulinus. Next base: position 61,108 of record JADBJO010000964.1, on the reverse strand, counting down.
GTCGCCACACGCGCCTGGCATCACAGGTGGACAGAGTAAAGCGTGACTCGTCCGTGAGGAGCACCCTGCCCCACTGCTGTCTGTTCCATCGTTGATGGCGGCGGCAGAACGCCATACGAGCCTGGCGATGACGTTGTGTGAGAGGCGGAAGCATAGCAGCTGCCCTTGAGTGGACGTCAGCTTCATGCAAGCGACGTCGAACGGTCTGAGAGCTGATGAGGACGTTAGCTGCTGTCCGCAGGTTACTTCTCAACGTCCTGGCAGAGATGAATCTGTCTCGAAGCGCCGACAGCTGGAGATACCGATCGTGTCGCCGAGTCGCTCTTGGGCGTCCAGAGCGGGGGGCGTTCTTCAGCACTTCCAGTGGCTTGAAAGCGTTGGTTGAGGCGCGCTGGATGACAGTGGCTCATTCCCAGTCGTCTGGCCACTTCCCGACCGGAAACGCCGTCCTGGAGATATCCCAGTGCCCACCCGCGATCGAGTGTTGAAAAGTCGTTGTCTTGGTGGCATGCTTATTGAGAGTCCAGGTTGTCGCCCTTAAAAACACATTTGCGTTGAACTTTTGCTGAGCAGTGTTTACCACAACCATGACTTGCACGTACACTGCGCCAGAAATCTGCAGCAGCTCTGCTTCTTCAGCAAGAAGCAACCAATTTCTGTCAATTTCTCGTGAATTTGTAACATTTTGAGCGCCCCTGCCAACAGTGTTGCTGGCTTGCAGTGGGTGGTGTAAAGCAGGTTTGGGCACGTGCAGCAGCAACTGAAGTTGCAGTGTCGCTCAAGTTGCGCCTTTCTCTCCATTGTTGTCTTGGTGTAAAATAACAGTTTGTAAAACTACTGAAATCTGAAGCCGGCCTTAACTTGTGTTGACCAGTATATATACATATACGTACGGTGATGAATAAAAAGTCGTCAACACCGCCCACGGAGTTCAATATTTCACTGTGTGTGTGTGTGTGTGTGTGTGTATGTGTGTGTGTGTGTGTGTGTGTGCGTGCGCGCGAACGCGCGCGCGCACGTACGTATGTGCGTCTGCGAGTCTCTCTGTCCCTGCCTATTTGACTGTCTATCACCCTCGCTGATAGCTTGTCTTTCACCGTCTCTTCAGTGTTAACAGCCCTGAAATGATCAGAGAAGAAAGTACGATCGGTTGCTATACCATCTCTCTCCGCGTGTTTTTTAGAAAACTAGGTGCCAAAATGTCATGATAAAGCGAAACACACGTAGGAATGCTCGCGCACGCGCGCGCACACACACACACACACACACACGCGCGCGCGCGCGCGCGCGCGCACACACACACACACACAGGGTGAACAAAAAATGAAAAGAAAACGAAAGAAGCTGAGATCGAGAAAGGACACACACACACACACACACACACACACACAGAGAGAGAGAGAGAGAGAGAGAGAGAGAGAGAGAGAGAGAGAGAGAGAGAGAGAGAGGAGAGAGAGAGAGAGAGTCCGAGGCAAACAGACCGGCCAAAGCTATCGTGACAATCAAGACACTGTACGTTTCTGGGTTTGTTTTTTTTTCTCTCTCTCTCTTTTTGTTTGTGTTCTTTCTTTCCTTCCTTTCATAATCCGGTGAAGCCAACTGTGTGGGGCTCACCGTATGTCGCACTGGGAGTGTCAGGTTATCTCCCCTGTCCGCAGAGGATTCGACGTGCCATCACACCCTTCTCCCCCCCTCCCCCCCCCCCCCCCAGCGGAGACGGGATGTGTGTGTGTGTGTGTGTGTGTGTGTGTGTGTGTGTGTGTGTGTGTGTGTGTGTTGTTGTGTTTTCAGTGACATTCAGAATTAACGTCAACACCCTCCATAAATGATACGGCAAAAGGACGATAATCGTTCCAAGACATTGGGAGCGAGACAGAACGGAAAGGGGGGGGGGGGGGGGGGGGGGGGGGCGGGAGGGAGGAGGAGTCCTCTTGTTACCAACTTCACACATATCACCAGCACGATAAATCGGTAAAATAGGCTGTGCAATTTTTTTGTTTTGTTTTGGTGTTTTTTGTTTGTTTTGTTTTTTTTTTTTTTGAGTGTGTTGGACCATCAGTCAGGTCGACCTTACGTTCGCCTGAAAAATCGATGATGGTCTAAAATTCTAAAACTTCACGAGTTTTTTTGTTGTTTTTTTAAATTCTGATCCAGCTACCGGGTCATGGCATTAAGGAATGGGGAGTGCTAGAAGGGGGGGGGGGGGGGGGGGGGGGGGAAGCAGGGGAACGGGAGGGCAGGAAGGGGGTAGACCGCTCGTTCCGTGGAAAGTTAGCTCAAACACACTTTTGTTTGGCACCCCTCAAAACTGCTGTTAGCTTAGAAAAAAAAATTAATGAAATTAAAAGGAAAAAGCTGATAGAGCAGAAAAAGGCTATCACGGCTACATGACAGATATTGTATCTTTATCTATCGATCTGTCTACCTATCTATCCATCTATCTGTCTTTCTATCAATCAATCTATCTATCTATCTAGCTAATCTATCTTTGTGTTTATGCGTGCGCGAACGTGTGTACACACACACACACACACACACACACACACACACGTCATTCTGTTGTGTCAGCGGGATGTGTGTGTGTATATGTGTGTGTGTGTGCGTGCGTGCGTGCGTGCGTGCGTGGTGTGTGTGTGTGTGTGTGTGTGTGTGTGTGTGTGTGTGTGTGTGTGTGTGTGTGTGTGCGTGCGTGCGTGCATGTGTGCGTGTGTGCATGCATGACTGCGCGCGTGCTAACGTCATATGATAAACGGTATATACATTCTATCAAGAGCGTTTTCATTGGGCTAGTTTGAAAAAAAAAAAAAAAAAAAAAAAAAAAGGAAGACATCCCGTCTCCGCTGACACAACAGAATGACATCCATAGTCATGTTTACATGCAACATTACGGGATTTCCGCATGTCTTCCCACATTAGTTTCTATATCATGATTATAAATGCATAGTGACATTTGCCAGGCAGGAGACAGAAATACCATGCTGTGTGTATCGATTTCACGTGAAATCCCCAACTGAACGATAATCATTGTTGACCGTTTGCGGCAAGACAGATCTCGTGGCATACACATCGATGATACCTTTCATGCTTTCTTCCGGGACATTGTGCGAAAATGCAGTCCTTTACACTGAGAGCGATTCACAGTGAATATGGCTATTATATAATCGTGAATATGGCTATGTATACATAATCGTGAATGTGGCTATGTACACATCATAGTGAATGTGGCTATGTACACATCATAGTGAATGTGGCAATGTATACATCATACTGAATGTGGCCATGTACACATCATAGTGAATGTGGCTATGTATACATCATAATGAATGTGGCTATGTGCATCATAGTGAATCTGGCTATGTACACATCATAGTGAATGTGGCTATGTACACGTCATGGTGAATGTGGCTATGTATACATCATACTGAATGTGGCCATGTACACATCATAGTGAATGTGGCTATGTATACATCATAGTGAATGTGGCTATGTACGTCATAGTGAATGTGGCTTTACTTAAATATCTTGTAATGTGGCTATGTATGTCATAGTGAGTGGTTATGTACAGCACTGTGAATGTGGCCATGTATATCATTATGAATATGGCCATGTATATCATTATGAATATGGCCATGTATATCATGTGAATGTGGCCATGTATATCATGTGAATGTGGCCACGTATATCACGGTGGCTATGTATATCATTATGAATATGGCCACGTATATCATTATGAATATGGCCACGTATATCATTATGAATATGGCCATGTGTATCATTATGAATATGGCCATGTATATCATGTGAATGTGGCCATGTATATCATGTGAATGTGCCCATGTATATCATGTGAATGTGGCCATGTATATCATGTGAATGTGGCCATGTATATCACAGTGGCTATGTATATAATTATGAATATGGCCACGTATATCATTATGAATATGGCCACGTATATCATTATGAATATGGCCACGTATATCATTATGAATATGGACATGTATACCATTATGAATATGGCCATGTATATCATGTGAATGTGGCCATGTATATCATGTGAATGTGGCCATGTATATCACGTGAATGTGGCCATTATATCACGGTGAATATGACCATGTATATCATAGTGTACGTGGCTATGTATATCATAGTGAATGTGACTGTGTATATCATAGTGAATGTGGCTATGTATATCATAGTGTATGTGGCTATGTATTTCATAATGAATGTGGCTATGTATATCATAGTGTATGTGGCTATGTATGTCATAGTTAATGTGCTATGTACATCATAGTGTATGTGGCTATGTATATCATGGTGAATGTGGCTATGTATTTCATAATGAATGTGGCTATGTATTCATAATGAATGTGGCTATGTATATTATAGTGTATGTGGCTATGTATATCATAGTGAATATGGCTTTGATATCATGGTGAATATGGCTATGTATATCATAGTGAATGTGACCATGTATATCATAGTGAATGTGGTCATGTATATCATAGGGAATGTGGCTATGTATATCATGGGGAATGTGGCTATGTATATCATAGGGAATGTGGCTATGTATATCATAATGAATATGGCTTTGTATATCATGGTGAATATGGCTATGTATATCATAGTGAATGTGACTATGTATATAATAGTGAATGTGGTCATGTATATCATAGGGAATGTGACCATGTATATCATAGGGAATGTGGCTATGTATATCATAGGGAATATGGCCATGTATATCATAGTGAATGTGACTATGTATATCATAGTGAATCTGGCCATGTGTATCATAGTGAATGTAGCTTTGTATATCATAGTGAATGTGACCATGTACATCATAGTCAATGTGGCTATGTATGTCATTGTGAATGTGGCTATATATATATATATATATATATATATATATATATATATATATATATATATATATATATATATACTGGCAATGTATATCATAGTCAATGTGGCTATATATATCATAGTGGCAATGTATATCACAGTGAATGTGGCTATGTATATCATAGTGTATGTGGCTATTTATATATCATACTGGCTATGTATATCAGTGAATTTGGCCATGTATATCATAGTGAACGTGGTTATGTATATCATAGTGAGTGTGGCTATGTATCATAGTGACTGTGGCTTTGTATATCCTAGTGAACGTGGTTACGTATATCATAGTGTATGTGGCTATGTATATCAATGCAAATGGCTATGTGTATATTGGGAACAGATTTAATTCATTATCTTGTTCCAACGTACATTGAATTTCATTGGGATCGAATGAACGGTTGTTGATTTACAGACAATTAAACAGAGGATGGGTCGAAATCAAAGTTCGCAAAATCTGTTCAGTTCACAAAATCATTTCAATAGTGGGTGTGGCCACCGCCATTGGCGAGACATTCCACGCAGCGACTCCTCATCGAGTTGACCAGTGTTGATGATGACCCTCTGAGGGATTCTCTGCCATTCCAGTTGCAGCATTTGGAAGAGATCCTGGCGGTCTCTGGAGGTGGATGGTTCTCCTTCACACGTCTCCCCAACTCATCCCACATGCTCGATGGGATTGAGGTCGGGACTATACGCCGGGAAGATCATCCTGTTGATGCCGGCCTGCACAATGAAGTTTTCGGCCACCCGGGCCCTATGTGGCCGAGCATTGTCGTCTTGGAAGACTGCCATGGGTCCTATCCGTTGCATGGTCGGAACAACGAAAGGCGCCAGGATTTCATCCCGATAGCGGATGCCTGTGAGGTTTCCATCAATATGGTAGAGTGGTGTCTTGTGGTGGAGGCTGAAGGCACCCCATACCATAACAGATCCTCCCCCAAAGGCCCTGGTCTGGCGAACAGCTGCATCAATGTAACGTTCACCAACACGCCTCCAAACTCTAGTTCGGCCGTCATTGTGTTCAAGACTAAACCGCGACTCATCTGAAAAGAGGACCTGGGACCACTGTTGTTGGTTCCATCTCACATGACGATGGCAGAAAGCTCGGCGAGCCAGCCTATGGGCTGCTAGCAGTCGTGGTCGAACAGCTGGGCGACGTGATCTGAGGCCGAAGTGGTGAAGACGGTTTCGTATGGCTTGACGGCTGAGGATGGTGTTATTTGCCATACGAAGCTGCCTTTGGATGCTGGTGGAAGTGGTATCCCGCTGCAATAGGGCCTGCCTCTCGATGAAACGATCTTCTCTGGGAGTAGTCTGCCTAGGCCGACCTGACCGTGGCCTCTCTTCAACGCTGTTGGTCGCCCTAAAACGCTGATTCAGTCTACAATAACTGAATGATGCACACCAAGTCGTCGTCGCGCCACTTCAGCCTTTGCAATGCCATCTTGTATCCACGCAATCGCTGGTTTTGTCAAAGGTGCTAAGTTTTCTTCGTGGTGGCATGGTGAGAAAAAAGGGCTGACAGTAACCAACCCGCGCTTAAACAGCCAAAAGAAGGGGCATAAAACTCACTTGAGAGACTGCTCTTGCACGGGAAAAAAGAATTTTTCATTTTACACATCTTGTGTCGCCAGCAAGCTTGATGCAAAACAGGCACAGTTAACGCAACTTTGCACTTTTTATCCCGCGCGGTAACGAGGTCACCAGACCCCCGTGCGCACTACCAGTTGACACAGGCTGGATTACACACTGCTGTGTGAGATTCCATCATTGGTTGCCGCATAGGATATGTATATCATAGTGAATGTGGCTATATTTGTGTGTGTGTGTGTGTGTGTGTGTGTGTGTGTGTGTGTGTGTGTGTGTGTGTGTGTATCATGGTGGATGTGTATATCAGTGTATGTGGCTATGTGTATCAAAGTCGATCTGTATATCATAGTGAATGTAGTTATATATATAGCATAATGGATATGCATATCACAGTGGATGTGGCAAAGTATATTACAATGGATCTGTATATCATAGTGAATGTGGAGAGAGAGAGAGAGAGAGAGAGAGAGAGAGAGAGAGAGAGAGAGAGAGAGAGAGAATTATCATAATGGATATGTGTATAACAGTGAATGTGGCTATGTATATCAAAGTGGATATATATATATATATATATATATATATATATATATATATATATATATGTATGTATGTGTGTGTGTGTGTGTGTGTGTGTGTGTGTGTGTGTGTGTGTGTGTGTGTGTGTGTGTGTGTGTATCACAGTGAATGTGGCTACGGCCGGGCTACGGGGACTGGTCTGGTGGCTGGATGGATACCTTCAAGACTAGATTAGTGTCGTTGGTTTTTACTTATTCATTTTAATCGCATGCCGCACAGCTAAAGCCGCTCAATGTCCACAGAGACGGCATCATAGCTTTTCCTGGTCGAAGATTGAAGAGGCCGTGCTTTACCGAGTAAAGCTCCCCCTCCAAAAAGGGTGGTGGACAAATTTATTTTATCACCCCTTCCATCACCAAGTGGCTTCCTGTTCCAGTATTAAAAAAAAAAAAAAAAAGTCAATGAGACCGTGGAATGTGATGACAAAATGGTTTGCTTTAAACATAGGAAAGACGATTTTTTTTTTCGTGTACGCAGGCTGATACTCCTGCGGACACTCCCTGTATAGGCAGGCAAGGATTGATCCCATCTACCCAACAACGGGAGTGGAGTTTTGTGAGTATGACCGGGTTTTTTTTTTAACACCAATAAAGCAACCATACTCCATCTTCGGGGAAGGTGCATGCTATGTGTAACGTGTCACCCATACCAACGGCCAAACTGGCCTTCTCTCTTCCGAAAGTTGGTGATGGGATTTTACGTGTGTGCAAGATATGCATGCGTTCACACACGGATCCTCGGTTTACAGTCTCATTCGAAGGACTGAATGGGAAATGGAGTCAGATCCAATGTTAACTGCGAGGGAAAAATCCCCCTGTACCGAAATGACCCGGTGGAGATTCGAACCCACAACCCCAAGATTACGAGTCCGGCGCTCTACCACTAGGCTATTCCGGCCCCCGAAAGACGATTCAAGTCGAAAGTCTCTCCCGTTCGGCGGCCCCCCCCCCCCCCCCCCCAACCCCTTCTCCTCTCCATCCCTCTCCCTACAACCCCAATTTCTTACTTCGAAGCTCTTCTTCTGTCCTTAGTCAGTACAACGGATACAGAAAGGTCAACATCTGAAACTGCTATCGGAGGACGTGGGAAAGCCCGTTAAAATCATATGGTGTATCGGTGAAAAGCGTAGACGGTTTCTAAGAGGTTTTCCCTGCTCTGACCACCCCCCCCCCCCCCCCCCCCCCCCCGGCACCCCCCACTCATCCCTTTGACTCGGGGCGTTTTCTAATCAAATTTGCTCTGACCTTCGAAAAAAAAAAAAAAGAAAGCAAGCACACACACGCGCGCGCGCGCACAAAAATATACATACAAGCGACGGAAAGAGAACATGTTTGAAGACGAACTAGAGTTGAATGCAGGCCTCTGAAGTTGAGCTTTGCGCGTCATTAATCCGTTTTCAAGCCAATTCCTAACAATATGAAAGGTGACATGGAAACATTTCTTCCCCCCCCCCCCCCCCCCCCCCCCCCCCCCCCCCCCCCCCCCCCCCCCCCTTCCCCTCACGCTTAAGTGATTTTTTTTTTTCTTCGTCAAAACGTTGTTCGAGCTGATTTTATACGTAAAGGCAATATACATTTCTTCGTCATGTCAGAGCTTTCTCGTAACTTTCTGCAGCCGAACGTCCTTGATATTTAACGGAAAACAAATCTGTTCAAAGACCCACCTGACAGCAGCTGTATCGTGAGTTTTCGTGTCTCTTCCCTTCTCAGCGACCACCACGACGGTGTCGATGGTTCTGCCGACACGAATCGTCTTGTCTCACTGTGTCACGATGCTGCTCTAGTGTGAACATCGTGACCATCCCTCATCAAGACAGCGCAGAAATGAACTGAAAGAAGAAAGGGGAGGGTCGGCTGCGTACAGGTGGCACTCCTGGTGGGAGGAGGAGGGGGGGGGTTAGATAGGGGGAGGTCAGTTTGTGGGCACAGCGTCTTCTTCGTTGGTCGAGAAAGCAGCTCACCTTGGGAACGCGATTGCGCCAACTCTCTTCATTCCGTGAATCACGATTAGCACGTGGACATTTCGGGATGTTGGATGGTTCATGCAGGTGTTTTACTCAGCGAAGTTGCGTGAAAGTGGTTATGCTCTGTGTGTGTGTGTGTGTGTGTGTGTGTGTACATAAAAACGTGAGGGAAAAGTGCGTACACAACTCCCACAAACGAGGCGTTTTTTTTCCGTACCCCCCCCCCCCCCCCCCCCCCCCCCACGCTTTTTTTTTTTTTTTTTTTGTCGCATTTTTTTTTGTTCTCATAGATCCCGGCATGCAAGGCCTTCCGGGTTATTGATTTCCTAAAACAGTGAATTCCAATTTCCACCTGCAGTGACCACCTCACTTTGAAACTTAACAATTAATATATCAAGCGTAGATTCCTTAGAATAAACAAAAAAGCAAACAAACGAAACTTTTCAAATGTCGGGGGAAAAAAAAAAAATCGTCACAAAGCAAATTGATTTCACTTAAATAAAGAGGTTTTGTCTGAAAATTGCACATACAAAGTTTCTTCTTGTAAATGAGAACCTGGTTATAAATGTACCTGAACATATGACCAGTCGGTTGGGACCTGGGTGGGGGTTGGGTGTCACGTATTGTAATGTTTGTAATGTGTGTGTGTGTGTGTGTGTGTGTGAAAGCGCAGAGAACAAAGGGTGCCCGCTGTTCCATGGTCACGCGTATGAATTCCCGGGAAAAAAGCCGTCCAAACTGAACACAGAGAAACCTGTTGGGGGGGCAACACACCACAACATTCATCCACATATCAGCATCACGCCTGAATGTAAAGCACACGCATGTCTGTATGCCACCGTGTCTTTAAGACACCGGGTGTTTTTGCCACCATAACCCCACCCTTACCAAACCCTGACCCTCATCCTAACTCTAACATACAGTCACGGTGGCAGGTAAAACCCTCATTGAAACGGAAAGTTGACAGACATGTGACACACGCCCACGGCGACACGTAGACACTGACACGGAGACATACAGAGCAGGCCTCGCACTCACACGCACACAGATGAAGACATATACCAATGAACTGATGTCTTCGGTTCCTTTATTTCATTCCAGACCCCACAACCGACTCACTGAAACTGAAATTTTGCGATTCCAAAGGTATTTATTCACAATGTCATATATGTAGAACTTTGTCGATATTCCACAATGGTATTCCTCAATAATTTTTAGAACGTAGTTCACTTTTTAAAATAAATGAATGCACATATTACATACCTTTCACTCGTGCTTAAGACGATAAAAGACACATGAACTATATCCGTAACCAAGTCCAGTACCAGTCCACATGGTAATATCATGATCCAGGTGGAAGGATGGTAACATCTTTATTTAAAAAAAAAAAGGTTAAACAATAAAAGTGGCTACGACAATACCAGTAATTACGTAATATGAGTGAAAGTGTAACGTACGTCAGTTATGGTACCAACATTATGGTAAGTGTTACTGGGCATAGCTAATCCGAATAGCAACACCTTACCTTCCCTTCCCCCAGTCGCTGTTCTTACCACCACGAAGGGGGGGGGGGGGGGGGGGGGGGGGGGGACTTTTCGTTAGAAATTTGAAAAGAAAGGAAGAAAAAAAAAAAAAAAAAGAAAGGTATTATCTACGTTAAATATCAAAGCGCCGTTCAGATTAATCTGAAGATTGAAATTTGCATCGTTGTCAACATACAGTCGTCCACTGATCGATCTAGCGGTCCGTTGGGATTTGGTTCGAAGCGACGCTGGAACTGAATAGCATATTTTGACCTAACAATCGAAATACCGTGAGTGGAGGGAAAACTGAATCGGGAGTTAGAATTTGAGAGAGAGAGAGAGAGAGAGAGAGAGAGAGAGAGAGAGAGTTCATAAACTTCTTCGTAACGTCTTATTTGTCCTAGTATAAACACGCATGATGTATCAAAGTTACAGGTAGTAAAATTATGTATTGGCATGCAATATGGCGATGATGAGGAAAGCTACGCTGTTATTTGTTATCAGAATCTCTGCGCTAGTGTGTAACTGTGCCTAAACGGATGGGCTTGCACACAGTCAGATGACGTCCTGAAGCGAGGACAGGGCAATGGCCTACTCTTCTCAACATCTCAGCCTCGTTTGAAATTCGCTAGCCCGTAAAAGAAAAAGACTAGCTCAACCATTTCAGTGAATCTTCATAATGTCATTGACATCATCATCATCATCATAACTATCAACACATTCTTTCTTCCACTTGTCTTTTTCTCTTCTGTTTCCGCCTTCTTTTACCATGTAGGCCTAAGACAATGTCTGTGATTCAATGCAAACGTGCAGTACCTATAGCATAGCAGAACTGAATTGAGAGAACACCGCGAAAGACAGTGGTTGGTACGGCTGTCACTGACACAGACAGTGGTTGGTACGGCTGTCACTGGCACAGAGACAGTAGTTAGAACGGCTGTCACTGACACAGACAGTAGTTAGTACGGCTGTCACTGACACCGACAGTAGTTAGTACAGCTGTCACTGACACAGACAGTAGTTGGTACGGCTGTCACTGACACACAGTAGTTAGTACGGCTGTCACTGACACAGAGTAGTTAGTACGGCTGTCACTGACACCGACAGTAGTTAGTATGGCTGTCACTGACACAGACATTAGTTAGAGAGGCTGTCACTGACACCGACAGTAGTTAGTACGGCTGTCACTGACACTGACAGTAGTAGTTAGTACGGCTGTCACTGACACAGACAGTAGTTAGAGAGGCTGTCACTGACACCGACAGTAGTTAGTACAGCTGTCACTGACACAGACAGTAGTTGGTACGGCTGTCACTGACACAGACAGTAGTTAGTACGGCTGTCACTGACACAGGCAGTAGATAGTACGGCTGTCAATAACACAGACAGTAGATACTACGGCTGTCACTGACACAGACTGTAGATAGTACGGCTGTCAATAACACAGACAGTAGATAGTACGGCTGTCACTAACTCAGACAGTAGTTAGTACGGCTGTCACTGACACAGACAGTAGTTAGTACGGCTATCACTGACACACAGACAGTAGTTAGTAAGGCTGTCACTGACACAGACAGTAGTTGGTACGGCTGTCACTAACACAGACAGTAGATACTACGGCTGTCACTAACACAGACAGCAGATAGTATGGCTGTCACTAACACAGACAGTAGATACTACGGCTGTCACTAACACAGACAGCAGATAGTACGGCTGTCACTAACACAGACAGTAGATAGTACCTCTGTCCCGTTGCGCTTAATCCGTGGTGTTCTTGTTATTCCTCAGGAGCCCGAAGTGGTATTGCAAAGATCGACTGTCATGGGGCCATGCGACTTACTTTCACGGTGCTTATGCCAATCCCACGCCCACAACATCCCGCGCACCTCTCCCTATGAATGTCAGTTTACCGTGATGAATTCCCCGCCAGCGACATCTCCCTGTCGCCATGGGTTTGAACAGTACAACAGTGCCCCGCCAGCACTAACTATGCACGTCTGTCTATTGTAGAGGGAGACGGCAGTGACTGTAAACATTCAAGCCAGAATTCACCGTTGAATGGATAGTGGTGACTTGACGTCGTTCCTGGCGACCGGCATTCACTGATAAACGGATGGCTGGTGCATTTTGTGACGTCTTTGTCGTGCCCATGGAAAAAAAAAGAAGGAAAAGGATGGTACGTATGCTTTTAACAGAGAAAAGAAAACGCACAGAGTACCAAGGCTTCTTCTCCTTCTTCTTCTTCTGTCTGTGTCTCTGTCCTCCCCCCCCCCCCCCCCCCCCCCCTCCTTTTATTGAAAGATAAATCATTAAGGAACAAATGCCTGATAGCGTGGAACTGTTAAATATTATCAGTCGCCCGAACCAAGGAGGTTGAAGATGTCCGTTGTTCACCCCCCCCCCCCCCCCCCCCCCCCCCCCCCCCCCCCCCCCGTGGGCCTGGTATGAGCGGACTCTGAATGACGATGAGGCCAAAACAGTCAGACCGAAGGTGTTGGCCTTCCAGCTTCCAGTCTCCAGCCAGGACACATTGCCCATGTGTGTGTTGTGGATGTTCTGCTGGTGGACAGTGAAACATTGCCCATGTGTGTGTTGTGGATGTTCTGCTGGTGGACAGTGAAACATTGCCCATGTGTGTGCTGTTCTGGTGGACAGGGGAACATTGCCCATGTGTGTGTTGTGGATGTTCTGCTGGTGGACAGTGAAACATTGCCCATGTGTGTGTTGTGGATGTTCTGCTGGTGGACAGTGGAACATTGCCCATGTGTGTGTTGTGGATGTTCTGCTGGTGGACAGTGGAACATTGCCCATGTGTGTGTTGTGGATGTTCTGCTGGTGGACAGTGGAACATTGCCCATGTGTGTGTTTGTGGATGTTCTGCTGGTGGACAGTGGAACATTGCCCATGTGTGTGTTGTGATGTTCTGCTGGTGGACAGTGGAACATTGCCCATGTGTGTGTTGTGGATGTTCTGCTGGTGGACAGTGAAACATTGCCCATGTGTGTGCTGTGGATGTTCTGCTGGTGGACAGTGAAACATTGCCCATATGTGTGTTGTGCTGGTGGACAGTGAAACATTGCCCATGTGTGTGCTGTGCTGGTGGACAGTGAAACATTGCCCATGTGTGCGTTGTGGATGTTCTGGTGGACAGTGAAACATTGCCCATGTGTGTGTTGTGGATGTTCTGCTGGTGGAAAGTTCTGCTGGTGGACAGTGAAACATTGCCCATGTGTGTGTTGTGGATGTTCTGCCGGTGGACAGTGGAACAGTGCCCATGTGTGTGTTGTGGATGTTCTGCTGGTGGACAGTGAAACACTGCCCATGTGTGTGTTGTGGATGTTCTGCTGGTGGACAATGGAACATTGCCCATGTGTGTGTTTGTGGATGTTCTGCTGGTGGACAGTGAAACATTGCCCATGTGTGTGTTGTGGATGTTCTGCTGGTGGACAGTGGAACAGAGCGGATGATGGCCGGTCAAGGTCTGTGGTCTTCCTCCTCGGAAGAAGAAGAACTGCTGGAACCTGGACTGGCAGAGTAAGACTCTCCTGAAGGTGCCCGTGTCAGAACACATCGGCAGAACGGCTTGGGGTGGCTCATTCTGAATTTTTAAAAGCAGTGTGTTGGATGTGCCCAAATATCATAATGCCTCTTAAGTATGTGTACGTGCGCGCGCGCGCGTATGTATGTATGTGTGAGTGTGCGCCTGTGCGTGCCTGCGTGGTGTGTGTGTGTGTGTGTGTGTGTGCGCGCGCGCACCCACCCTCGCGTGCGTGCGTTCGCGTTGTGTGTGTGTATGTGAGGGTGAAGGGGAGAGGAAGGGTACACGCTCGCGCACATGTGTGTTTATACGCGAGCACTCGACACAGTAATCATAACTAAAATGTTAATGTGCTTTTGCCCAGCATGAAAATGACGACGCGTCTCTCTCTCTCCCAGAATGCGTTAAACTGTGTGAGTGTGAGCCGCCACTGCGAACATTCCTCTGCCGCCGCTGAAATTCCGCGCGGAAAAGCTCACGTGTGGGTTTGTCGTCTGCAGGAGACTGACTTGCGCAGAATTATGCAAAAAAATGTGCGGGGAATAGCTGTGAGCGGGAATCTGTGCGTAGGAAATTCATAACAGTATATTTATTTATGTTTATTTTTGATAATTCTGTATTGACTTCTGAATGTTAGGAGTGAAACAATATTGCTATGGAAAACCATCGCCTAGAACGACATTTGCATATCTCAGCGTCATGGTTTCAGTGTTCATTCTTTGTTCGTTTTAACTTTCACAATCTTGTTCATCTGTTGGCTTGCTTCGCTTGCCTTTCCTAATTGAAATGTAAAGAGATAAACATTAGGGGGTGCCAGGGAAGGGGGGGGGGGGGGGGGGGGTCCGATTATTATATTTTACAGTTCATCCCACTGCAGAGATCGTTTAGGCCCGAAAAAGGATAACATTAAAGAAGAAGAAGAAAAGAAAAAGAAGAAAGAAAAAAGAACGAGGGAGAGGGGGGGGAGTGGAGACAGAGACAGGGAAGAGAGAGAGAGAGAGAGAGAGAGAGAGAGAGAGAGAGAGAGAGAGAGAGAGAGAGAGAGAAGAAGTAGAAGTAGAAGAAGCGTCGACGACGAAAAAAAGAAGAAAGAGATGGAGGAGGAGGAGGAGGATAAGAAGAAGAACAAGAACAAGATGAAACACCGAGAGAAGCTCAAGATGAAAAGAAAGATATCAGAATACTACCTTTTCAACTGAAACCATTATCGTTGCTGCTTCAGCACCTTACTGTCTGCTCATAATTCAGTCAGTTTATGATGATGCTTCCCATTCCTTCACAGGAAACTGAATTTTTTTTTAAAAAGTACCTAGCTTCTAAAGGTCATTTCTTTAATCTTTCTCAAACTTTGATTAAACCATTGTTTTCCCTGTTTTTTTTCTTTCCGTTCGTGCTATCATAAGACAGGTAGGTCTCCTTTTCCTATGAATTCTTTCAGAATAATGTCTGGCAGAAGTGAGCCTATAAATTATAGTCAAATATTCCTTTTTTTCCCCTTGCTGTCGTGACGTTACAAAAGGTACTGGCACATTCCACTGACGCGACGTCGACGAATGGAAATCCTAAGGACTGTCGTGTACCCACAAACTGAAGACATCAGTCACACGTCATTGGTTGTTTTTGTGCACACAAATCGATGACACGACTCCCTTCCTGTCACGCAGGACTGCAACAACCCTGTAAAATAAACAAACAAACAAACAAATAAAGCAAGTATTATGCAGTAACTCATGTACCTGTAATTCCCTGGGTGTGTAGGTTTTTTTTTTTTTTTTTTTTTTTTTTTTTTTTTTGTGAGTATATATGTGGTGTGCGTGCCTGAGTACGTACGAGTGTGTGTGTGTGCGTGCGTGTGTGTGTGTGTATGTGTGTGTGTGTGTGTGTGTGTGTGTGTGTGTGTGTGTGTGTGTGTGTGTGCACGCGCGCGCGCGCGCGCGCGCGCTTGGTGTGTGTGTGTGTGTGTGTGTGTGTGTGTGTGTGTGTGTGTGTGTGTGTGTGCTGAGGCGTATGTGAGTACAGACATCTTAATTTCAATTGTTTGTTCGTGTGTGTGAGTGTGTGTGTGTGTGTGTGTGTGTGTGTGTGTGTGTGTGTGTGTGTGCGCGCGCGCGTGTGTGTGTGTGTGTGTTCGCGCGCGCGCGCGCGCATGTTTCTATGTACGCGTGTGTTCGCGCGCGCGCGCGCGCCTGTGTGTGTATGTGTGTGTGTGTGTGTGTGTGTGTGTGTGTGTGTGTGTGTGTGTGTGTGTGTGTGTGTGTGTGTGTGTTGTACGTGCGAGCGTATTTCTATGTGTGTTTCTGTGTGTGGGGTGTGAAACTTTTTTCTTTTGAGATTCATGAAGAAAAGGTGAGAGAGAGAAGAGAGAGAGAGAGAGAGAGAGAGAGAGAGAGAGAGAGAGAGAGAGGAGGGAGGGAGGGAGGGAGGGAGCGAGAGAGCAGTATTACATTCAACAAACGTCATAAATCTTAGAGAGAGAGAGAGAGAGACAGAGACAGAGACAGACAGACAGACAGACGACAGAAAGAAAGAGAAGAGAAGAGTCGAGAATATGTTCATTAACGTCAGTGGATAGCGCTTTCGATGAGTAAAGTTGTATTGTTTTGCATGGTATTGAATTGTTTTTGTTCTGTATTGCTGCGATTACATCCTTTTTTTTTTTTTTTTTTTTTCCCCGCAAAAAAATCATATGCGTTTTACTGCAAGAAAATATAATAACTTAATTTCTTTTCTATTCGACCTCTGCAGGTTTATGAATGAATTCACGTTCTGTGCTCGGGTAGGCTTAAACCGATTGCGTCGTATGCAGACTTTTTCTCATTACTGTGGGTAAAATAAAAATCGGGCATTTCAAACGACAGTTCTAAAAATAAGATCTTTACAACATAATTCTTGAAATTTTAAAATACAGTTCTTGAGACATTTTCAGTCCCTTTGAAAATCAAAATGCTTTTCACCCTTAAAAGCCGTTAGACTGTCTTGTAAGAGCTGTACACATTTTCCAACAAGACGCAACACTCCAATCCTTGAAGGCGTTATCAAAAACTCGCTTGAAGGAATAAAACTTAGTTATACTTCTTTTCCAGCTAGTCAGTATGTCGACTCAGTTGCAATGTTTTTTTATATAATAACGACTCATTTTTGCAGATTTATGATTTCTACTTCGCCTCCATCAGTAGACAAGTCTCATATTTCGACCCCCCCCCCCCCCCCCCCCCCCCCCCCCCCCCCCCCCCCCCCCCCCCCAGAAGAAGAAGAAGAAGAAGAAAAGAAGAAGAAGAAGAAGGAAGGAGGAGGAGGAGGAGGAGGAGGAGATCGACAAATAATTTTAAAGAAAATGGAATAAAAAAAATAAGATAAAACTTGATCATATTACGAACACCATAAAATGTGGATGCTGTTGGAATTTATTCATAGCAGTGAGCCTTTTCTCTCCCCAGAGGACAAGCCAAAACCCCCCAATACCTCCCACTCCAACGCAAGAAGCAACTGCAGGACAAGCCTATTAACCCAAACACCTCCCACTCCAACGCAAGAAACAACTGCAGGACAAGCCAAATAACCCCAATATCTCCCACTCCAACGCAAGAAAAACTGCTGGACAAGCCAGATAACCCCAATACCTCCCACTCCAACGCAAGAAACAACTGCAGGACAAGCCAAATAACCCAAACACCTCCCACTCCAACGCAAAGAAACAACAACTGCAGGACAAGCCAAATAACCCAAACACCTCCCACTCCAACGCAAGAAACAACTGCAGGACAAGCCAAATAACCCAAACACCTCCCACTCCCACGCAAGAAACCACTGCAGGACAAGCCAAAATAACCCAAATACCTCCCACTGCAACGCAAGAAACAACTGCTACTTCTTGCGCTCGTGACTTTTCCCATACGACCATTTCGCTTCGGGGCTTTCACTGGAATTGCTCTCTGAACAGACTCAAAGCCTTTGTCCAGGTGTACAAATAATACTAAAGAAATCGTATATTCTGTTTCTGTTAACACACCTTTTTGAAATAGCATTGAACGTGAAAACGTAATCCGCGAGAAAAGGGTAGACACATCATTCTGTCATCGGCTCTGTAACTTCATCACCTAGCTTTCGTTCATTTCTTTTCACGCCAAAAGCCGGTCCTTCATGTGACGTAGATAGATACACATTGTTTTTCGTTCATTCAATTTCACGCCAAAAGCCGGTCCTTCATTTGGCGAAGACAGATACCCACACCCCAGTAAGCGACAAAGGTTTGGCGCTGTGGATATCTTCAAACAAACAGGATCTTCCACCACCCACTCCCCTTCCAGGACGAAAGGGCCCGCTCCTCTTTCTCGTCAAACATATTGGTAACAAAAAGTCAGAAAGTAAAAGAGACAGTATCTACAACCTCTAGGAGCATCCCTGCAAAAATGCCAACTTCTCGGATGGCTTTCGTGTTTGTATGTTCACTTCCTGCTCTGAACTCTCTCATCACACATTTGCTGCCAGCAAAGAGTGAGTGTGTAGATAATATGGTTTTAAG
>JADBJO010000964.1:0-32500 GCA_016801955.1 Conus betulinus | reverse complement strand
AGTGAGTCTCCCAACAACGTCCTCTTTCTGCTTTAACCGATCTTACTGTCTGGCCAGTGTGACCGTAACTGCTGACTTTATATCTCCATGAAAGGTACTGACCCAGCTGCATACGCGTTCATTCAAAAGAAACACAAAACAAAAAATGGCCTGTCTCGTGAATCAAAGGCCTTTTCAGAGCACTGCAAAAAACCTGGTCAATGTGTTGCGTGAAGAACACAGATTAGATAACGGACCAGTTTTTATGTCGTTATCTCCATGATAACTGCTCGCTGCTGCAAATCCCGCAATCCCGTTTGGTCATCACAAAGCAGAAGATAAAGGTGGACGATTCTTTCTGATGATATTAGCTATGCATGCGGCTCCAACTTTATACGTGATGGTTAGCAGTGACACAGGCCCTCCATTCCTTCATGAACAATTCTAGTTTGGTCTGCTTTTGGAATGCTTTCCACGCTTTCTGAGCGCTGGAAAGTTTGCATCTGTAAGTGATTGATTTAAAGCATGTATGTGGCCCCCGCTTTTGGAATGCCTATCCAAGCTTTCTGGGGCTAGAATAGAAAGTTTTTCCATCGGTAAGTGATTGATTTAAAGCATGTATATGGGTGCCCTCAACTAACATCAGAACGTATCCTGACAGCAGTCCCAATAGAGTATTTTTGCATTTACTGTCGGCACTTTGGTTGATTAATCACAAACATGCGTATTATAATTAATGCACTGAGTATGCAATCCACCGCAAAGAAAATGCGATTTCTGTGATGAAATACAGTTAATGCACCCTCCCCCTTCTGATGAATGAATGTATACGAAAGTATCGTCTGCTTTACGCGCACTGAGTGAGAGTTGGGTCAGGCCGCGTGACTGCAGTTACCTGGTCAGTATGCGAGAGTGCACTATGAGAGAGAGAGAGAGAGAGAGAGACTAGAGAGAGAGAGAGAGAGAGAGAGGACGAGAGAGACAGAGACAGAGACAGGTAGACAGACAGACGACAGAGACAGACAGACAGACAGACAGCCAGAGACACAGAGAGAGAGAGAGACAGAGAGAGAGAGAGACAGACAGGACAGAGAGAGACAGAGGACAGACAGACAGAGAGAAGAGAGAGAGAGAGAGAGAGAGAGAGAGCATGCCGGTAATACACAGTATCTTCCAGTACGTGGGAATATTGCTTAGTTAAGGGGCGCCCTCTGGAACTAGTGTGACGGGCAACACGTGCCATGCGCGCCCGCTGTAGGAAAGAAGGAGTAGGCTACATCCGTAAGGGAATGTGCATTGCTGTTAATTTATGGACAGCTGTTAGCGGAAGGGGCCCACACACGTACAACAAAAGAGCCCAGCCCCCACCCCCACCCCCCAAGAATACATAACATTCAGACCGGGAGGCCGGAATAGCTCAGTGGTAGAGCGCCGGACTCATAATCTTTGTGACCCTGGGGTTGCAGGTTCGAAACTCCGCCGGGCCGTTTTGGTACGGAGGGGGGGGGGGGGGGGGGGGGGGGGGGGGGGAGGGAATTTTTTTTCCTCGGAGTTAACATTGGTTCTGACTCCATTTCCCATACAGTTCTTCAAATGAGACTATAAACTGAGGTTCCGTGTGTGAACGCACGCATGACATCTTGCACACACGTTAAAATCCCATCACCAACTTTCGGAAGAGAAGGCCAGTTTGGCCGTTGGTATGGATGACATGTGTTACACATAGCATGCACCCTGTGTGAGAAATGGAAAGAATGAAGAAGTAAGGAAAATTGAGTGAACAATATTGAACAATACTGACTGGATGACACGGGAAACGACTGAATGAAGCGCCAGCTGGCAGCTCTTCAGTCGGCACTACTCAGGTAGGCAGCCCGTTGTGTAAACGAGTGTCGATTGTAAAGCGCTTAGAACTTGCTCTCTAGCCGAGGACTGGTGCTATATAAGTATTCATAATAATAATAATGATTAAAAGGTATAA
Source organism: Conus betulinus (assembly GCA_016801955.1). Taxonomy (NCBI): domain Eukaryota; kingdom Metazoa; phylum Mollusca; class Gastropoda; order Neogastropoda; family Conidae; genus Conus; species Conus betulinus. The sequence continues at coordinate 30,540 of JADBJO010000964.1, read as the reverse complement.
ATACTGCGTATTTTGAAAGCATTGACAATAATTAACATGATATACATATATATTACGGACATCGCACACGTTATTGCCCAGTCAGACTTGGGCAGACTGTTGTGATAAAAAAAAAAGTATTTTCAGAAATGTTGTTAGTGGTCTATATATATTCTAACATGTGAAGGACGGCGGTGAGAGAAAATGACCAGAGACAGTAGGTCTGACATTCTCAGTGATCTCTGTTGCCTTTTAATATCGTCTAATATCATCCATGATGAACCAACGTTAAAATAACACTGAACTGATCTGTTTCATTTAAGATTTGTATGTCAACTTCAATCCTCTTCTATTTTTGTTCCTGTAATAATTCTTCTTTATTCTTTTTTAAAGTAGAACTACTTCTTTCTCGTTTTCCTTCTTTTACCATTCCGTGGCATAATTGATCTTTTCTTCTGACGTTAGGAGAAAAAAATCTATGAATAATTGTCCGACACATATCTGTTTCTGTAATTTCTTTTAATGAAGAAGAGCTGAATTTTCAGATTTTATGACGTTTTATGTGCTTGTCGAGCTTTAATTTCAAAACGGTTATTGAAGAATGTGATCTGCAACCAAGGACGATTATTTCACTCGTCAGCATTCTAAATCAGACTGTCAGACACGATGAAAAAAATCTCATCTACTTTATTTGATTGATTCTCTCTCTGTCTCTGTCTGTCTGTCTGTCTGTCTCTCCCCCTCTCTCTCTCTCTCTCTCTCTCTCTCTCTCTCTCTCTCTCTCTCTCTCTCTCTCCTTCCATCGAGGCTTTGATGTTCGCTGTCTTCGATCACTCATCCCAATGTGATTTTTTTCCCCCTCCCTATTCTTCCAGAGTCATCGTCGTGAAATGGTCTTCATCAGTCTGTCCTTGCCCGCCTGTTTGTCCCTCTGATACTCTGTGTGTGTGTGTGTGTGTGTGTGTGTGTGTGTGTGTGTGTGTGTGTGTGTGAGAGAGAGAGAGAGGAGAGAGAGAGAGAGAGAGAGAGAGTGTGTGGGGTGTGGGTGTGTGTTTCTGATTTGAATCTCTGCGTCTTCGCTCATCCGCATTCCCACATACACAAACAAACAAACAAAAAGAACTACCACCTCCTGGGATTCTCGTTACAATCTCTTTGCCTCTTCCTTTCGCTCACTACCCCCTCTTCTCCGCCCACCCACCCCCAACCGCCCCCATCCACGTCCCATCCCCATTCTACACGCCCACACATACACACATTACACCTCTCTCTCTCTCTCTCTCTCCTCTCTCTCTCTCTCTCTCTCTCTCTCTCCCTCTCTCTCTCTCTCTCTCTCTCCCCTGCGGATCCTGAATCGAATCTCCCTTGCTTAATCCATCTACCCGCTCTCTTCTCTCTCTCTCTCTCTCTCTCTCTCTCTCTCTCTCTCTCTCTCTCTCTCTCTCTCACCGCCGCCGCTCTCTCTTTTAGAGTTTCCCCCAGAAGTTTAGCGCAAAAGTACATAATGAAACGTGACTGCCTCAAAAACATCTCGGAAGAAAGCAACCACAGCCCCTACCGCCTCCAGTCTGCCTACAAAATCTAAAGTTCTCACATGTCTGCAACTTTTTTTTCTATCCCAGTCATCTCTTGTTTGTCATCATAGCCCATCTCCACACACGGAGAGCAGCCCGAAGTTGGCACACGGAAATCGGTTGTGACCAGGAAGTTTTATGATACCTGCCGTTCAGTCCTGTCCTCTCCAACACAGTCAACTGGATACAACATGATGTATAACAAGACAACTCAACAGAAAGTAGATATAGCACAATGCGTAACAAGACGATACAATAGAAAATAGGTGCAACGTTATGTATAACAAGACGATACAATAGAAAGTAGACACAACAGAATGTATGACAAGACGATACAATAGAAAGTAGACACAACAGAATGTATGACAAGACGATACAATAGAAAGTAGATACAACAGAATGTATGACAAGACGATACAATAGAAAGTAGTTACAACATAATTTCTAACAAGAAGATACAATAGAAAGTATTTACAACATAATATATGATAAGACCATACAATAGAAACTGGTTACAATATAATATGTAACAAGACGATACAATAGAAAGTAGTTCCAATTATGTAACAACGATACAACAGAAAGTAGTTACAATATAATATGTAACAAGACGATACAACAGAAAGTAGATACAACATAACGTAAGAGAACGTAGATACAACATAATGCACACAAGACGATACAACACAAAGTAGTTACAACGAAATGTATAACAAGACAATACAATACAAAGTAATTCAACCACAGCACTGTACATAGAAGACAAGTCAATACAAAGTAAATCCCTCTCAACGAGACATCCATCAAGACAATGCAGTAGCAGGCTGGCCACGACTCTGTCTGGTGCAGGCTCCCCCAGGACTGGAGGGAGACCGGTGCTGTGACCTCCTCGTCTTCCTGGACAGTCAGGCGATGGCCAGTGGCACGTCCAGCTCGTACTGCTGTGAAAGCCGAGTAGAGTGCAGTTGGTCCCCACTTCAGTGTGACCATCAGGTCTTTTATCTTGTCGACCTGTGGGCCGTCCACTGTGATTTCCATCTTGATTCTCGACGTCGGTGTCTACGTTTGGTAGTGACTGGTGTTCCACAGTAAGTGTACTGACATTTGATCATGTTCGCTGCGATTTCCATTGTAGTCGACAGTTTAGAGCAGTACCCATTTTCCACGAAACTTCGCGAATCCAAGTTGGGTTTTGGAACCATGAGTACAGACCTGGCGAGACGTCACATGGAGGGTGGGGGGAGGGATGGAAGCAAGGAAAGAGGGAGGGAAGGAAAGAAGGAGGGAGGGACAGCGAGCTAGCAAGCGAGAGAGAGAGAGAGAGAGAGAGAGAGAGAGAGAGAGAGAGAGGCAGACAGAAAGACAGACAAGAGAGAGAGAGAGAGAGAGAGAGAGAGAGAGAGAGAGCGAGAGCGAGAGCGAGAGAGAGAGAGTAATGTAATCTATTCAAACTCTATGTGCAGAGGGAAAGAAAGAGAGGCATTGACATATATCTGTTACATTCAGGTCCACGGGAGATGGTGACAACCCTCCCAGAAAAGTGAGGGAAGGGGACATATCTTTCACTATACAATACCACCAAAACGAAAAGACGCTAAGACAGGTTGTGAAAACTGCCATTTTTTTTTCCTGTTGTTGTTGTTGGGCGCCAGCGTGTTTCAGACACACAACACTTGACTGTAAATTCGGTGCTCAAACCAACTAAACCAACCATCAATCCACTAAACAGTGGCATGGTCTATATGTGTACATATAGAACAAGAGATGGAAGTTTTGTGGGATTCTGCAGTCTTTTGGGGGGCACTCTATGGTTTCGTGAAGTTTTGCAGATAATATGTACTCGTGAGTCATCACTGGATAGCTTTTGGTGGTGATATGTCGTGTTCAGAAGAACATATGTCTGCTGTTTCCTGAAGGGAACGTGTCCCTGTAGTCATTTTACTACAGGTACTGTTACCTGCAGTGAAATGAAGTTGTCTCTGGAGAGAACGTCCGCTCGATTTCTGGTTTAGCTTGAAGTCTGTCACTATTTACTTCTGTACTAGTCCGTCTACGAACTACCCCTGAATCATCTCTGCTGTCTCTAGAAGTCTCTTTAAAAATCAGCGTCTTGGAATCGAGACAGGGGGGTTCTCAAGGTAGCATGTTTCTGTGGAAAGTTCCATGATATAGGTCTCCACAAACAAAAAAGTTGTCTTATCGGTACCGTGAACCATTCCCCAAAACATTAACCTACTCGATCTGACTGTCTGACGTGAACAGTACAGTGGGAGGTCAGACTTACCAGTTCTGGTATGTCTCGATGTCTCACTGCCTGTTCACTGTTAAAAAAATGCCATTCATCGTCTGCTCCGCTGCTGCTGACTGGGGGTACAGCTGGCATTCATACTACTGACTGACAGTCTGGTCTTCGTCTGTATTGGTATGGGGAACTGATGGTTATCTTCATTTTCTTCGAAGATAGTTGCCGTTTCTGAACTGCTGTTAGTGATTCTCAAAGTAACGATGACCGTTATTTTCAACGCGGATCTTCCCATTATTGTAACACACAGTCTCGCCCAATCTCTGAAAGACTGAACTGAAGCTCTCGACACGGCGGAAGATCAGTTGGGGCTTCAATGTACGACTTCTAAAGGCGGTAAACAAGATCTCTGTCATGTGGAATGCTTATCTTGTCATTAACCAGTGGGACGGTTGACCACGACAACCAACACGATGGACGGTTTGGCCACGACAACCAATACGATGTGCCTGTTGGATATTTTTGCCTTTTCTATGTGAAAAATATTTCTCGATGTTGTTCTGAATCATCAAAACACACTGGCCATAGCAGCTGTTTTCAGATACTGTTTCGTCTTCTTTGTTGTTGTTGTTGTTGTTGTTGTTGCCCACATACCATGTCTGGGATGTCAGTAACAGCTAATACAAACACCAATCAAGGATAAAACTTTTAAGCGTAATGCGCTTCAATCAACGCTCATGTTTGCACGGCGCCTGTGTATAGGGGGTGTTGAAGGAAGAAAGATGTCTTCTTGTTAGAAATTTTACCAACGTCCATGAACAAATCACTGCTGAATTTTGTGCTGCTCCGCCGAACTTGGACATTTTAACATGGCAAAAATATACGTTTGAAATACGGCGTATAAAGTACAAAAACTGTTGATTTCTTACAAAAGTAAGTGAAGTCGTATCTTACTACTCAGTTGATCCAATGTGTGCACGCACGCCCCACCCCCCACCCCCACCCCTGTGTGTGTGTGTGTGTGTGTGTGTGTGTGTGTGTGTGTGTGTGTGTGTGTGTGTGTGTGTGTGTGTGTGCGCGCGCGCGCGCGCGCGCGTGAGACAGACAGACAGACACAGACAGAGACTGAGAGTAATGAATGGATTTCTTTAAATGATAGAAATACTAAAAAAAAGAAAAAAAATCAGTCCCCCCCCCCCCCCCCTCCTCTTTTTTTTTAAAATTTTTTTTTTTTACCTGAACCATCAGTAAACAAAAACATAAAAATACCTTTGAAAATCAAAGACAATTTCTAACAATATTTCAGAAATTACGAAATGTACAACGTACATCATCAATGAAAGTACACGGCTGCTTACATAAAGCACATTTCAAAAAAAAATTATGGTGAAGTAAAAATCAATACAAAGAGAGAGAGAGAGAGAGAGAGAGAGAGAGACAGACAGACAGACAGACAGACAGACAGACAGACAGACAGACAGACAGACAGACAGCAGGACTGAATGATTTTTTTTAAGTATAGGTCATCTCCTAAAAGGGATTCAATATCGTTAACAGACGAGCCACACATAATTAACAGCGAAAATCGCACCCTCACCCTCTTCCCCCAAACAATTCACAATACAAAAGCAAATACGCAAAGACAGGTCGAGGTGACTTAATTCCAGAAATATGATTATCTATCATTGCTGCTGTTAACTTTTTTGTGTGTATTTCTGGGTTTTGTGTGGTGTGTGTGTGGGGGGGGGGGGTGTGGGTGAGTGGTGGGTGGGTGGGTGTGTGTGTGTGTGTTGTGTGTGTGGTGTTGTTTGGTGGTGGTGTGTGGTGATGGTGGTGGTGGTGTGTGTGTATGTTGTTGTTGTTGTTGCTGCTGCTGCTGCTGCTGCTGCTGCTGCTGCTGCTGCAGTATTAATGAGCGAGAGTGTATCGAGTGTTCCATGCAAAAACATTTTCCCGATTCTCTTTCATTTTGACTTCTCATAAGCATACTAGTAGTACAAAATCACATTTTCCTATTTGTAAATCTAGTGGAGGAGAGTACACAAAGAGAGTGTGCTACTCATTGCCTTCTTATAAAATGGACGAAGCGTTTCAGCATTTTTGCAAGATTTGATTGTCAATAACGTGGTACTGTGATGCCAGCGACTCAAAATCTAGATATCGCCACGTGGCATTTTGCAAACCCCTTCTTGTCAAACCCACGATGCTGTTCACAATTTTTTTTCCACAACTCAAATCTAAAGAAAAAAGTCTATTGCTATCCTGAATGTCTTTGAATGTGTTCGCTCCAGCTTTGCCATTTGCCCTAAGCCGGTCTCTCTTAGTTCAATGTTGAATTTGTTTTTTTTTTTTTGTATTTACTATACCTGGATTCAACCGTACAAAATATTGGAAACAAAACTTGAAAAATGCCCAACAACCCAGCCATCTTTATAAAAACTCCTCTAAATGGAACATTTACACACCTAGCGTGTTTTGCCGATATTTCATTGCATCGTGCAACGAGCATTGTATCGGCTCTTTCCCGCTGAAGAAAATCATTAGAGAGAGGGGAGGGGGGGGGGGGGGGGGGGAGGGACGGAGGGAGGTAAAGATGGAGAGAGGCGAAGAGAGGGAGGCAGGGAGGGAGGGTGAGAGACAGACAGACAGACAGACAGACAGAGTGAGAGAGAGTGAGAAGGACAAATATTTACTGTTCAAATAGCATTAAGCCGTTGCACAAAGCGCCCACATGAGCACATCATGTTGATTCGATCGTGTTTGGTTGTGTTCGTTTCCGGCAAATGTTAACAACTTCGTTCCCAACAAAAATGTACTTTTACCCCTATCCCATAGTGGTTATTTCCATGGAAATGACGTAAAAAAACTGATTTCATTTTCCAAGCCATTTTTGCATAATGGGCAATTAGCATCTGCTTAGACATTTCAGAACCGCTGAATACAATTTTCCTAGCAAAAAAATCTCAGTCGAAATCTTGGAATGCTACCACTGTACCATTTATATGTAACATATGATCGATATTTTCTTTGCTCAGATAACATCTTTGAAGAGAATAATATAATTATTCTCCAGCTGAAAATGCTAGTTCTGTATTTAACGTGAATTATATCTAAATCAGAAATATACGTAAATTCATACCTATTGTCTTGCTTCAACCAAACTAGACCCTTGACTTAAAAAAAATGCATTTATGTGCCCAAAATGCATTTAGAGTACCCAGAGAGAGAGAGAGAGAGAGAGAGACAGACAGAGAGACACAGACACAGACAGACAGACAGACAGAGAGACAGAGAGGGTAATAGTAACGTTGCTTATAACCCAGCCGACCGCAAAGGGCCATATCAGGGCTGTCACCGCGTTGAAGTTAACTCACAAGTCGTTAAAAAAAAAATCCTCATTCACACAAATCTTTAAAACACACCTTCCAAAAACACACGGAAATTTTGTTAAAAATGTTTCCTCCATAAAATCCTAGGACAGATGAAAAAAATGTTAATCTCCCTCAGAAATTCAAAGATCACATCAGGTGGGACATCTCTGAACAAAGTTTTCATGGAGTCTGCTATAAAGTGTTTATGGCTCACATCATGCAAGTCCCACCACTCTTAAAGGATATATTTCACTGAGTGGTACATGACATGGAATGCACCACGGATCTTCTTCATCTTTTAGAAGATAAGAATTGGTGTAAAACGAGTGGCCTATGTGCAAAGGGCACAAAACTGTTTCTTCTTTAAGTCCGCCTTGGGAACATGGTAAAAAACTCTTTCAGGTTTGGGCGGATTTGAAATAGTTTGATATCCGTCTGCGAGTCCCATTCCTCTTGCCAGAGGTCTTTTGACATAAGCCTGGGTTTTGGGTTTCAGATCAATGGGAGGGAAAGACAATCTGCTGAACTCTTTCTGTGTGGGCACTCTTGGCAAGATCATCGACCATTTCATTGCCTCGAATGCCCACATGACTGGGAACCCAAGCAAAACTATGTCATTCAGAGAGGCTGTACAGTTCGAATAACTTCTGCAAGTTGAGGGTGCTTGATTTTACGGCCGGCAATGGCCTCCAGTGCAGAAAGGGAGTCTGACACAAAATGAGGAAAATGCTTATGTTTATGATTTAGAAACCATTTCAAGAGCCAAGACCAAGCTGTCAACTCAGCAGTGCAGATGAAGCTGTCAGTGGGAATGTGTTTAGGACATCTCTAAGGAGGACCTGTTGCACAATACACAGCAGAGGCAGCCCCCTCCTCAGATCTGGAATCGTCGGTGAAAATTCTTGTGAAGGATGAAAACTTGGAATATAGTTCGGCAAAAAAGGGACTTGTTCGCCAAGGACCTAGTGGAATCTTTACGGTACGAGGCTAAATCAAACCGGATCTCTGGAGTAAAGACAGTCCATGGCGGGTCATCAGGAAACTTGGAAAAAATCACACACAACTCCAAGGTCTATATCTGCATTGTTGAAATGGCGGAAAAATACGAATTCTAGGGGTGGGATGGACCTGGGGTGGTCACCGAATTGCTTTTGAAACTTAGGGTCAAATATACAGTCATATGCAGGGTTTGGGGGTTCAGAGGATAGATTCAAACAGTACTTCAAGGTAAGTTTCAGCCGACGATTCGAGAGGGGGGTTCTTGTGCCTCAGCATACAGGCTATATAACGGAGGTGGTGCGAATGCACCCAGACAGAGTCTGCAAGTTCCGAAGTATTTTCGTTGGATGGATGTCGTGGTGGAGCGGGATAGTCACTGGCGCTGGCTCTGCGAAGTCAACAGGAGGCTTAGCACGTGAAATCCTACATATGTTCGATCAGAATAGGCACCGCTGAACATTACCCGACAGATTCAAGGGAGTAACGTGTTTCTTTTGGTGCGTTGTCTCACAACGATCGGTGGACTGTCATTACTGAAACTTCTCCCTAGATGTGGGTGTGAATAAAGAGTCTGAAATAAGGGCTTTGGGGACGACAGCACTGCGAGGGTCTTGGATGCGTTGACTAAAAAAAAAAAAAAAACGAAGAGGAAGATATGTGAAGTGGACATTAACTTTCTAGCAGTAGGCGACTCTCTTGATGCCCCTATCAGAAGGGATGACCTGTGTGACGATCTTTGATTGCTCTATGCTCTTATCAAATTTAAAACATACAGCTGACAACCCGATCTTGTCGCGACTCCATATCTTTGAATCGGGTGCGTTCATGTCAACCTAATTCATCTGTGGGAATTCCGGAATATTGACTTGAGAACTTCTAAAGGGATGTTCCAGTGCTGAGCTATTTCTCCACTTCTTCAGTTTCCCGGATTTCCATCATGGGGCTTTGGGTCACAGTTGCAGCCAAGTCTGTGTATTTGCCTCTAATCCCCTGACGATGCCAGACACTTCCTTGCTGACGCAGGCTATTCTGATTGGCTGAAAGCAGCTAGGGCAGATAACACATCCTGACCGTGGACACGAAGCAAGCGAACCACACTGGAGGCCATTGAAATAACGCTAATGCATGCCCTCTGGACACTTCCACGCATACAAACTGAACTGGATCCTCCACAAAGATGGCATCTTTGTGCTGAAAATCGAATCGGGGATTACATTCTCCTTCTTCTTCTTCTTCCTTATTAGGCTTTCGACATGACGCTTGCTATACATGTAACGTCTCAAGTTTCTTGTCGGCTGATGTCGCGTACTGAACCAACTTTTGGACCAACAAATCTTCAACAAATGTTAGCAAACCGCTCAGAGAAACGTGGACAAACGAGTCACAAGACAAAATAGTACGCGTTTCGACCTCTTAGGTCTTCTTCAGGTAAGACACAAACGAACAGAACAACGAAAATTCACTTAGCTTTGATCGCTTCAGAGTTCAGCGCATGGAACAAAGCGTTGAAGAAGATCTAAGATGTCGAAACGCGTAGTGTTTTGTCTTGAGACTCGTTTGTCCACGTTTCTTCGCTAACATTTATTTAAGATTTGTTTAGAATTCCGCCTACAGTCGTCTCACTTTCCAACCAGATCTATTTTGGACCAAAGTTTTCCAGAAAATTGACTGCTCTTGTCGCCTTGATGTCTGTTCTACAATCTTCATCTGTTACATACAGGCAAGTTTGCTGTTAAATCATCGTAATGATTTGTAACGGAACAATAAGCAAGAACTATTTTCAGCTTTGCTGATTCAAAAGCCACGTTACTGCAGTCTCACCTACAAAAAGGTCGGCTCAATGAGTTTAGTCACTTCATACAGACCCAGGGGTGTCCTTAACAGTTGTTGAATGGGTGGGCAGGGAAGGTAGGGTTGGTGTGAGGAGAAGGGAATGGAGAAGGAGGGAAGGAAATTATGGGATGGAAGAGGGAGAGGGGAAGGGAGACGCAGTGCTTGATCAGCACACTGTCTAAAATATTGCTCACGTGTCGATGTGATGATTAAAAGAAAATTCGTTTTTCTGAATGCACTCGTTCTGGCGTTTTCAGACAGATCCACCCACCCCCATTTTTTTAAGAAACGAGACAAAAAGATGAGGCGTGTGAAAGGGTATCCGGATCCCCCTGGAGCCCTCCCCCCCCCCCCCCCCCCCTCTCTCTTCAACTCTCTCTCCTCTCTGGTCCGTGCCTGCCAACCAAATGGCTTATTACAGGGAAAGAATAGGACATTGTAGTAGTAGTAGTAGTAGTTCTTGTTTCCAACGTAGTGAACAGATTCTGCCACTTGGCTGATTTACAAAACAAATATACTAGAGAGATTCAGAAAGAAACAACGTAGTGTAGAGCCATGAGAGCGGGGAACCCCCCCTCAGCTAGATAGATCAAATCCTCGTCGTTCAAATACAATTACAGATTCCCCAAATATCACCCCGATTAACCTGTCACGGTTGGAAATCTCATTCCCCTGGTAACGGTGAGAGTCCCGTCGGGCAGACAGATCTTATTAACTTTGTCAAGCGTTTCCGTTTCCGGTCGTTGACTCGGAAACTTCTCTGCCCATCAGAGACCAGTGAATAGGGGGAGGGGGAGGGTGGGGTGGACGATGAAAGTAAGAGAGTGAAGGAATTGGTGAGTAGTGATCCGGGTGATCCCATTTGTCTCACCCGTCCATTTCAATCGCTGGAGCCGGTCGCTCACGAAATCGTTTCTAGTCTTCGGTGAAGTATTTACACCTTGTGGTGCGCACACACACACAGAGAGAGAGAGAGAGAGAGAGAGAGAGAGAGAGAGAGATGTTAATAACCAGGGTGTCAGAAAGAGACAGAACAGGAGTAGGCAAAGGAAGTGCGGAAATGAAGATGTACAGAGAGACGGAAGGAAGGGAGACACACACACACGCGCGCGCGCGCGCGCGCGCGCGCGCGCGACGAGAGAGAGAGAGAGAGACAGAGAGAGAGAGAGAGAGAGAGAGAGAGAGAGATGTATATAGAAATTAAAGGGGAAGAGAGACAGGAAAGAGAGAGAGCAAAGAGAAAGACAGAAAGGAAATGAAAGAAAGAAACAAAGCAAGAAAAGTAATAATAATGCTATCTAGAGCTCTGTTCATTGTGTTTACGTGAAATAATTCCAGGAGAGAGAGAGAGAGAGAGAGAGAGAGAGAGAGAGAGAGAGAGAGAGAGAGAGACATACAGACAGACAGACAGGCTGGTAGACAGACAGACAGTCCGACAAAGACAGAGACAAAATGTGTGGCGGTAAAAAGGTTTCATTAACGACAGTTTTATGATCGTCTTCACATTAATCATTGTCTCGAGGATTCAGCTGTCGTCTCGCTTTTTATGCCCTTCCTAATTGCATCCAGTTCTTCGGTTCCTTCCGTCCTCTGTGTGTGTGTGTGTGTGTGTGTGCGTGTGCGTTTGTACGTGCGTGCGTGCGTGCGTGCGTGCGTGCGTGTGTGTGTGTGTGTGTGTGTGTGTGTGTGTGTGTGTGTGTGTGTGTGTGTGTGTGTGTGTGAGCGTGCGCGCCCGCATGTGTGTGTGTGTGTGTGTGTGTGTGTGTGTGTGTGTGTGTGTGTGTGTGTGCGCGCGCGCGCGCGCGCGCCTACGCGCGTGCGCGCGTATGTCAGTCTCTTGGTTGCAGACCAACTGGTTTAACCGACATTTGCGTCGTGAATTATTTCTGACTTGATTTATCATATTTACAAATTGAATATCTATAGATGCAAAACAGATGCCACCAAACCTACCTTTTAGTCTTTCTAAGAATGTTATTTAACATATTTCGGATGGGCGAGTACAAGATTAAAGTTGGACACACTGTGTGTCAACAATTTGATCCAACAGGGAGTAGTATCAACCAATGTTTATTCATCCCGTCCAACAGGCAGACCCAGAAAACATTTTCTGGCGATATACACAACTCTTCTGGTCTTTAGTAAAAAAAAAAAAAAAAAAAAAAAAAAAATACAGATCACCACGTATAAATTCGTGGACGTTTTAAATGTCTACGCTACTGAGATGCCAAGACATCTTGCGGATAAGGCAACGTCCTTGAATGATCCTGTATTGTGTGTGTCATGAGGAAGTCCATGTAACTGTCCCGATTTGATTTTCATACTAGCCTTGTCCCTGTCCCGGAAGGAAATCACGGGAAGGTAATGCCTGTCTCTCAAATAGAGTTACCGTTCCTCAGTGTATGGGTCAAAGAAATAGATCTAGAGAGTCAAACATTAGATCTCGAGCGCTTGCCAGGGGGCCGGAATAGCCCTGTGGTAGAACGCCGGATTCGTAATCTGGGTGATCCTGGGGTTGCGGGATCGAATTTCCGCCGGGCCGCTTCGGCACAGGGGGATTTTTCTCTCGGGTGAACATTGGTTCTGACTCCATTTCCCATACAGTCCTTCGAATAAGATTATAAATCGAGGCTCCGTGTGTGAACGCACGCATAACATCTTGCACACACGTAAAATCCCATCATCAACTTTCGGAAGAGAAGGTCACACACACGATCTGTCCCTCGCAATTTTTTCTATCACAATGAGTTTTGTTGCTGTTGTTCCTGCTTTTTTCCCTTCTGTGGACGTGAATTTTGCTATAAAGTTTCACCAGAGACGACTCTTGTTGCTGCCTGTTTGTTTTGTTTTGTCTTGTCTTGTTTGTTTTGTTGTTTTTTTATGCGTACTGAATGCAAGCTTCCAGCAACACCTCCGGTTCCTCCCTCGCCTTTCCGTCGGAAAGACTGGCACTCAGAGCACCACGGAAGAACTGTGTGGAGAAGGTGAGGGGGCACACACACACACACACACACACACACACACACACACGCACGCGCGCACGCACGCACGCACGCACCTGTTCCTCGCCAGACTATAAGCTACAGATTTGGAACTTCCCCCCGCATCGTGAGCAAAAGTGCGTTTTCCACTTGGCCGCACTGTCAGACTGGGACCGTTCCGACGAATCATCGTCCGTTCCGCATGCAGTCTCAGAAGCGCGTCATGACCAAAGCGTGAGAAGCTTAGCGATGTTTTGGTAAGACGAGGGTCTCTTTCAATAGACGTAACGCGATGGTGTGGATGACCAACCCCCAATAAGTTCAAAGAATCTGGCGAATCCAGTGGTCCGACACGTAATATATAAAAATAAAAGAGCAGACAAAAATAAAATGAGATGAAATAAGATTGAATTTGATAAAAAAAAAAAAAATAAAATAAAAAAAATAAAAAAAGTAAAAGATAAAACAAAATACAATAAAACAAACATAATGATATAAAATAAGATAAAAACATGATAAAACAAAACAAAATAAAATAATGAAACAACGTAAAAAAATAATAATAATAATCTCTCGTTCAGCTTCTTTCTCTTTAAAATCCACGTCACCTTCCATTCATACAAGATACATGTAGTCTGTACAGGCTAGCAGTCAGAACGAAATCTGCTCTCAGTAGGTACCGCCATTACTCCCCCCCCCCCCCCCCCCCCCCTTTCATGTTTCATGAACAAAAACGTCATTTGATTGATGCACGAAGTGACAGGTGTCACGTTCCTTCCGCATCAATGGGAGATTAAAAGCAGAAAGCAGAAAAAGTTTGCGTCAACATTGATAATAAGACAAACAAGTCAGGCAAAACCACGTGCAGCTCTTACTTCACACTGGATTTATTCTCTGCACACATCAGCTATCCTTCCCCTACGATACCCTCCCGGAGGCGCGCGCGTGCGCACGTAGACACAAACAGAGAGAGGGGGGGGGGGGGGGGGGGAGAGAGAGAGAGAGAGAGAGAGAGACAGACAGACAGAGAGAGAGAGACACAGAGAGAGAGAGAGAGAGAGAGAGAGAGGCAAACGGACTGTCAGACAGGGACAGACAGTGGGATAGGGAGAGAGAACCGGATATTTGACAAGGGACAGGCTGACAGACAGACACACGGACAGGCGGGGCGAGAGAACAGGAAATCTGAGAGACAGACAGACACACAGACAGGGAGAGAGAACAGGAAATCTGAGAGATAGACACACAGCCAGCCAGCCAGGGTGAGAGACCAGGAAATCTGAGAGACAGACAGACACACAGGCAGACAGACAGGGAGAGAGAACAGGAAATCTGAGAGACAGACAGGCACACAGACTGAGGGGACAGAGCCGTTAGCAAAAAAAAAGCCCTGTCGGCAAAGGGATTACAAACACAGCGTCAATAGACGGTCACAAATACATGTAATTTGAAAAAAGTAAACCTACTGTAATCAAACAAATGTCCTAAGGCTACACACACACACACACACACACACACACACACACACACACATACACGCACACGCACGCGCACACACACAGTCGTCGCGCGCGCGCATGCGCGCACACACACACACACACACACACACACACACACACACACACACACACACACACACACACAAGCAAGCAAGCAAGCAAGCGCATACGCGCGCACACACACACATACATACAGACGCGCACACACACACACACACACACACACACACACACACACACACACACACACATAACACACATCCACACCCACATCCACACACAGGCACACACACATCCATACCCACACACACACACACACACACCACACACACACACACACACACACACACACACACACACACACACCGCTTGAAGATCCATTACATTCGACCATCAGGTCACGGATAACACATGGTGAATGCAGAATGAGGTTATAACTACCGTCAGAACATCAGCTCGCAAGGTGACTTTGCTGTAGTTTCTGTGTTTTTCCCAAAGTCGTTTGCTTTCTGCAATGTGTTTTGCAGTTTACCTGGTATTCTGCTCATTGTTACCGGACAGAACCGCTATGAAATCTTCTGTCTGTACAAACGGCTCAGAGTATTCTGTGAGTATTGGCATGAGCAGGGCAATCAAAACCAATCTGTGCTTCCGTCAATATACTATTTCTCTCCGCACACAAGAGGTATGCTTTATTCCATATTGCTTCAAACTTCTCTGTGTGTGCGTGCGTGCGTGCGTGCGTGCGCGCGCGCGCGCGTGTGTGTGTGTGTGTGTGTGTGTGTGTGTGTGTGTGTGTGTGTGTGTGTGTGTGTGTGTATGTGTGCGCGCGCGCGTTTGTGTGTGTGTTTGCGTGCATGCGTGCGTGCGTGCGTGTGTGTGCGTGTACGTGAGTGCGTGCGTGTGTGTGTGTGTGTGTGTGCGTGAGCGCGTGCATGCGTGTGTGTGTGTGTGTGTGTGTGTGTGTGTGTGTGTGTGTGTGTGTGTGTGTGTGTGTGTGTGTGTGTGTTTTGACAAGAAAGAGACAATGAGAGAGAGGGGGAGGGAGGGAGACAGACAGACAAGCAGATAGATAGACAAGCAGTCAGACAGACAGAGACAGTGAGAGAATGAGAAAGAGAAGACAGTGTCCAGTAATTTTTTTAAGCCGACCCAAACTGACCTTGTCAGTGCAATCAGGCTCTCTCGCCAAGGTCCCGGCCAAGCAGTTTCATGAACAAGTAATCGTCAAACCTGAAACCAACAAAACAGGATAATAAATCACACACACACACACACACACACACACACACACACACACACACACACACACACACAGAATGTGAGAAAGAAGCGCGCACGCACACACACACACAAAGATGAACTCTCTCTCTCTCTCTCTCTCTCTCTCTCTCTCTCTCTCTCTCTCTCTCTCTCTCTCTCTCTCCACACACACACACACACACACACACACACACACACACACACACACACACACACTGACCCAAACTGAAGTCGTCGAACCGTCTGCCCCTAGCGGCTCGCTTTGACCACGCGCCCAGTATTCCCCCGTCGCAGCTCGGGGGGCATCCATAGTCAAAATTGGGGCTCTGTCTGAAACATCATCATCATCATCATCATCATCATCATCATCGTCATCGTCATCATCATCGTCGTCGTCGTCGTCGTCATCAGCATCATCATGATCATTACAATTTTACCACAAATGATAATGGTAGTGATGCTAATGACAAAAACAAAAATTATGCTAATGATTATAATAATAATGATAATCGTAATAATCATATACAAAGTACACAAAAGTAAAATCAATAACAGTAATAGTAATAATGATAACAATCATGATAAATTTACTACTACAACTGAGAATAATGAAATTAGTAACATAATGACAACAGTAACAACTACTACTACTGCTACAAGCACTACTATTACTACCTCTCTGCTGCTGCTGCTCCTACTTCTACTACTACTACTACTACTACTACTACTACTACTACTACTACTACTGGTTATGATAATAATAATAAATAGAAGGAAAAGAAAGAAACTGATAAGTGAGTAACAAGCTAACAGAACTGATGACACAGAAAAAGGAGACGAAAGAAATGTATATAAAAGAAGATTATGTATATTTGAAAACAAAAGTCACAGTGAGAAAAGAGGGTAAATAGATAACTTAGTAAAGAAAAGATGATACAGAAAATGAAGACAGTAAAGGACTCTGACAAGAGAGAACAGCTCTGATACACGCTTGAGGTGAATGACGAGCAGTATGGTTGTGCATCTCTGGGGAGTACCAAGGGCCAGAAGAGAAGAGGCTGAACCTAGGAATAGCCTATCCCTCACTCATCATCACCTGTTACCCCCATCCTCCCAACAGAACACCCTGCTGCACCACCCACTACATCCACACCAGCTCTAACATCCTACCAACCATTCACCCTCATCCCCTTACACCCCCCCCCCCCCCCCCACACACACACACACACACACACATCCAAATAACAAAACACGTCCATATCCATTAACAGTATACAATCACCGTCCCTTCCCGCACCCCAACAACCGCTTCAACCATCACCCCCCAACCTAAACAACAAGACACCATATTACATGACACTCATCTTTACACCTACCATCTACTCAAACCAGCCGCCCACCTTCTCAAACATCTCACACAGTACTTCTGACAGATTAAAAAAAGTAAAGGTGAAAGTTCCGAAGCCCCATGGCTGTGAGCACAGTGAAGCGTTAAGAGAATAATGGCACAGCCAATGTCAGGTAGGCACTCAAGGTCTGACCAGCACGCTGGGCTAATGCGTACGTCAGACTCCTGCTAAGTCGTAGCCACGAGACCCTCTTCTTAAATCACCTCATCTTTGTCATTAATTCGTTCGTCCATCACCTTTGAAATCATGCGCAGTGTGGTCTCAAAACTTTGTGGATGTGGAGTAGTGTATATGGACTAGTCCCCGCGCAGTGACACCTAAATGAAACTGAAACTGAGTTCGGCACACAGCATGATGGAAGGTGTGAGCTCTGTCCCTCTCCTTTCGCTGTCTGATTCTTTTCCAAACTAAAACCCCATATGTTGCTGGGTGAAGAGCAGGGGGTTCCAGCCCTAAAAATGCAACCCTTGGTAGGGTTCGAACACACGCACATCAGCCCCAAAGCCGAATGCTCCAACCATTCGACTATGGACCTGTCCAACAAACCCACACACGAACCTTCTCCGCGGAAATAAAGCTAGAGGAGGAATAGCCGGTATAACAATATCATCCCCACTCCCCCTATCCATGTCAGTACCATCATCTCCATCACCACCCCCTCCTACAAATCTCCGACAGAGCCACTGACAAAGACAGAATCTGGGGAGGCGGGGTGGGGGGTGGTGGTGGAGGGGGGTGAGAATATCACCACGACATCCACGCCTACCATCCAAGGGCACACACACCCGGACACCTTGCTCCTTTCTGGCAGAGCCATTGAAAAATCCTCTCCATGAAAATGGGGCCAAGAATGTTAAACCCAACCGACACCTATCCTTCACACCCTACCATCTATCCCACAAATCCATATCACAACCCCACACACTTCTTGAACAAACGTCCGGAAATCTGCTATAAAAAAAAAAACTGAAGCTGAGAGGGTGGTAAGAACGGTTTAAGACTATCTCACCCCACTTCCACATTCAACACACACACACACACACACACACACACACACACACACACACACACACACACACACACCACGAAACTCTGACAAAACCACTGAGAAAGCTGCTACACAGAAAGAAGTTGCGAACAGCACATCCATTCACATCAATCACTCCCAAACAATTCTGAGCATAACAACACTCATCAATCACTCCATCCCCAAATGCACTCATTACCCCCCCTCCGCCCCCCCCCCCCCCCCCCCCCCCCCCCACACACACACTCTCTCCTACACAGCCATCAATGATGTTTCCCTGAAGAGAGGATGGTGTGACCCAGGAAACAACACATCCATTCCTCACCGCTCACACCCACTTCTGACACCCAAACTCTCACCATCGACACCCAAACACCACCCAAACACCCGCAATCGACACCCAAACACCACCGACACCCAAACAGCCACCACCGGCACCCACACACACCACCCAAACTGCCACCACCTACACCCAAACAGCCACCACCGACACCCAAACATCCACCACTGACACCCACACACACCACCCAACAGCCACCACCGACACCCAAACATCCACCACCTACACCCAAACATCCACCACCGACACCCAAACACCCACCACTGACACCCAAACACCCACCACTGACACCCAAACACCTACCCACCGACACCCAAAACACCCACCACTGACACCCAAACACCCACCACAGATACTCAAACACCCACCACTCACACCCAAACACCTACCACAGACACCCACTATAGACATCCAAACACCCACCACCGACACCCAAACACTCACCACTGACGCCCAAACACCCACCACCGACACCCAAACACCCACCACTGACACCCAAACACCCACCACAGATACCCAAAACACCCACCACTCACACCCAAACACCTACCACAGACACCCACTACAGACACCCAAACACCCCCCATAGACTCCCAAACACCCACCACAGACACAAAAAAAAACACCACAGACACCCAAACACCCCACCACTGACACCCAAACACCCATCACTGACACCCAAAACACCCATCACTGACACCCACCACAGACACCCAAACACCCATCACCGACACTCAAACACCCATCACCGACACCCACCACTGACATCCAAACACCCATCACTGACACCACAGACACCCAAACACCCACCACCGACACCCAAACGCCCACCACCAACACCCATCACTGACACCCAAACACCCACTACCGACACCCAAACATCCACCACCGACAGCCAAACGCTCACCACCAACACCCACCACCGACACCCAAACACCCACCCACCGACACCCAAACGCCCACCACCAACACCCACCACCGACACCTAACCAAACACCCACCACCGACACCCAAACGCCCACCACCAACACCCAACACACCCACCACCGACACCCCAACACCCACCACCGACACCCAAACGGCCACCACCAACACCCACCACCGACACCCACCACCGACCGACACCCAAACGCCCACCACCAACACCCCCAAACTACCTCTGGCAGAGCCACTCGCACAGCTCCTCCACAGAGCTGAACCTGGGGATGGGGTGGCCGGAGTGGCCGTGGCCTACGGCCTGGGGTGCCATGTTGCCGTTATTGTTGTTGCTGTTGGCGCAGGCGATGCCCACCAACAGCTGCCCTAGCACCATCAAAATCAGCAACATCGTGACGAGGAGACGGCGGGCGGCGGAGAAGGAAGGAAGGAGGGAAGGAAGGAAGGAAGGCGGGGAGGGAGCCCTGCAACAGAGAGAGTCAACTCTGAGAATGCTGCCTGCGTGATCCTTGTCTTTTTTTACCGGTTTGGAATGAAAACGGTTTCTTTTGCAGACAATGCGGGCATCACCTGGGAGTGTGGTTTGAGTCTTTTGTTGTCATAGCTATAGCCTAGCCGACCGAGCAGGGCCTCCTCCCGAAGGCTGTGAAGACGCAGAGAGAAGAGAAGAAAGGGTAACATCCTAAAACAGTTTTTAAAAAAGAGCAAGAACAACAAACTAGTAAAGACGAATGTGGTAAGCGAAAACGAAAACAAAAGCCAAAAACAATAACAACAAACAAAACAAAACAAAACAAAACAAAAAGAAAAAAAAAAAAAGAAGAAAGAAAAGAATGCAATGATGTGGTAGCTCAAGTCTTAACATTCGAAAGGCAGTGAACAAAAAGCCAGTGTTGACAGCGCCAAGAAATTCCCCTTAATTTTATAGACCCAAAGTTCAAGATTTAAAAAAAAATTGTTATACGTGTAACAAACAATAAAAAGGCCATATGTGATTAAATAGATACCGTACACTGGGACCGTTGGTGTCCCACTCCGAATATTGCGTAGGACTACAAGTTTCAGCTTTTCAGCTACCTTGAGCTAGTCATCAGACTGTAACAACACAAAAGTTGACTGTCATAGATTGTGGAGGGGGGAGGGGGGGGGGGGGGGGGGGAAGAGGGGGTTGTTAGAATAATAATCATAATAATGTTAATAATGAGGACAATTTCTATAGCGCCCTCCTAACAACGTAGGCTACAGGGCGCTTTACAAGTTTTAACAATTCAACATCTAAAGAAAAGAAGAGAAAAAAAAAAAAAAAAAAAAAAAAAAATATATATATATATAAGCAGAAAACACACACACACACACACACACACACACACACACACACACACACACACACACACACACACAGGCGCGCGCGCGCGCACGCACACGCACGCACACGCACACACACACACACACACACACACACACACACACACACACACACACACACACACTGAAACATAATGTTGCATACATAAACACACTATATGACCGGTGAACAGCTCATTTGTACACGAGTAAAGCGTGCAAGTGACATGTAGTAATTTAGTAATCATTTAGACAAAGACAAAGACACATTCAGGCTCCATTCTCCAGAACGAAGACAGGAGAATGGAGCAGAAAGGCAGAAAAAAGGAACAGGAGATAACCGTCAAGGAAGACAACAGAGGAAGGGGGGGAGGGGTGGTGGTGGAGAGGATGGGGGTATAGAGTCAAAGGGAGTCACAGAAAAAGAGGAAGTTGTTGGCACTGAACTTTCAAAGCGCAGACCAGCTGTTTGTACTTAGAGGTCCGGCTTTGCCGTCATTCATCCGCTGCAAGGTGAGAGTAGGGTGGGGATTGGGGTCTCTGCCTCTGTCTCTCCCTGTGTGTGTGTGTGTGTGTGTGTGTGTGTGTGTGTGTGTGTGTGTGTGTGTGTGTGAAACAGACAGAAAGAGAGAGTGTGTGTGTGTGTGTGCGTGTGCGTGCGTGTGCGTGTGTGTGCGTGTACGTGTTCGTGCGTGTGTGTGTGTGTGTGTGTGTGCGTGCGTGCGTGCGTGCGTGTGTGCGTGCGTGCGTGCGTGTGTGTGTGTGTGTGTGAAACCACGCATATATACTCAGAAGATGCACTTAAAGCGCAGATACGAGGTAGTTAGGAAATCACAGGTAAAAAATACAGTAAAAGAAAAAGAGTTCAGTACTTTCTAAACAATGGGTGTTCACAGAAGATTAAATGTATGATGGAACCAAAGATGTTTAATGGAAGTTCATTCCAAATTGCTGAACCACGATAGAAAGGAGCATGTCGGCCGAAGGATTTTGTTCTGTCAGACGGAACATGAAGAATACGATCATCAGATGAACGGGGATTACATGGCGGCAAACAAGAGACGGACTATGACAGATATTCAGGGTCAACGCCGAGGAAGAAAAAGTTGTAGAAAATTCTAAAGTGAATTGGAACCCAATGCAAAGCTTTCAAAAGAGCTGTGGTACGTTTCTGCATAGGTTGTCTGAAAATCACGATACACGATATTTTTATTTGTCCTCATAGAATACAAGGAAAATCTGTGGCGACATCATCAAAATTCACATATAACAACAAATTATAAACATGTATATTATTAAAAAAATATTCCACTCTTTCCACTGTGCTCGGCCATTCCTTGTCATTCATTTATCCATCTAGTGTCAGTGTGTGTGTGTGTGTGTGTGTGTGTGTGTGTGTGTGTGTGTTAACACATGCACGCACACATCCTACCACCCCTCTACACCCCCACCACCCCCAGATACACGCACACCACACAATACAGAATCACACGCACACACCCCGCCAAAATAGAGTCACACACACACACACACACACACACACACACACACACACACACACACACACACACACACACACAGAGGCGCGCACATCACTACCACCAACCACCATCACATATGCAATATTCACATTTAAATAAACAGTCCAACTGTAAAACAGCCTTGCATCATTATCCTGGACCTTGTTTGTGAAGCAGGTATTTTGGAGCGCCAGCAAACGAACACGACCATAGTAAGGCCAAGAGAGAATTAAAAAGAGCAAGTAAGAGTTTTAGCAGCACCTATGAACCACACCTAGAAACTCTTACTTTTAGCTGATGTATTAGTTACGACAATAATTATAGTGAATTTGGAGGCTGGAAGGTGTAAGAATGTAAGCGTATCATTCGTGCGGATTATTTCGCATAGACCCTCCTCCCTTATCCCATAACTTTTTTTTTTTTTTTGATTACACGTTGAATTCATGATAACAGTGCAGTACTAACACCGTAGTAATGACCATTGCTCACAGTTTATCTCTCTGTTTGAATCATTGGTGAAAGCTCGTAGAAGCCCTTTTGCTAATCTTCTCAGTGAAGATAAGATATTTTGGGTCTCTCAGATACAGATACCAATTATTGGTGAAGAGATCACTGAATATGTGTGGAACGGGTAATGAGCATATCTCTACAATATCAGTGATGGAACACAAGGTTTAACCGTTACTGCATATCATATTTCACTGTACCTCTATACGCATAATAAGATTAGAACATTTAACAATTAAATTAAAGATGAAAATCAAATAAAACTATATCATGGATGCAGAAAATTACCACCACCACCACCACCACCACCACCACTCACACACCCACACACAACTGTCTACGCACCCATACTCTTTCATCACCACCATCACCACCTGTCCCCTCACACACACACACACACACACACACACACACACACACACACGCACGCACGCACGCACGCACGCGCACACACACACAACACACACACACACACACACACACACACCACACACACAGAGAGAGAGAGAGAGAGACGAGAGAGAGAGAGAGAGAGAGAGAGAGAGAGAGAGAGAGAGAGAGAGAGAGAGAGAACGAAAGACAGTCGTTCACATATTCACAAATGTAGTAGGTTCCTGGTGAGAATGACAAAAGAATTGAGAACTGAACACGTAAATTGATACAAGGATGCAAACTGCCTGTTCCCCTTGAATTAGCTTCAGTATCCTGAAACGACGGCCTGGTTGTAAGAGTTCATAGCATTTAGCTCAAACACGGCTGTCATCACTTGAAGTGAGTTCTGCATTTTGAACAAACTCGTTTCCCATACAGTTCTTGCATACCATCTTGCTTTGCATTCACAACTTTACATCATGCATTCACCACCTCAGTTAAAACTGGCTTGCTTTGCATATCAGGAGTTCCATACGAGCTTACTAAATGAACCAGTGTGCAAGAATTCAAAGACCAGGGATTGTTAAGTTTGTAAAATCTTTGAATTGACGCCAGTATTTATCAATTTCTGCAGGCAAAAGGTTCGTGACTGACACTTTTCATGCATACAGTCTACATTATCGTAAATTTCTTTTCTCTCTATAATCGTTCCTAAATATTTGTATTCATCCATCCTTTTAACAGCTTGGCAATCAATATGAACGTTTGATATGGGTGGCAGGGTCTTAGGAAAACGACAGAAAATTTTTTTTTTTTTTTTTTTTTTTTTTTTTTAGAAAACAAATCCAAATCGAGATAATTTCCTTTGCACCATAAAGAGAACTTTCTGATTTATTCAAAATGGAGTCAAAAATTTTCAGTGGCAGCGTCGTCAGATAATTTGATTACAGAAGTTTTGTCTGTTCCACTACAGGCATTGGTATAGAAAGTAAAGAGGACACCAATGTACCCTGAGATGCGCCTAAGGAAGCAGAACGTTGAGAGGAGATAACAGACTGGGCGGAGGCGGACCAGTATACATAGCGGTGAATGGAGAGGAGAAATCAACCAAAAGAATTCGAACAAAAACAGCCTTTGTTGTTTCAGTGGAAGAAAGCATTGTGAAGGTCAAAATGGTGTACGCAATGCCTCTTCGTAGTTTGTAAACCAGCTGAAGAGGGTCAAGGTGATGGTTTGTAAAGGTTAAGAGAAGACGGAGAACAAGTTCTGCAAAGCATTTCCTGAGCACAAAGTCAAAGCTACGAGGCGGTAATCGTGTAAATTTGGAAGTGGACAGGACAGACAGCGGACTTTTCAGAGACACGGGGGACCGAGCATTTCTACAAAGAGGACACGAAGATTCTACAGAACACTACAGGGAGCTCAGAAGCGCTTATCTTCAGCGATCGCCTGCTGGTGTTGTCTAGACTCTTTGCTTCTCTGAAGTTCGGTTTCAGCAGTAAGAGACAACAACCCTCACATCGATTTCAAAGGTTTTCGTATCTGCCGCCATGTCTTTGACGATCGCTGCGGTCTTTGTACAGCTGTGACTTTTTGCCGCCACTGATTCTGGTAATGCCCTCCTGACCGTCTCCGGAATCATGTCCGTTAGCTCTGCGTTATGATTATCAGCATGGTGGGCTTCCGCCCGATCAATATCGTTTTCTTCAGGCAAGACACTTCATTGACGCATAAATGTCTTAGGTAAAAGTCTTATTTCAGAGGCCTCTCTACCCCCCACCTGTACTATGCAATCCTCCTTTTTAGGTACAAACGATTTGCTGTATGACTATTGGATGATCTTTTGCTGGAAGAAGGAAAGGTTGGGAGCGGTGCTGTGAAAAGAAACTTTCAAAAAATCCCTGTTTTTTTTTTTTCCTTTCAGCCGTACTTTCATTCATCCAACGTCTTGATTTTCCCTAAAGGTCAAACTGTGTTAAAAAGTACACCAGCATTGTATGGGTTCCCACATCTGATTGACTATTGCTTGTTCTGCTGAGCTGCAGATGTGTTGTCCTTTTTTTGTACTCCCCAGTTCTTATAGAACAGGGAGTACTTTAGGATGGGAACAAAGAAATGCTGTGTGTCTGTCCGTGGTCAAAATGTGTTCCACTCGCGCCAGACAAAATTTTGGGGCCGATCTTTCTGAAAATTTGTAGGTATGGTCATTGCTAACGGCTATAACGGTCCCAAACGGTTTTTTCTTCTTTATGGAATATCTAGAAAATAACGCAAGCAAAAATGACGTGAAAGCTTTTTTGCGTCATAAGCCTACGTGACAAAATACATTATGACGCACGTTTGATTGTGAAGTCGTATTCAAGATAACCTGGGAGTAGGTTTATATGCTCTGCATCTTGTTTTACTTTGCACACACACACACACACACTGGGGTTGTAATAAACACTTAGAGGTCTAATGTATGAGTTACCTAAACTAAGACAGGAGAGATTGGTCCACAAACGTATACACACAGTAGACGACAGGAAAAAAGGCAAAATTTAGATTTGTTTTAAAAAGTAGTGTTAAGGAGAGCTAGAGAAAAGAGTAAGTTAGTAGCCCTGAAACTTGCAGAAGGCGGGGGGGGAGCTGCCTGTAGTCAAAGAACCCACGGCATCCCCATGAGGACAGGGACGCCTACGGTGTGTTCTTATTTAAGCTCAAGCCCCACCGGGAGTTGCAGTGAGAGAGAGAGAGAGAGAGAGAGAGAGAGAGAGAACAACTGAACACAATTGTACACAATTTTAATGTTTCAGGCCTTCGGCCTAGCACAATGTGAGGTGCAGTGCACACATAAAGACAAAAAAACAGAAATGACAATAAAAGTATCTTTTTCCATATACTAATAATGCTAATTCATGAGGGTAACTGAGAGAGAGAGAGAGAGAGAGAGAGAGAGAGAGAGAGAGCACAACCAGCAGTGACCCTGATTATTGAGAGAATGGGAGATGCAGAGAGACAGACAGAGACACACAGAGAGAGAAGGAAGTGGATCGGAGAACTGAGGGGAAGGGTGAGGGGGGTTATCTGACAGGGGACACAACTGTGAGACCGCAGCAAAGCGCGTCCATCGATCAGCTGTTGAGTACTTGCGCGGGGACCTTCGCTTTGACCACTGAGAGATGATCTTTACCAATATAGTACAAACCCTACACAGGAATCTGAGTAGACTAGTATCTGTTTGTCGTCTCCGTCTCCGTATTAAAACAAAAATCTGATATTTTGTTTCGCGCTTCTACAACTTTTTAAAAGCAAAGAGAGTTCCTTCTCTTTTTTTTTTTTTTTTTTTTTTTTTTCTTTTTTTTTTTTTACGTTTTTTGGTTGTTTTTCTGTTATATGTTATCAATTTGTCTTAACGACGGCGAGCTACGTTAATCCCAACAATTCAGCCCCATACTGAAAAACTGGTCACGTCTGTGCCTCGAACAGTTTTAGATGTACAGAAAGGGGAACAAAAACTTCACTTTTTCAAAATATGAATAATAGCACGCGCGCGTGTGTATGTGTGTGTGTGTGTGTGTGTGTGTGTGTGTGCGTGTGTGTGTGTGTGTGTGTGTGTGTGTGTGTGTGCGCGCGCGCGCGCGTTTAGTTTTCGAGTTGTTCAACACCGAAAAGAAAAGAGGCTAGGACAAGATAGAGGGATAAGGGAAGTGGGGGGGGGGGGGGGGGGGGGGGGGGGGGGGGGGGGGGGGGGGGGGGGGGGGTTGGCGTACCAGGAGAAAGGAGCAGGGCAAGCAGCAGGAGCGGGAGAGTGGAGATGCTCAAACCCAGTACTTTGGAAAAAACTCTGGTTGTCTGACACGACACAGACCTGAAAAAATATAACTCCAGGCGCTCTCATCGATCAGCTCCCATACACTATTTATACAACACACATGCTTACCTAGTCCCGAAATAGACAAATATCAGGGGGATGGGGTTCGTCGGAATGATAGCGGAACGGGGAGTGGGGGATAGCGGGGGAGTTCCAGACTACTGCTGACTGGCATAAATTTCGTCATGTTAGTCGCTAGTCAAGGCCCGACATGCGTCAGCCTCCTCGTTGAGTATAACAGCGCCATCAAATATGTTTGATGATGACTAAGATGCTGAAGCATTCCAACGCAACATATCACACACACACACACACACACACACACACACGGTAATCTTATCATTTTCTCTGTTTCGTAAAAGTTCTAATGACAAAAAAGGTTGACATTTTGATTCTAATTTTGAATTTTCAACACAATAAGAAAGATGTACTGAAAACACTTCGTTTCTCAGTCATGTCGTTGATCCCTTACCTTGTTCTGATTGAGACTATTGTGATAATCAGTTAGCCAAGAAGTCTAGTTTTTTGTTCCAAGCAGGACAGGTTAGCGTTCTTGGTCTAATTTTTTTCGATTTTTTTTTTTTTTGTTTTTGTTAGTTTTTCTTTTTGTTTTCCGTTTGGTAATCCAAATGGGTCTTTTTTTCGGCTCATTGTATTAAGTACGTTGCAATACCGACCAGCCTGAAATCTGTGAGGAAGATAATTTTCTGAATTTGGCATGGAAGGTACTCAGTAACTGCAATTAGTTAATGTGTGTCGGAACATTTTTTTTTTTTTCGTGTAACACCCACCCTCACCCCCACCTCCCCACCCCCGCAAACGCGTCCCTTCTTTCTTTAACTAACTAAAAACTTCCTATCAAACATACTCTAAAACCTCGCATTGGCGCTAAAAGGAAATCAATATCTTTAAAATCGTAATATATACAGAACTAAATGATCAAATACTTACAGTTAGCCCCTACATTCAATATTCGAACGACTTTCAGAGTGAACTGAACAAATAGGCTGAGTAGCAGGGGGATATGCGTAGGGGGAAAAAGAAAAAAAAAAAAAAAAGAAAGAAAAAAGAAGAAAGAAAGAAAGCCAAAAATCTAAGAAAGAAAAGAAAAGAAAAACAAAGAACACTAAAAAGCCTCCCTCGTCTTCAAAATAATTTGAAAAAAAATCTGTACGGGGAAGCGCAGGGGCGGGGGGGGGGGGGGGGGGGGGGGGGGGGGGGGGGGGGGGGGGGAGAAAAAGTTGGCGCGGAGGAAAAGGGGAGGGGAGGGGGATGGAAGAGGCAAAAAGGGTGCTGAAGGGGCAGATCACGGAACTAGAGAAATCTTTCTCGCTGGGTTGTGCCTTATTTAAACTCGCATTCATCTTCAGAGCGAGAATCGCCAGAAATACGCAGCAAATGGTTGGTGATAGTCCAACATAACAACCGTTTTCAACAAAAAATATAAAAGAGACTGAAATAGACCGCAGCAGTAACCCGCCTTGGTTTAAGGCTGTGTCAGGCCAACTGACATAGGCTAGAAACACCCAGGCTACATTCAAAATGTTGTTATGCTCTGCACAGTTATGCGGGGATTGTCTTCAGTTGTGACAAGTCCCGAGCATAAGATTATCTGTCTCCAAAATCCCACGAAGTCGGAGGTGGGTGCCCATGTGGCTAGGTAATCAGAAACGGTCACACAAGTAATGTTCTCATCCCCAGCGATTCATTTGCACCATAGTGTTCAAGTACTTCGGTGTTTGGATGATCCCCTGTAGTCTTTTAGCCAGGGGTACGGAACAACAACAACTGCAGCAGGTAGACTAAAAACATGCAAAGCACAAATAAACAATAACACATGGTGCAAAAGTAGCGCTGATTCATACACGGTTTTCGCATTTTGTATCAAGTACGCTCTCCTTTGAAAAGTGTGCGTTTTCAAATATATTCGCAAAGTGAAACGACTGCAGGCGGAAATCTAAACAAATCTTAAATAAATGTCAGCGAACCGCCCAGAGAAACGTGGACAAACGAGTCACAAGACAACACACAACGCGTTCGACCTCTTAGGTCTCCTCAGGTGAAACAAGACGAACAAAATAACGAATGATTACCAAAAAGAAAAAAAAAAATCTGTAGGCATAGGAGACTCGAACCAAAGCCCTGGCAATTCGTCCCTTCAAGCAGGAGCGTTGTCTACCAAAAATTTCAAATTACTAAACATACCGATGTATAGATTAGAAGAGCATCGGAGAACACAGGCTTCTCCCAATGCCAAACGCATCATGGATCTGCCTTTCACAGTGTTTACGGATCCATCCCTGGATCGGAATCCGCCCCTGGATTTGGATTCGTTTGTAAGGATCCACACTGAAAATTTAATGGTTCCCGTTGTTGGGTCATTTTCATCTTTCCATCAAATTTCGTTTTACATAATCTTGCTGATAGAAATACCAACCAGCAGATGCGGTTGAACACGTGACCTTGATAGGGGTAACAACATGATCTCATCATGTCTTTGCAGATGACCTCTATCATGGCCTGCAGACGAAAAGTATTTGAGATTTTACAGAAATCGGTTCAATCAACTTTCAGTTCTACGGACTACGATAAATGATGGTGTGTTTGAAATGACGTTCAACCTTTAAACATCATTGGTTACGTCATATCTGTGGAAAACGTGTTACGCTTTTCTTTGTGAAGCCGACCAAAGATATACAAGACGCAAAGCATATAGGCCTAAACGGACTCCCAGCTTATCTTGAATATGACGTCACAATCAAATGTGCGGTCATAATATAATTTCGTCACTTCGGCTTATACGAAAAGAAGCTTTGACGTCATTTTTACTTGCGTTTTCATTTTCTAGATATTCCATAAAGAAAGAAAACCGTTTTGAGCCGTTATAGCCGTTAGTAACGGCTGTTCTGGTAAATAAATATCTGGAATCATCCGTGCCCCATAATGAACATGCCTACAAATTTTCGGAAAGATCGGCCCACAAGTTTTGTCTGGAGCGAGTGGAACACATTTTGACCATGGACAGACAGACTGACAGACAGTATTTCTTCGTTCCCATTCTAAAGTACTCCCTGTTCTATAAGAACTGGGAGTACAAAAACGAAGAAAGCGCATCCACTGTGTAGATCCATCCAACAGAGTTCATGGGAATAGTCTTGCTGGGTAACACCCTATCTGTCCTCTTAGTTTTGTTAAAACAGACCGGCAGTTTTGTTTCCATAATCTTACACAACTTCGTTACAATTCGCTCGGCAGCTTTTTCGTAATCGCATACACTGAGAAACGACTCGTTAAATAAACGACAAAACGCGGACAGAAAAATGACCATTGAACAAGAAAAACTCACTTAACAATCTGGGCCCACCTGGGTCCACGAAAGTTGATTGTGTAAATAAACGTTTTCCTGAGAGTTACCCAGGGTAATAGAAACGGAGAAAACTTGTCGGGAACCACATGGGTGGCTTTTATCACACACACGCACGTACGCAGGC
>JADBJO010000963.1:518099-520851 GCA_016801955.1 Conus betulinus | reverse complement strand
CCGAAGTTCCTGATTAAGTGTGGGGAGGTGACCATTGGGCCTTCCCGAGTACCTCAAAAGCCAGCCAGACAAAGTACATCTCCAGTTACCCTGGCGACACATGACCACGGTAAAACCAATATGTTTCATCGGCCCTGGCGCGCCTGGCCAGTGGGACCCAATGAAAACCTATTTCTCAGTGCAGTCAGTTTGCCTGCTTCAGACGCATTGTAACTCCAGTTGCATGCGGTGCCCAGCACTAAACTTTTTATCGTAGTGCCCATCATGTCCCGAAGATGATCCTTAAACCACACCGCGGAGAGCTCACTCACCCGGCTCCGCGAACCAGCAGTTTTGTCGTCAGTTTGGTGCTTGTGCTATTTTTAGATCAGGAACGGCGCCACCGAACACCACCGAATCGACGCGGCAGCAGTGCGGTGGGTCTCCTCCCGTGGGCTCGCCCTCTTGACGACTTGCATGCGGCTCCCTTTTGATTGGTCGGTGCCGGGGCTGCGGCGGGCGAGCCGTGCGGTGGCTGGGATTGAGTTCGGAATGAGGGCGCGGGTGCATTGGGCCCTGAGGTGTCAACAGAAAAATAAGAGAGAGTGAGATAGAGAGAGAGAAGAGAGAGAGAGAGAGAGAGAGAAGAGAGAGAGGGAGAGATACTTTAAAGCATCCATTTTCCCCAGAGCATTTTGACCATAGTTGCACAATCTGATGCTCGCTCTGCACCGATTTGCTCAGGCCGCAGTATGCCCCTACACTTAACGATCAGGTGCTGCCGCACCGTCAGTAAGATGACCAGGCACCGATCTCCATCAGCTCCGTCTGACGCGTTTTCCAGTACAGCCCAAAGCCTGGTTCTCAGCTGTGCGATACTTTCTTCTCTGTTATCCTCAGCGGTAGTATGGAGGACATGAGGGACGACTCCGTCGATCTTCTCTTCTCCATCGCGGCCTGTCCTCGTGCTTCTCGCAGGGTTCTGGCAGCCTGAGGTTGGTCCATTCTGTCCACGTTCTCCGACCAGCTCTTTCTCTGCCTGCCTCTGCGCCTTCCTCCTTCAAGCATGGCTTCCTTGCATGACCTTGTCTTTGCTTGGGATCGTGGGGCGTGTGACATGGGCCAAGGCACATCAGTGTTTCCTCTCTTGACGGTAGCCAAGAGGGGTTCCTGTGGTCCTACCAGTGGGGTCATCGCTGCTCTCGACAGAGCCATTTGGTTCTGTGCAGTTACACACACACACACACACACCACACACACACACACCCACACACACAACACACACACACACACAGTCTGCTGTTGAAAGACAGTGAGAGACAGGATGTGGAGCAGTCTTCTGTATGCCTTCTGGGCTTTAAGCACATGAATTTGGCACACAGGTTTTGCCATCTACAGACACATTATAACATCTGCTCCCGGCAAAATAATAGTTCAAGAAGCGGCATAAGTTTGAGGTTATGGGTTATGGTAACTTGTTTCAGCGTGGGAATAAGGATCACCTCCCTTTTGTCGTTGTTTGCTAATGACATACGGCTTCTCCCGTGCAAGATGTGAAACTGAAGGGTGTCCTTAGCTTCTTGTGCAGTTTCAGTACAGGAATAAAGATTACCTCCCCATTTTTGTCTTTGTTTGCTAATGATCTCTCGCCGCCCCCAACGAAGACGTGAACCTGAAAGGTGTCCGGTCACCTCCTTTTGTTGTTGTTGTTGTTGTTGTTGTTGTTTTGCTGATGACATATGGCTTCCCCCATGAAAGGCATGGAACTGAAAGTGGCGGGTCACCTCCCCTTTGTTGTTGTTGTTGTTGTTTTGTTGTTGTTGTTGTTTTGCTGATGACATATGGCTTCCTCCCATGAAAGGCGTGGACTGAAAGTGGCGGGTCACCTCCCTTGTTGTTGTTGTTGTTTGTTGTTGTTGTGATGACATTGTTTGCTGACATGCATCCCCATGAAAGCGTGTGGAACTGACGTGAGCACCTGAAGGTTTGTTGTGGTTGTTTGCTGATGACATCTGGCTGCAGGTGCCACGTGAACCTGAAGGGTGTCCCATTCTCCTGTACCTCAGCCAGCAGGGACAGTCCCTGAGCGGAGGTCTGGTCCTGGGTCACCCAGAAGAACTTCCCGTGGTCCACGTCCATTGGTCCGCCGCCGGCCAGGTCAGGCTGACCCAGAGCCGCTACCTGTCCTCCGGCCAGGGGGTCCGTGGAAGACCTCAGGATCAGGCGCCTTTCGGGTCAGGGTTCGATTCTCTGATGGATCGTTTTTATTCTTGTTGTTGTTGCTGTTGTTGTTGATGGATACTATTTTTTAAGAAGGTAGGGTGGAGTTGGATTGGAGAGAGAGGAAGACCCTGAGGAACAGACGTCTTTCGGGTCAGAGTTCGAATCTCTGCTGAGTCCTTTTTTTGTCTCTTGTCCTGTTGTTGTTGTTGTTGTTGTTGTTGTTTTTGTGTCTTTGTTGTTTGGTCTTTGTTGTTGGTTTTTGTTTGTTTTGTGGGGTTTTGGGGTAGGTTGATCGGTTGTTATCGTTGTTGTCTTGTAAATGTCGTTTTAAGTGTTTTTAGTTGTTTATAGGGTGGATAAATGTTTTGCTGAAGGAAGGCAATGACTTGGGGTCTCTCTCTCTAACGAGGGCGACGACGTCACACTCCCCCCTCTCTCCCCCCCTCTCTCTCTCTCTCTCTCTTTCTCTCTCCCGTGGTCTCTCTCTCTCTCTCTCGCTCTCTCCTCTCTCTCTCTCTCTGGATGTCTGGGTTGGATCTACAGACAGATA
>JADBJO010000963.1:495599-505599 GCA_016801955.1 Conus betulinus | reverse complement strand
TTTCTTCGGCAGAACGCCCTCCGGCTGTCCAACATGTGTGTGTGTGTGTGTGTGTGCGTGTGTGCGTGTGTGTGTGTGTGTGTGTGTGCGTGCTGCGTGCGTGCATGCGTGCGAGCGCGCGCGCGCGCGTGTGTGTGTGTGTGTTTGCGCTCACGTGTCTGTCTCTCTGTCTGTCCGTCTGTCTGTCTGTCTGTCTGTGTGTCTGTCCATGACATATGATGATGGTTACGGCGGAGAAGGTGGGAATGTGAACGTTAAATCAAACTGGATGGGTCGGTGGTTCTAGTGCAGTTAAGGGGAGCTCTCTTCCCTGATCCGATAAGTGTCCATTTTCCTTCTTTCCACTGGGGTGCGCGGAGAGGGCGTTTCAAGCTGCTAAACTCTGATCCCACCAGGCGGTAGGCACCCATGACCTTCTAGATCTTCTAAACGAAATCTTTCAAAAGAAGACGGGGCTCTGTATGTGAAATACACAAATCAAATACAGAGGCGGATCAGTTGTGTAATGGAGGTGGGGGGGGGGGGGGGGGGGGGGGGAGAGAAGGGGGATGGGGGTAATTCGGAAATTTAAAATGTACATTGAGGGTGCCACGCGCCCCGCACTGGTAGGGACCAGAAACTGGGAGCATGCACTGATTCCAGAAATTCATGCTATTTTTTTTTTGGTCAAGAAAGACGTTTTGTTGTTAATGTTGTCGCCTGTCTTGTTGCTGTTGTGTTATCGTTGTTGTTGTTGTTGTTGTTGTCGTTGTGGTTGCTGCTGCTGTTGTTGTTTCTGTTGTCGTTATCGTTTTGTTGGTGTTGTTGTTGTTGTTGTTGTCGTTATTGTTGTTGCTGCTGCTGCTGTTGTTGTTGTTGTTGCTGTTGCTGCTGCTGTTGTTTTCGTTGTTGTTATAGTTGTCGTCCTCGGTGTCATTGTTGTCGTCGTCGTTATTGTTGTTGATACTGTTTCTGTTGTTGTCGTCATCGTCGTCGTCGTTGTTGCTCTTTGTTGTTGTTTTTGGAGGGTGTGTGGACTGGAAGGTGCTGACGGAAATCACCGCTCCGTTTCATTTCCACCCCCGGTCTCCCCAGTGAAAGTCGGTTATCTCTGAGCACAAGGTCTGCCCTGCAGGACAGTTCGACAGGCGGGCTTTTTTTTTTTCTTCTTTATTTGCTTGTAAATCTGTCCAATCATGAAGATTTGGGCTGTTTGGAGTACGTGTACAGACCTTGATCTTTGGATCATACAGACCATTTACCCTTCAACGTTTGCTAATGATACCATGCAAAAAAAAAAAAGGGAAATCAGCCTTTCACCAAAGCAAGCACATGTCACCACAGCATGCTTCACACTTTAGTCTGATTATTTTTTTTTTATCTAATTACATAAGTAAAATGTTGAACCATCATTTTTTTTTTTTTTTTTTTTTTGGCTTTTTTTTTTTTTCAGTGTAACTCCTCGCAGCTTTGGATATTTGCTGGAAGTGCTGACGCAGCATTTGAACACGCAATATGAACTGGATGACTGATTTACTGATTATTACCTCTTCAGGGAGGTACCTCAGTCAGGGAGGTAGTGTGTTACAGATCTACGTCTTTTAGTTGGTTGGTTTGTCTGTTTGTCAACAATATTACACAAAACCCCATGATGCCAACGCCCATCTTGCGTCGATTTCGAGAAGATGAGCGATCGCTCGTTCTTCGTTTTCATTGTCCTGAATGGTGTTTCTTTTGCCTGACCAAGACCCTAAGAGGTCGAAATGCGCCGTGTTTTGTCTTGAAAATTGTTTGTCCCCTTTGTCTGGGCGGGTGTTATGATTTTTCTTATGAAAGTATTTACTAAAGCAATGTTAAGGAAATTTGGTGGAAACATCGAAAGGACCCAAAAGACGAATCTTTCTTCTGTTGGTCCGGAAACGGATCAAAATATGGATCAAAGGACGAGTCCATGGTGTCCGTTCACTTTTTGTTCGCTCGTTCTTCTTCTAATGATTTTTCAAACATTGATAACAAAAGGCACGATCAACATAACATCATACGAATGAGTATACTAAATCAGGAAGGGGGGAAAGGTGGGGGGGGGGGGGGGGGTGGAGGGTGGGGGGAGGGGGGGTGGAGGGGAAACAAAGATATATAAACACGTTTAAAAAAAAAAAAAAAAAAAAAAAAAAAAAAAAAAAAAAAAAAAGAAATCAGGCACTCCCATTCAATAATCTACGAAGAATGAAGGAAAAACGTAGACTTTCTTTAACATTGTGAGGTAGGGAACTCAGACCTGTCTGTCAATCCATACGATTCGCCGCCGTGTTTTTGTACACATGTTTAGCGAAAAATACGACGAATGCAACCAAGCTAAAAAAAAAAAAAAAAAAAAAAAGAAGAAGATGAAGAAGAAGAAAAGAAAAGAAAAAAACCGTCGAAAATGATGTTAGGAGACGAGGTTCTTGAGCGTTCTTTGCATTTGCGGAAGTAACCGTGGCGGGAGAGGGGAGAGTGTGGGGGAGGAGGGGCCTCTCTTTGACCAAAGGACGACTACTCGTGCTCAACCTCTGCGCGCGAAATCGCGTCAGATTGTGTCTGCTTCTTCGACAGCATGCCCACAACACAACAACAACAGCAACAACAACACTCACACAAAAACACACACACACACACACACACACACACACACACACACACACACACACACACAGAGTCTGACTGACTGAAACCGGTTTGATTGTCAGAGTAACTCTTCAGTTGTACGGACATTCAAGAGAGCATTATACAAAATGTCGTCTTCTTTCAATAAAAAAAAAAAGGGAACCCCGCTCTCTCTCTCTCTCTCTCTCTCTCTCTCTCTCTCTCTCTCTCTCTCTCTCTCTCTCACACACATATATACGCGCGCACGCACGCACGCACGCACGCACACACACACACACACACACACACACACGCACGCGCACGCACACACACACACACACACACACACAGTCTGACCGACTGACACTGGTTTATGGTTGTCATACTAACTCTTCAGTTGCACGGACATTTAAAGAGAGCATTATAAAATAAAATGTCGACTTCTTTCAATAAAAAAGGAGGAAACTCTCTCTCTCTCTCTCTCTCTCTCTCTCTCTCTCTCTCTCTCTCTCTCAATCCAAAAAGTCCTCTTTTGGTAATGACAATAAAATATTAAAAGTCTCTCTCTCTCTCTCTCTCTCTCTCTCTCTCTCTCTCTCTCTCTCTCTCTCTCTCTCACACACACACACACACACACACACACACACACACACGCACACAGACGCTCTATCATTTCATCCGCCCTTAACCTCTCCCCTCCATCGGCAGGTGAAGCGCTTCATGTCCCAGAGTGACCTCCGCATCGCAGAGAGACGTCATTCCGCCACGTGGTGGAGCAGGTGTCGGCCAACATCCAATGGATGCACGACTACTACGATCAGATTCAGAGTCTTCTGCAGGACCCTGAAACCTGGTAACA
Organism: Conus betulinus; assembly: GCA_016801955.1. Classification (NCBI taxonomy): domain Eukaryota; kingdom Metazoa; phylum Mollusca; class Gastropoda; order Neogastropoda; family Conidae; genus Conus; species Conus betulinus. The sequence goes on along the minus strand of JADBJO010000963.1, from coordinate 502,136 downwards.
GGAACCGACCTACGTATGTGTATACATAACACACACACACACACACACACACACACACACACACACGTATGTAAGCTCTCCAGTGCTGAACACTAGTGACATGGAACGACGTGGAACCACCAGCCGTCGTCAATTGACGAACTATTTTGAGTGCTTGAACACCAGCATGGTTTGTACGATCCTTGGTGTCTTATGCGTCACGTGCTGTCTTCCGGCTTTAACAGTAGACTGTCCGGGAGAGGATGAGGAAGAGGGGAGGGGGGCGGGGTGGAGGGGTAGCTGAGATGACAAGCCTGTACCGAGTTGACCATCAAGGGAGGAAGAGGAGAAGGGGGTGGAGGGAGGGGGGCGGTGGGCAGAGGCTGAAAGGGAGGGTGTGGGGGTGTGGGAATTGGAAACCGCGTAAGTGTTCTGCGCATTGATAAGGAACATTTTCCATCATGGCTTCAGCTCTTCCCTGCACCGTTCAGGAGTACTGGTGTAACACGTGGAGTTCGCTAGTTAATGTCCCCCACCTGTCGATAGTGAAATGCAGACTGAGCTAACTATTTCAGGAGACAAAAGCGATAGTACTTCAAAGGAAAGAAAACATTATAGAAAATCACAGTGCCACTCTTCTCATTTTCGGCCACGTGGCCTTTTTTCAAGGGGAAAAAAAAAATCCCAAAAAAAAACAATGCAACTACGTGATGTCCATCTTTGGCAACTGGTCTGACCAGGAGGACTTATCCTAGTGTTGTAGTAGTGGGGGGGGGGGAGAGACTTATCGTAGTGTTGTAGTAGGGGGGGGGGGACTAATCCTAGTGTTGTATAGTAGTGGGGGAGGACTAATCCTAGTGTTGTAGTAGTGGGAGGACTTATCCTAGTGTTGTAGTAAAGGGGGGGGGGATTATCCTAGTGTTGTAGTAGTGGAGGAGGGACTTATCCTAGTGTTGTGTGTTGGGGGGGGGGGGGGGGGGGGCTTATCCTAGTGTTGTAGTAGCGGGGGGAGGGAGGACTTATCCTAGTGTTGTAGTAGGGGGGGAGGGGGACTTATCCTTGTGTTGTAGTAGAGGGGGGAGGGAGGACTTATCCTAGTGTTGTAGTAGTGGGGGGGGGGAGGGACTTATCCTTGTGTTGTAGTAGTGGGGGGGGGGAGGAGGACTTATCCTAGAGTTGTAGTGGGGGGGAGGGGAGGGAGGACTTATCTTAGTGTTGTAGTAGAGGGGGGAGGGAGGACTTATCCTGGTGTTGTAGTAGTGGGGGAGGGAGGACGTATCCTGGTGTTGTAGTAGTGTGGGGGGAAGGGAGGACTTATCCTGGTGTGTTGTAGTAGGAGGGGGAGGGAGGGAGGACTTATCCTAGTGTTGTAGTAGTGGGGGGGGGGGACTTATCCTAGTGTTTGTAGTAGTAGTGTTGTAGTGGTGTAGTAGTGGGGGGGGGAGGACTTATCCTAGTGTTGTAGTAGTGGGGGGAGGGAGGGGAGGGAGGACTTATCCTAGTGTTGTAGTGGTGGGGGGGGACTTATTATCCTAGTGTTGTAGTAGTGGGGGGAGGGAGGGAGGACTTATCCTAGTGTTGTAGTGGTGGGGGGAGGGAGGACTTATCCTTGTGTTTAGTAGTGGGGGAGGGAGGGAGGACCTATCCTAGTGTTGTAGTAGTGGGGGGAGGAGGGAGGACTTATCCTTGTGTTTAGTAGTGGGGGGGGGAGGGAGGGAGGACTTATCCTAGTGTTGTAGTAGTGGGGGGGAGGGAGGGAGGACTTATCCTAGTGTTGTAGTAGTGGGGGGGGAGGATGAGTTATCCTAGTGTTGTAGTAGTGGGGGGAGGGAGGGAGGGACTTATCCTAGTGTTGTAGTAGTGGGGGGAGAGAGAGAGAGAGAGAGAGGACTTATCCTAGTGTTGTAGTAGTGGGGGGGGGACTTGTCCTAGTGTTGTAGTAGTGGGGGGAGGGAGGGAGGACTTATCCTAGTGTTGTAATAGTGGGGGGGAGGACTTATCCTGTGTGTGTAGTAGTGGGGGGGGGAGGACTTGTCCTAGTGTTGTGGTAGTGGGGGAGGGAGGAGGACTTGTCCTAGTGTTGTAGTAGTGGGGGGAGGGAGGACTTATCCTAGTGTTGTAGTAGTGGGGGGGGGGGGGGGGCTTACCCTTGTGTTGTAGTAGTAGGGGGGGGGGAGGACTTATCCTAGTGTTGTAGTAGTGGGGGGGGGGGGGACTTATCCTAGTGTTGTAGTAGTGGGGAGAGGACTTATCCTAGTGTTGTGGTAGGGGGTGGGGGAGGGAGGAGGACTTATCCTAGTGTTGTAGTAGTGGGAGGAGGGAGGGAGGACTTATCCTAGTGTTGTAGTAGTGGGGGGGGGAGGACTTATCCTTGTGTTGTAGTAGTGGGTGGAGGGAGGGAGGACTTATCCTAGTGTTGTAGTAGTGGGGAGGAGGGAGGACTTATGCTAGTGTTGTAGTAGTGGGGGGAGGACTTATCCTTGTGTTGTGTAGTAGTGGGGGGGAGGACTTATCCTTGTGTTGTGATAGTGGGGGGGGGGGGGGAGGACGTATCCTTGTGTTGTAAGGGGGGGGGTAGGGGGGAGGACTTATCCTAGTGTTGTAGTAGTAGGGGGGGAGGACTTATCCTAGTGTTGTAGTGGGGGGGGGGGGGGACGGAGGACTTATCCTCCTAGTGTGTTGTAGTGGGGACGGAGGGGAGGACTTATCCTAGTGTTGTAGTAGTGGGGCGAGGGGGGGGGGACTTATCCTAGTGTTGTTGTAGTGGGGGGGGAGGACTTATCCTAGTGTTGTAGTAGTGGGGGGGGGGAGGACTTATCCTAGTGTTGTATAGTAAGGGGGGGGGGGGGACTTATCAAAGTGTTGTAGTAGTGGGAGGGATGGAGGACTTATCCTAGTGTTGGGGGGGGGGGGGCGGCTATCCTAGTGTTGTAGTAGTGGGGAGGAGGGAGTACTTTCCTAGTGTTGTAGTAGTGGGGGGTGGGGAGAGGACTTATCCTAGTGTTGTAATAGTGGGGGGGAGGACGTCTTATCCTAGTGTTGTTAGTAGTGGGGGGGGGGGAGGGGACTTATCCTAGTGTTGTAGTAGTGGGGGGAGGGAGGAGGATTTATCCTAGTGTTGTAGTAGTGGGGGGGGAGGGAGGACTTATCCTAGTGTTGTAGTAATGGGGGGGGGGACGACTTATCCTAGTGTTGTAGTAGGGGGGAGGGAGGACTTATCCTAGCTGTAGTAGTGGTAGTAGGGGTGGAGGACTTATCCTAGTGTTGTAGTAAGTCGGGGGGGGGGGAGGACTTATCCCAGCGTTGTAGTAATGTCGGGGGAGACTTATCCTCTTGTTGTTGAAGTGGGGGTGGGACGACTTATCTTAGTGTTGTAGTATTGTGGGGAGGAAGGACTCATCCTAGTGTTGTAGTAGTGGGGGAGGGGGGGTGGAGTATCCTAGTGATGTAGTAGTGGGGGGGGAGGGAGGACTTATCCTATTGTTGTAACAGTGGGGGGAGGGAGGACTTATCCTAGTGTTGTAGTAGTGGGGGGGGGGGAGGACTATCCTAGTGTTGTAGTAGTGGGGGGAGGGAGGGAGGACTTATCCTAGTGTTGTAGTAGTGGGGGGGAGGGAGGGGGGACTTATTCTAGTGTTGTAGTAGTGGGGGAGGAAGGGAGGACTTATCCTAGTGTTGTAGTAGTGGGGGGGGGGGACTTATCCTAGTGTTGTAGTAGTGGGAGGGGAGGGAGGACTTATCCTAGTGTTGTAGTAGAGGGGGGGGAGGACTTATCCTTGTGTTGTAGTAGTGGGGGAGGGAGGGAGGACTTATCCTAGTGTTGTAGTAGGGGGGGGGGGGGAGGACTTATCCTTGTGTTGTAGTAGTGGGGGAGGGAGGGAGGACTTATCCTAGTGTTGTAGTAGTGGGGGGGGGGAGAGGACTTATCCTAGTGTTGTAGTAGTGGGGGGGGAGGGAGGACTTATCCTAGTGTGTTGTAGTAGTGGGGGGAGGGAGGACTTATCCTAGTGTTGTAGTAGTGGGGGAGGGAGGGAGGGACTTATCCTAGTGTTGTAGTAGAGGGGGGAGGGAGGACTTATCCTTGTGTTGTAGTAGTGGGGGGGGGGGGGGAGGACTTATCCTAGTGTTGTGGTAGTGGGGGGGAGGGAGGACTTATCCTAGTGTTGTAGTAGTGGGGGAGGGAGGGAGGACTTATCCTAGTGTTGTAGTAGTGGGGGGAGGGAGGGAGGACTTATCCTAGCGTTGTAGTAGTGGGGAAGGGAGGGACTTATCCTAGTGTTGTAGTAGTGGGGGGGGGAGGGGGGGACTTATCCTAGTGTTGTAGTAGTGGGGGAGAGAGGACTTATCCTAGTGTTGTAGTAGTGTGGGGAGGGAGGGAGGACTTATCCTAGTGTTGTAGTAGTGGGGGAGGGAGGGAGGACTTATCCTAGTGTTGTAGTAGTGGGGGAGGGAGGGAGGACTTATCCTAGTGTTGTAGTAGTGGGGGAGGGAGGGAGGACTTATCCTAGTGTTGTAGTAGAGGGGGGAGGGAGGGACTTATCCTTGTGTTGTAGTAGTGGGGGGGAGGGAGGACTTATCCTAGTGTTGTGGTAGTGGGGGGGAGGGAGGACTTATCCTGTGTTGTAGTAGTGGGGGAGGGAGGGAGGACTTATCCTAGTGTTGTAGTAGTGGGGGGAGGGGAGGGAGGACTTATCCTAGCGTTGTAGTAGTGGGGGGGAGGACTTATCCTAGTGTTGTAGTAGTGGGGGGGGGACGAGGGGGGGGACTTATCCTAGTGTTGTAGTAGTGGGGAGAGAGAGGACTTATCCTAGTGTTGTAGTAGTGTGGGGAGGGAGGGAGGACTTATCCTAGTGTTGTAGTGTGTGGGGGGGGGAGGGAGGGAAGGGAGGACTTATCCTAGTGTTGTAGTAGTGGGAGGGAGGGAGGACTTATTCTAGTGTTGTAGTAGTGGGGGAGGGGGGGAGGACTTATCCTAGTGTTGTAGTAGTGGGGGGGAGGGAGGACTATCCTAGTGTTGTAGTAATGGGGGGGGAGGGAGGACTTATCCTAGTGTTGTAGTAGTGGGGGAGGAGGGAGGACTGTGGGGTAGTGGTGGAGGAGGGAGGGAGGACTTATCCTTGTGTGTAGTAGGAGGAGGACTTATCCTTGTGGTAGTGGAGGGAGGGAGGACTTATCCTTGTGTTGTAGTAGTAGTGGGTGGGAGGGAGGACTTATCCTTGTGTTGTAGTAGTGGGGGGAGGGAGGGAGGACTTATCCTAGTGTTGTAGTAGTGGGGGGAGGGAGGGAGGACTTATCCTTGTGTTGTAGTAGTGGGGGGGGAGGGAGGACTTACCGTAGTGTTGTAATTGCTGAGAGGGGGTGCTTATCTTTTGTTGTTGTTTGTTGTTGTGGGGGGGGGGGCACTTATCCTAGTATGGTGGTGCGGGCAAATTTATCCTAGCGGCGCTGTGGTATGATGCGTGGGGAGGGGGGGGGGGGGGGAAGGGAAGGGGATAGCAGTCGGAGATTTGACGCGTTGGCGATTTGAGAGTTATCCTAGCATTGTGGTAGTACTTTGGTTGTATCAAATACGAATACAACCAGCACTCCACCACCACGCTAGGACAGGCAGCGAAAATGTCAGTTCCGATGTTGGTCATCAGCGGGTTTTGAAGTTTACGACATCTTCATGGCAGTTCGGTTTTCTGCCAGTGACTGAACCATGACTCCGAAGTGTACAGGTGTGCCATTCGCTTCCCCTTGAACAGAACGAGAGAAAGCATGGGAGAGAGAGAAAGGGGATCAAGTCTTCTGCGTGATCCACTTGCTGTTCAGGAATGTACGTGCATTGCCCGAACGAACGCGAAGAAAGGGAATGAAACTGTTTGTTTTGGATTCGTGTGCTTGCTCTCGTTTGTTCGATTGCAAAAATGTAAGGGGTCTTTAAGATTGTCGTAGAATCAATCGGTCGCTGACCAGTTACCTAACGGGTGGGAAACTCACACTAGGATATGCTAGTTACCGAAGTCGTGTGTGAATAGGAGAAAGACGGAGGGGTAAGAGGGGAAGGCGAGGTGGCAGTCAAGAAAAGAGGGTGTGAAAGGCATCGTAGATGGGGAATTGCAGCAGCGAAGGTAGAATAAGAAGAGAGAGAGGGAAGAGCAGTGTATTTTAGAATTCATAAAATCCTGTAGTCTTCTGTGGCACCCCTACGGTCTTCAAGTCTCCGGGATAGGGAGGTGAGGAATCCGTCACTACTTTTCTATGAAATTTGAAAAATTATTCATAAGGCTCTGCCAAAAAACGTTGACAAACAAATCACAAGATAAACACGCGTTACAAAAGGCTCTTAGCGACTTAAATCCAGAAGACATGACACTAGACCAGAAATAGACCCAGACAAATATAATCACTAGCCATACATTAAGCAGATCTTGAATTAGTTGTATATATTTAGAAAAATGCCCAAACAAACAAAAACCAGATGATTCGAATGTTTTGTTTTGTGTCAGTTGTGCTTTTCTCCTCTTTGGCTTTGGTTAGTGATCGATGGTCTATGACGGAAACCATAATTCCTCT
>JADBJO010000963.1:475000-493758 GCA_016801955.1 Conus betulinus | reverse complement strand
AGACGACACAGAGACAAGAGAGAGAGAGATATTCCATGTTTCTATCCAAAATATCGCATGCTAAACATTACTATAAATTTGAATAAAGAGCAATACAGAGAGAGAGTGAGGGAGAGAGAGGGAGGGAGGGAGAGCGAGGAGGGAAGAGATGAGAGGGAGGGAGATAGAGAGAGAGGGAGTGAGAGAGAGAGAGAGAGAGAGAGAGAAAGTAGAGCGCGAGAGATTGGGGGGTTGGAATCGGGGTGCTCTATATCGATTCCTATCGGTTAATGACTGTGTTTTTTCTTCCCAGAGGAATGAGTGCTGGAGCATAAGTTTTCATGAGACTTCCCTTGTCTTTCATTGTAACCTTGTATGTATGTTAGACATATTGAACAGATGTTCCTTAACAGATCACAACACCTAAAACCCACTGCGGTACAAGGTGGAGCGCAGCTGCACGTGCGGAAACCACGTAAAACCGGTAAAACGGGTGCCTGTGGGAGCATATGAGTTTGAAAAAAAAGGCGAAATGCTCGTGGTCAATCATGATGCACGTGCATGGCACCCTCGTTCATGAACACAGATCAGACGCCGTTGGCCACAAATCTGTAAACAGAACGGTCGTCTACGCCAGCCCAAAAAGCATGGCACAAAGGCAAAGACTGGACCCTGCCGATCGTGGACGTGCCTTAGCGTTGATTGACGAAGGGATTTCTGGCCGCGAGGTGGCTAGGCGTCTGAACGTGTCCCATTCCACCATCCAACGTCTTGTAGAGAGGTTTCAGGCCACTGGCAGCGTGCAGGATCGGCCACGATCAGGCCGTCCTCGGTGTACCGACAGACATGCTGACCGATTCCTCCTGCTGTCTGCCCTACGCAATCGGACTGTCACCTCATCCACCTTAAGGCGTGAGCTCCTGCAGGCTGCAAATGTCAATGTCAGTAGAAGGACAGTTTGTAACCGTTTGCACGAGTTCGGGCTGTCATCCCGGAGACCAGCAGTCCGAGTACCACTTACTCCAGCTCACCGCAGAGCACGGGCAGACTGGTGTCGTCATCACGTTCGCTGGACGAGGCAGCAATGGTCTCGAGTGCTGTTCACAGATGAGTCCCGCTTCACCTTGGCATTCAATGACGGCAGGACCCGAGTGTGGCGAAGGCCAGGAGAACGTTTTGCTGACGCCACAGTTCGTGAGGTGGATCGTTACGGAGGGGGTTCTGTGATGGTCTGGGGTGGCTTCAGTCGTCAAGACAGAACTCCCCTGTACGTCATTCAAGGCATGCTGACAGGGGTGCGGTACCGTGACGAGATTGTGAGGCCCCTGATCCAGCCCGCCCTTCAGGCCATGGGTAACGCTGCTGTTTTCCAAGACGACAACGCCCGTCCACACCGAGCCCGTGTCGTGGACGATCATCTGCAGCAAGAGGGGATCATCCGGATGCAGTGGCCATCTCGCTCACCCGATCTGGCTCCAATTGAGCACCTCTGGGATGTCCTTGGACGGCAGGTAGCCCACAACCACCCCCCGCCTGTTGACGTGGCCCAGCTCACTCTCTTTCTGCAGCAGGAGTGGCAGGCCATACCGCGGGACACTCTTCGGACCCTGGTGGACTCCATGCGTCGACGTTGTGCCGCTTGCCTGGCGGCAACGGTGGCTACACTCGGTACTGAATGTGCAGTTTTCAGTTGTGGCTTATGTGACGATCCTGAGGAAGGGTGATTGGACATTACAGCCCGCTGTCCGCGTTTGATTTGTTGATTTCGTGCAATGGTCCTATGAATTTGTTCTTGAATAAATTTGGAAGATTTTGCGTCCGTTCTTCTTAACATTGGCTGTAGTGTTTCGGTCTGGGAGACAGCGTTGGCAATGGCCCTTAACTTTTTGCCAGTAGTATATATATATATATATATATATATATATATATCAGTCAGTATAGAACTTTCTCCCCTTTTGGTGGTAGAAATTTTGCAGTGTAAGAGAAAAAGAGAAAAAAATGCTAGAAAAAAAAATGCTGCTCCCCAGCGGGGAAAAAGAACCCAGGTCGCCCGCGTGACAGGCGCGGGGGGTACTAACCACTACACTACCGAGGAGCTTACAGAATTTGGTTACACTTAAGTTTATAAACCGTTATTGCTTAATGTACACCACACAATTATCATTTATAGCCGTCAGCAACGGCTATTTTGGTAAAAATAAAACATCGGGCATCATCCGAGACCCATAATGAACATATGTATACATTTTCAGACAGATCGGTCCAGCAGTTTTGTCTGGAGCGAGTGGAACACATTTTGACCACGGACGGACAAACAGACAGACAGACAGACACACAGATAGCATTTCTTCGTTCCCACCGTAAAGTGCCCCCTGTTCTATAAGAACTGGGAGTACTAAAACAAGCGTTCCATGAGTCATCATTATGACATGTATTATTATCATTATTTAGAAGCAGACAGGAAGCAGAAGGAAAAAGGAACAGATGAGAAGGAAAGAGAAGGCGGAAGACAAGAACAACCACAAAAACGACAATGAGAAGACCAAGAAGACGATCACGAAGAAAGAAGACGACCAAAAGAAAAGAAGCATGAAGAAGAGAGAAAATGACAACACACACTTGGGGAAAAAAAATTCAGAGTATGTAATCATACTCCCTGATATATTCCATAAAGAGGAAAAACCGTCTTGGGCTGGTGTAAGCGTTAGTAATGGCTATTCTGGTAAACATCAGCCATCATCTGTGACCTATAATGAACATACTTACAAATTTTAAGAAAGATCGGCCAAGTACTTTCTGAAATAGTTCATACAAAAAAAAACCGTTATGGGCCATTAGTAAAAGCTATAACGGTAAAATAAACATCGGGCATCATCCGTGACCCATAATGAACATACCTACAAATTTTCAGAAAGATCGGCCACGTACTTACGGAGATATTCCATAAAAAGAAAAAACCGTTATGGATCGTTTATATCCCGTTAGTAACGGCTATGATGGTCAACTAAAACGTCGGGCATGATCCGTGAACCATAATGAACATAACTACAAATTTTCAGAAAGATCGGCCAAGTACTTTCTGGGACATACCCATAAAAAAGAAAAACATTATGGGCCGTTACAACCGTTAGTAACGGCTACAACGGTAAAATAAAACGTCGGGCATCATCAGTCGCCCAAAATAAACATACCTACAAATTTTCAGAAAAATCGGCCAAGTACTTTCTGAGATATTCCATAAAGAAAAAACCGTTATGGGCCGTTATAGCCGTTAGTAACGCTATAACGGTAAACTAAAAAACACCTGGCATCATCCGTGATCCATAGTGAACATACCTCCTAATTCTTAGAAAGATCGGCCAAGCACTTTCTGTGATATTCCATAAAAAAGAAAAACCCGTTACAGGCCGTTACAGCCGTTTCTAACGGCTATAACGGTAAACTAAAACATCTGGCATCATCCGTGACCCATAATGAACGTACTGCTAATTTTCACAAAGATCAGCCAAATACTTTCTCAGATATTCCATGAAGAAGAAAACCGTTACAGGCCGTTACAGCTGTTAGTAACGGCTATAACGGTGAACTAAAACATGCGTAACCCCCATAATGAACATATATGCTAATTTTCACAAAGATCGGCCATGTACTTTCTGAGATATTCCATAAAAAAGGAAAACCGTTACAGCCGTCAGTAACGGCTATAACGGTACTAACTAAAACATCCGGCATTACTCCTGCCCCATAATGAAGATACCTACAAATTTTCAGAAAGATCGGCCAAGTACTTTCGGAGCTATTCCATAAAGAAAGAAAAAAAAAACCGTTACAGACCGTTGCAGCCGCTAGTAACGGCTATAACGAGGTAAACTAAAACATCGGGCATCATCCGTGACCCATAATGAATATACCTGCTAATTTTCACAAAATCGGCCAAGTACTTGCGGAGATATTCCATAAAGAAAGAAAACCCGTTACAGACCGTTACAGCCGCTAGTAACGGCTATAACGAGGTAAACTAAAACATCGGGCATCATCCTTGACCCATAATGAACATACCTGCTAATTTTCACAAAGATCGGCCATGTACTTTCGGAGATATTCCATACAGAAGAAAAAACCGTTATAGGCCGTTACAGCCGTTAGAAACGGTTATAACGGTAAACTAAAACATCGGGCACAAATCTTCAGAAAGATCGGCCGAGTACCTTCGGAGATATTCCATACAGAAGAAAAACCGTTATAGGCCGTTACAGCCGTTAGAAACGGTTATAAGGGTAAACTAAAACATCAGGCATTATTCGTGACCCATAAATGACATACGTACAAATCTTCAGAAAGATCGCCGGCCGAGTCCTTTCGGAGATATTCCATAAAGAAGGAAAACCGTTACAGGCATCGGGCATCATCCGTGACCCATAATCAACGTACATGCTAATTTTCACAAAGATCGGCCAGGTACTTTCGGAGATATTCCATACAGAAGAAAAACCGTTACAGGCCGTTACGGCCGTTAGTAACGAATATAATGGTAAACTAAAACATCGGGCATTATTCGTGACCCATAATGAACATGCCTACAAATTTTCAGAAAAATCGGCCAAGTACTTCCGGAGATATTCCATAGGGAAGAAAAAAACCGTTACAGGCCATTACACAGCCGTTAGTAACGGCTATAACGGTAAACTAAAAACATCCGGCTTTAATCGTGACCCATAATGAACATGCCTACAAATTTTCAGAAAGATCGGCCAAGTACTTTCGAGATATTCCATATAAAAAAAAAAAAAAACCGTTACAGGCCATTACAGCCGTTAGTAACAACTGTAACGGGGTAAACTAAAACATCGGGCATCATCCGTGACGCATAATGAACATACCTGCTAATTTTCACAAAGATCGGCCAAGTACTTTCTCAGATATTCCATAGGGAAGAAAAACCCGTTACAGGCCGTTACAGCTGTTAGTAACGGCTATAACGGTAAACTAAAACATCCGGCATTAATCGTGACCCATAATGAACATACCTACAAATTTTCAGAAAGACCAGCCAAATACTTTGAGATATTCCATAAAGAAGAAAAACGTTTCAGCCGTTAGTAACAACTATAACGGGGTAAACTAAAACATCGGGCATCATCCGTGACTCATAATGAACATACCTGCTAATTTTCACAAAGATCGGCCATGTACTTTCGGAGATATTCCATACAGAAGAAAACCGTTACAGGCCGTTACAGCTGTTAGTAATGGCTATAACGGTGAACTAAAACATGCGTAACCCATAATGAACATATATGCTAATTTTCACAAAGATCGGCTATGTACTTTCTGGGATATTCCATAGAAAAGAAAAACCGTTACAGCTGTCAGTAACGGCTATAACGGTAAACTAAAACATCCGGCATTACTCCCTGCCCCATAATGAAGATACCTACAAATTTTCAGAAAGATCGGCCAAGTACTTTCGGAGCTATTCCATAAAGAAAGAAAACCCGTTACAGACCGTGCAGCCGCTAGTAACGGCTATAACGAGGTAAACTAAAACATCGGGCATCATCCGTGACCCATAATGAACATACCTGCTAATTTTCACAAGATCGGTCATGTACTTTCGGAGATATTCCATACAGAAGAAAAACCGTTATAGGCCGTTACAGCCGTTAGAAACGGTTATAAGGGTAAACTAAAACATCAGGCATTATTCGTGACCCATAAATGACATACGTACAAATCTTCAGAAAGATCGGCCGAGTCCTTTCGGAGATAGTCCATAAAGAAGGAAAACCGTTACAGGCATCGGGCATCATCCGTGACCCATAATCAACGTACATGCTAATTTTCACAAAGATCGGCCAGGTACTTTCGGAGATATTCCATACAGAAGAAAAACCGTTACAGGCCGTTACGGCCGTTAGTAACGAATATAATGGTAAACTAAAACATCGGGCATTATTCGTGACCCATAATGAACATGCCTACAAATTTTCAGAAAAATCGGCCAAGTACTTCCGGAGATATTCCATAGGGAAGAAAAACCGTTACAGGCCATTACAGCCGTTAGTAACGGCTATAACGGTAAACTAAAACATTCGGCTTTAATCGTGACCCATAATGAACATGCCTACAATTTTCAGAAAGATCGGCCAAGTACTTCCGGAGATATTCCATATAAAAAAAAAAAAGAAAAAACCGTTACAGGCCATTACAGCCGTTAGTAACAACTGTAACGGGGTAAACTAAAACATCGGGCATCATCCGTGACGCATAATGAACATACCTGCTAATTTTCACAAAGATCGGCCAAGTACTTTCTCAGATATTCCATAGGGAAGAAAACCCGTTACAGGCCGTTACAGCTGTTAGTAACGGCTATAACGGTAAACTAAAACATCCGGCATTAATCGTGACCCATAATGAACATACCTACAAATTTTCAGAAAGACCAGCCAAATACTTTGAGATATTCCATAAAGAAGGAAAACCGTTTCAGCCGTTAGTAACAGCTATAACGGGGTAAACTAAAACATCGGGCATCATCCGTGACTCATAATGAACATACCTGCTAATTTTCACAAAGATCGGCCATGTACTTTCGGAGATATTCCATACAGAAGAAAACCGTTACAGGCCGTTACAGCTGTTAGTAACGGCTATAACGGTGAACTAAAACATGCGTAACCCATAATGAACATATATGCTAATTTCACAAAAATGGCTATGTACTTTCTGGGATATTCCATAAAAAAGAAAAACCGTTACAGCTGTCAGTAACGGCTATAACGGTAAACTAAAACATCCGGCATTACTCCTGCCCCATAATGAAGATACCTACAAATTTTCAGAAAGATCGGCCAAGTACTTTCGGAGCTATTCCATAAAGAAAGAAACCCGTTACAGACCGTTGCAGCCGCTAGTAACGGCTATAACGAGGTAAACTAAAACATCGGGCATCATCCGTGACCCATAATGAACATACCTGCTAATTTTCACAAAGATCGGCCATGTACTTTCGGAGATATTCCATACAGAAGAAAAACCGTTATAGGCCGTTACAGCCGTTAGAAACGGTTATAAGGGTAAACTAAAACATCAGGCATTATTTGTGACCCCATAAGAACATACGTACAAAATCTTCAGAAAGATCGGCCGAGTACCTTCGGAGATATTCCATAAAGAAGGAAAAAACCGTTACAGGCATCGGGCATCATCCGTGACCCATAAAGAACATACATACTAATTTTCACAAAGATCGGCCAGGTACTTTCGGAGATATTCCATACATAAGAAAAACCGTTACAGGCCGTTACGGCCGTTAGTAACGAATATAATGGTAAACTAAAACATCCGGCTTTAATCGTGACCCATAATGAACATATCTACAAATTTTCAGAAAGATCGGCCAAGTACTTTCGGAGATATTCCATAAAAAAAAAAAAAAAATCCTTTACACAGCCGTTAGTAACAACTATAACGGGGTAAGCTAAAACATCGGGCATCATCCGTTACGCATAATGAACATACCTGCTAATTTTCAGAAAGATCGGCCAAGTACTTTCTCAGATATTCCATACAGAAGAAAAACCGTTACAGGCCGTTACAGCTGTTAGTAACGGCTATAATGGTAAACTAAAACATCCGGCTTTAATCGTGACCCATAATGAACATACCTACAAATTTTCAGAAAGACCGGCCAAGTACTTTGAGATATTCCATAAAAGAAGGAAAACCGTTACAGGCCGTTAGTAACAGCTATAACGGGGTAAACTAAAACATCGGGCATCATCCGTGACTCATAATGAACATACCTGCTAATTTTCACAAAGATCGGCCATGTACTTTCGGAGATATTCCATACAGAAGAAAACCGTTACAGCTGTTAGTAACGGCTATAACGGTGAACTAAAACATGCGTAACCCATAATGAACATATATGCTAATTTTCACAAAGATCGGCCATGTACTTTCTGAGATATTCCATAAAAAAGGAAAACCGTTACAGCCGTCAGTCAGTAACGGCTATAACGGTAAACTAAAACATCCGGCATTACTCCTGCCCCATAATGAAGATACCTACAAATTTTCAGAAAGATCGGCCAAGTACTTTCGGAGCTATTCCATAAAGAAAGAAAAACCGTTACAGACCGTTGCAGCCGCTAGTAACGGCTATAACGAGGTAAACTAAAACATCGGGCATCATCCGTGACCCATAATGAACATACCTGCTAATTTTCACAAAGATCGGTCATGTACTTTCGGAGATATTCCATACAGAAGAAGAAAAACCGTTATAGGCCGTTACAGCCGTTAGAAACGGTTATAAGGGTAAACTAAAACATCAGGCATTATTCGTGACCCATAAATGACATACGTACAATCTTCGGAAAGATCGGCCGAGTCCTTTCGGAGATATTCCATAAAGAAGGAAAACCGTTACAGGCATCGGGCATCATCCGTGACCCATATCAACGTACATGCTAATTTTCACAAAGATCGGCCAGGTACTTTTGGAGATATTCCATACAGAAGAAAAACCGTTACAGGCCGTTACGGCCGTTAGTAACGAATATAATGGTAAACTAAAACATCGGGCATTATTCGTGACCCATAATGAACATGCCTACAAAATTTTCAGAAAAATCGGCCAAGTACTTCCGGAGATATTCCATAGGGAAGAAAAACGTTACAGGCCATTACAGCCGTTAGTAACGGCTATAACGGTAAACTAAAACATTCGGCTTTAATCGTGACCCATAATGAACATGCCTACAAATTTTCAGAAAGATCGGCCCAAGTACTTTCGGAGATATTCCATATAAAAAAAAAAAAGAAAAACCGTTACAGGCCATTACAGCCGTTAGTAACAACTGTAACGGGGTAAACTAAAACATCGGGCATCATCCGTGACGCATAATGAACATACCTGCTAATTTTCACAAAGATCGGCCAAGTACTTTCTCAGATATTCCATAGGGAAGAAAACCCCGTTACAGGCCGTTACAGCTGTTAGTAACGGCTATAACGGTAAACTAAAACATCCGGCATTAATCGTGACCCATAATGAACATACTACAAATTTTCAGAAAGACCAGCCAAATACTTTGAGATATTCCATAAAGAAGGAAAAACCGTTTCAGCCGTTAGTAAACAGCTATAACGGGGTAAACTAAAACATCGGGCATCATCCGTGACTCATAATGAACATACCTGCTAATTTTCACAAAGATCGGCCATGTACTTTCGGAGATATTCCATACAGAAGAAAAAAACGTTACAGGCCGTTACAGCTGTTAGTAACGGCTATAACGGTGAACTAAAACATGCGTAACCCATAATGAACATATATGCTAATTTTCACAAAGATCGGCTATGTACTTTCTGGGATATTCCATAAAAAAGAAAAACCGTTACAGCTGTCAGTAACGGCTATAACGGTAAACTAAAACATCCGGCATTACTCCTGCCCCATAATGAAGATACCTACAAATTTTCAGAAAGATCGGCCAAGTACTTTCGGAGCTATTCCATAAAGAAAGAAAAACCCGTTACAGACCGTTGCAGCCGCTAGTAACGGCTATAACGAGGTAAACTAAAACATCGGGCATCATCCGTGACCCATAATGAACATACCTGCTAATTTTCACAAAGATCGGCCATGTACTTTCGGAGATATTCCATACAGAAGAAAAACCGTTATAGGCCGTTACAGCCGTTAGAAACGGTTATAAGGGTAAACTAAAACATCAGGCATTATTTGTGACCCATAAAGAACATACGTACAAATCTTCAGAAAGATCGGCCGAGTACCTTCGGAGATATTCCATAAAGAAGGAAAAACCGTTACAGGCATCGGGCATCATCCGTGACCCATAAAGAACATACATACTAATTTTCACAAAGATCGGCCAGGTACTTTCGGAGATATTCCATACATAAGAAAAAACCGTTACAGGCCGTTACGGCCGTTAGTAACGAATATAATGGTAAACTAAAACATCCGGCTTTAATCGTGACCCATAATGAACATATCTACAAATTTTCAGAAAGATCGGCCAAGTACTTTCGGAGATATTCCATAAAAAAGAAAATCCTTTACAGCCGTTAGTAACAACTATAACGGGGTAAGCTAAAAACATCGGGCATCATCCGTTACGCATAATGAACATACCTGCTAATTTTCAGAAAGATCGGCCAAGTACTTTCTCAGATATTCCATACAGAAGAAAAACCGTTACAGGCCGTTACAGCTGTTAGTAACGGCTATAATGGTAAACTAAAAACATCCGGCTTTAATCGTGACCCATAATGAACATACCTACAAATTTTCAGAAAGACCGGCCAAGTACTTTGAGATATTCCATAAAGAAGGAAAACCGTTACAGGCCGTTAGTAACAGCTATAACGGGGTAAACTAAAACATCGGGCATCATCCGTGACTCATAATGAACATACCTGCTAATTTTCACAAAGATCGGCCATGTACTTTCGGAGATATTCCATACAGAAGAAACCGTTACAGCTGTTAGTAACGGCTATAACGGTGAACTAAAACATGCGTAACCCATAATGAACATATATGCTAATTTTCACAAAGATCGGCCATGTACTTTCTGAGATATTCCATAAAAAAGGAAAACCGTTACAGCCGTCGTTAGCCGTCAGTAACGGCTATAACGGTAAACTAAAACATCCGGCATTACTCCTGCCCCATAATGAAGATACCTACAAATTTTCAGAAAGATCGGCCAAGTACTTTCGGAGCTATTCCATAAAGAAAGAAAACCCGTTACAGACCGTTGCAGCCGCTAGTAACGGCTATAACGAGGTAAACTAAAACATCGGGCATCATCCGTGACCCATAATGAACATACCTGCTAATTTTCACAAAAGATCGGTCATGTACTTTCGGAGATATTCCATACAGAAGAAAAACCGTTATAGGCCGTTACAGCCGTTAGAAACGGTTAAGGGGTAAACTAAAACATCAGGCATTATTCGTGACCCATAAATGACATACGTACAAATCTTCGGAAAGATCGGCCGAGTCCTTTCGGAGATATTCCATAAAGAAGGAAAACCGTTACAGGCATCGGGCATCATCCGTGACCCATAATCAACGTACATGCTAATTTTCACAAAGATCGGCCAGGTACTTTTGGAGATATTCCATACAGAAGAAAAAACGTTACAGCCGTTACGGCCGTTAGTAACGAATATAATGGTAAACTAAAACATCGGGCATTATTCGTGACCCATAATGAACATGCCTACAAATTTTCAGAAAAATCGGCCAGTACTTCCGGAGATATTCCATAGGGAAGAAAAACCGTTACAGGCCATTACAGCCGTTAGTAACGGCTATAACGGTAAACTAAAACATCCGGCTTTAATCGTGACCCATAATGAACATGCCTACAAATTTTCAGAAAGATCGGCCAAGTACTTTCGGAGATATTCCATATAAAAAAAAAAGAAAAACCGTTACAGGCCATTACAGCCGTTAGTAACAACTGTAACGGGGTAAACTAAAACATCGGGCATCATCCGTGACGCATAATGAACATACCTGCTAATTTTCACAAAGATCGGCCAAGTACTTTCTCAGATATTCCATAGGGAAGAAAAAACCGTTACAGGCCGTTACAGCTGTTAGTAACGGCTATAACGGTAAACTAAAACATCCGGCATTAATCGTGACCCATAATGAACATACCTACAAATTTTCAGAAAGACCAGCCAAATACTTTGAGATGTTCCATAAAGAAGGAAAACCGTTTCAGCCGTTAGTAACAGCTATAACGGGGTAACTAAAACATCGGGCATCATCCTTGACCCATAATGAACATACCTGCTAATTTTCAGAAAGATCGGCCAAGTGCTTTAGGAGATATTCCATACAGAAGAAAAACCGTTACAGGCCGTTACAGCCGTTAGTAACGGCTATAACGGTAAACTAAAACATCGGGCATCATCCTTGACCTACAATGAACACACCTACAAATTTTCAGAAAGATCGACCCAGTAATTTTGTCTGGAGCGAGTGGAACACATTTTGACCACAGACAGACGGACGGACGGACACACACACACACACACACACACACACACACACACACACACACACACACACACACAGAGCATTTCTTCGTTTCCATTCTAAACTAATCCCTAATCGACAGATCCATTTTTGTGCCTCCACCCTCTCCCTTCCCCGCCGTCACTCCCTCCCTCCCCTACCCCCCCCCCCCCCCCCCCCCCCCCCCCCTCTCTCTCTCTCTCTCTCTCTCTCTGCTTTCCCCAAACTCCACTTCCCACTCTCAGTGACACTAACCCATTAGTAGCTGTGATCCCCCCGTCTTGGAACAGAGACGTGTGGCCTCCCTCATATCCTCGCCCAGACCATATCATTTTGAAAGCGTATTCCGCGAGCAAGGTTCGAACAGCCCTGACGGACAGAGGTCACATTGAGAGAAAAAAGGGAAAGAGAAGGGACGCCAGTGAACGAAACAATGGATAGAAGAAAGGAGGAAGAAGAACAAGAACATGACAGAAGACAACAGAATACCAAAGATACTTGGAGAGTACGACAGGAAGAAGAAAAAAAAAAAACCGAAGCACATACACATATGTGCGCGCGCGAGCGCACGCACTTGCGCGCGCGCGGGGAACACACACACACACACACACACACACACACACACACATACAAACAGACCGACCGTCCGGCAGATAGACAAAGAGAGACAGACACAAACAGATGGAGAAAACAGAGAAAGCGAGACACAGAGACAGGCAAACAAATGGCAAAGAAAGAGGTGGAAGAGATAAAGACAGACTTTGAGAGAGTTTTACAGACACTGAATTGTTTTACTGGTTAAACTATAGACCCCTATCAGAGGTGCATTAAAAAGAAATAAGGTGCAATGACCAATTACGTATTTCTAGCAACAATCATAAGCAGGGTCTCTTTCGTGCAAATGTAAATCTGTCGTATGCCGTGAGATTTGAAACGTAATGGACGGTTGAAATACTTTTTTTCGTGGTGTGTGTGTGTGTGTGTGTGTGTGTGTGTGTGTGTGTGTGTGTGCGTGCGCGCGCGTGCGTGCGTGCGTGCGTGTGTGCGTGGGTGGGTGGGTCTTATGATTTTTTGATTTATAGATATCTTAGGGAATAATCTGTTCTCTGTTTCTGTGTGGTATCTATAGAATGGGCAAAGTAAATCCCTTGTCACAAGCATTTTCCGCGAAACTTAATTTGTGTGTCTCTAAAAGCCAAAGTCCTTATCTGAAACGAGCTGGAAATGTCCTGCCCCAAATGTGTGCGTGCCGGTTTCAATATGGAGATACCGGAAGATCTGAAAAGGGCGATGGAAGGAAAATCCTTCACTAGAACTTAACGAGCGTGACAACTCTTGCAGATATGAACTGTCAAGCTTTCCCTACTCTCAGTCATCTACAATCTGTCCTTCCATTTTTTATTTTCAAATTTCTCCAAAGCCACGGTAATAAAGCGTGTGTTCCATTTATGACACTCACATCGTCAGTTTTTGTTCGTGGGGTTGCAAAAACATCTTTTTTTAAGTTTTGAATGGCAAATGGTGAGAACAAAAAAAAAATAAATGACTGTAGCCAGAATTTCAAACGCTTTAAACACGTGTATGTGTATTATGGGAGACGCCCTGTTTCATCGCAGACCACGAGATCTGGTATTTCAATCTTGACCTTTTTTTTATGCAGACAGATGCAGTATTCCTCCTACACCTGTCAGATCGTGTTCGTTTCCCCCACACTTCCGCACCATTGCTGAGTATGGCCTGGGTTTGTGCATCAAAGAGGTTTCAGCACTAAAAGAAAATTTTTTCTCCTGATTACCGGAGAAATGTGAATCATTCATACGACTCACTCTTTGGCTCTAATAGTAATTTCAATTACAGCATGCAGAAAGGACCAGCAAGAAGAGAGATAAAAATCCACACGTGTATGAATGAAAACCAGTTCTGTTTGATTATCACCTAAAGGGGCGTAGCACTACTTCTAAATTTAATTATATTTTATTTTGACAGGGTTACTTTCCAGACTCAGTGTTTTTGTAAACCACAAAGAGAATCGGGAGCTGAGGTCATACTGTTAATACACATAATAATACGATTTAAAGATTTGATTCTAAGTTGGGGGTCATATTTGCCTTATTTTGTGATTTCGTCATCTAGTTTGTCAATAACAATAAAAAAAAAAATTGAGATCAGTTCTGTGAGTTTCTATTTCTTTTAGACCTGTTGGGTACAGAAGTTATTCTGTAACTTTACTGCCAAAACGGGTTTTACCTTCTACTACTTTGTACATATTTGTGTGGCTCTGTTCATTTTGCTAAGTATACCATATTTCCAGAATATAATTCAGAGCTTAAATCTACACAAAAAGTCGATTTTTATGTGAGCTGACGCCACATACAACTTTTTCTTTTTCTTTTTTTTTTTTTTTACAAAACAATTCTCTCTGAACTTAACCAGCATGAATGGATGTATAACCGACAGTGCTATGTTGTCCTTGAAAGGCCATCGTCCACATTTTATTTCAAAATGAAGCCTGACAATTTGTAGTATCAGTTTTGATAAAGGAATACCACAACATATATCCGTGATACCTTAGTTATTTTTTTTTTTCGTTCGCAAAAGTTGTATTACAGCCTCTGAGCAACCTTCGGAAAACAGGTCTGATGGGCAAAGTTTACTGAGAAATTTCGCCAAACATGGAACAATCGTAACTGCTGCGATTTTCAAGGCATTCGTCCAAGATTCCATCAGGGCTGCACGTGCACCCGATATGCCAGGGAACAGACTGCTATAAAGTCAACTGCTATGTTTACTTCACTATATCTTATAAACTACTTGAGTTTGGGTCCTTTGACTGAACAGATACCGGAAGCTGCTTTCAAACAATGTAAAAGTATCAATGTACAAATCCTTTACCCAAAATAATTAACCGATAATCGTGTCATAATCCCCAAATTTCTCTGGTCTGCAGGTATATAGAATACGCGTTTTAGCCGGGAAAATTTCCAGATTGGGACAGTAAAGGGGTTTCAAAACTGTGCATTGCTTGGTTTCCTTCTACCTCAGTGATGTCATAATTTGATCAAATGAAGGTCGATTCCTTCAGAAGTGTTGATTTATATATTATCGCCTTCACTTTTCACATCATCACATTCTTTCTCATGTTCTAAGGGTAAAGGACGAGGAAAATATCGTTCCTCGTGTAATTGTCAACGATGTTATGTACGCCACATACCTTGGGATTTTTGTTCGTTGTTTCATGTAGGGATTCAATAACATTTAAAAATGGTAAGTGCTATTTGTTGACGTGTTCCTTCATGCTCGACCATATATTTCTCTGTCATTATTGATCCTCTCTTAGCACAGTGATCAACGGACTTATCAAAGATGAGACTTCCGTAGAGACAGGAAAGGTATTGAAAAGCTCTGACTTCAATCTCTGGTGTGTGTGCAACCCCAGTGAGAGAGGCGAACAGACAGACAGATAGATAGATAGATAAACAGACAGACAGACAGGGAGAGACAGACAGACAGATGGACACAGACAATCAGACATGGTACAACAACACAACAACAACAACAACAACAACAGCAACAATTTGAAGAACAACATAAAGAAAGGAATGGAAAAAAAAGAGAAAAAAAAAACTGAAAATAACGAAAGAAACACTGAGCGATGCAGGAATGAACACACACACACACACACACACACACACACACACACACACACACAGATACTGAGAAACAAATGCAGACAAACAATGTGCACATGATACACTCGCTGATATTCAGAAACAATGCAGACAGACAACCTACACATCAATGGGACCCACGCTCTCGCTGACATTCAGAAAAACGCAGGTACCAACTCACACATCGGTGAGTACCATTCTCTCACTGGAATCAATACAGGCAAACAACTCACACATCACTGGGGACCATACTCACTGGAATCAATGCAGGCAAACAACTCACACATCAATGGAGACCATACTGTCACTGGAATCAATACAGGCAAACAACTCACACATCACTGGGGACCATACTGTCGTCGATATCCAGGGTCAGACGCTGAAGAGGTCCCCGTAGTATGTCTTGAATGCGAGTCTGAAAAAATAAGGGATTGTCTTTCCTACACCATTGCCCGCAAATACCACTCCTCTGTCTGTCTGGCTGTCTGTCTGCCTCCCTGTCTGTCTGTCTGTCTCTGTCTCTGTCTCTCTCTCTCTCTCTCTCTCTCTCTCTCTCTCTCTCTCTCTCTCTCTCTCTGTGTGTGTGTGTGTGTGTGTGTGTGTGTGTGTGTGTGTGTGTGTGTGTGCGCGCGCTGAAAAAGTGGCTACAACTACAAATTACAACATAACCCAGATAACAACATGAACAGCAATAAGAAAAACAGGAAAAGAAAGATTATATGGTATAACCCTCCCATATGATGGAAGAACAAAACCTGACCTAGGAAAAGAATTTTTCAGAATCCTTATAACATCATTCCCAAAAGAACATGTACTATCTCAAATATGCAATAAAAACACCATCAAGCTATCGTACTCGTGTATGCCCAACCTTAAAAATATAATTGATTCTTCCAATAAAACCAAAAACAATACAACCAAGAGGGTGACGAAAGGACATCTTGTAATTGCACAAAAAGACCAGTGCCCTCTGAATAACAAATGTCTCTACAATAATATTGTGTACCAAGCTACAGTAACAACAGACAGTGGTAAAGAAACATAATAGGGATCACGGCTAACCATTTTAAAACAGATATGCAAACCATAAACAGTCCTTCAAAAATGAAAAATATAATAACCAAACAGAACTAAGCAAATATATTTGGAAGCTTAAAGATAAGAAAATAGATTACAACATATCATGGAAAATTATAAAAAGCAGCAACACCATACAACAACATTTCTAAAAAAAATGCAATTTATGTACTACAGAAAAGTGGCTGACATTATGTAAACCCCATCTAGCATCCCTGAACTCTAAAGTAGAAATGATAAACAATTGCAGGCATAAATGGAAATCCTTGTCAATGCACCATTCCTTGGTACGTTCCCCTGAACGCGCCCCAAAAAATTTAAAAAAAAAAAAAAAAAAAAACTACAGGCCACGTGCCACACGTACAGTGCTCACACGCCCACACACCACACTATATAACACGGGTGGCGTACCCAGATTGTATACCCTGAGGAGAGCATTTGGCTCGAAACAATTTTTGTAGGTCTTATTTTTTCCATTTTAAAACACTATTTTGAATTGGTACACACACACACACACACACACACACATCGCTCTCTCTCTCTCTCTCTCTCTCTCTCTCTCTCTCTCTCTCTCTCTCTCTCTCTCTCTCTCTTGCTAGGATAGGACTCTATGGTGGATCAACAAAACTGAAAATACGTAGAGAAAATGGCTACCGATCGAAAGTGTTGGGGGTGAGGGAGATTCTGTTAGGATGCATCGGACTGTGCTACTTCGCGCTGATGATAAAGATGTGCACTGGCGATGTCTACTGTAGCGTTTGGCCGGTACACAGTCAGCGTCGACTATCAGGAAACAGTTCCCTCTGGTACTTCGAACGGCGTTCGAAACGAAAACACGCACGATATGATGACGTCATGGATTGACGTAAACAACACGGTGTTACGCTGGCTAACAACAACACAAGTATATGAACGGGGCAGCCCAAGTGTGATTATGTGTGCTTTGGGGACAATCCTGTTGACGGTGAACCTCTCATATCTGCGGAAAAGATTACTGCTGAGCAACGATATGGAACGGAATCCCGGACCGAATCCCAGCCCGAGTAGCAGCAACATCAATGAGAACATAGAAGAAGAGGCTCAGAAAATACAACGTAACCTAGAACCCATATTCACAAATATGGAATCTCAAATAGCACAGATACTCGCATATATAAGAAACCTCACAGACACTCAGAAAGCGCTCTCCAATTCACTCAGCACCCAGACAGACACAATAAACAGCATGGATCAAAAACAAACACAAATGGCACATAGGCTTACTCAACTACATAAAGAACTGGTAGAAACTTTTAAAAAAAAAAAAAAAAAAACCAGAGAAATATGGTAGCAGTACAGTAGTTAGGAAGGAAACTGGAGCACACGTGGGATAAACTGGATAGCATGGACAACGAACTGGATAGGCTAGAAAGTTTTCGAGGGGGAATGATATGAAGCTATTTGGAATAAAGGAAATCATAGGCGAGGACTGTGAAAAATTAGTGAAAGAGCTACTGCAAACATATATGCCGGACGAGGAGTGGGCTGAAGATGTTGTAGAGAGGGCCCATAGACTGGGAAGACCCCGAACAGCAAGCCACAACCCGCGACCCCTAATAGTAAAACTGCTGAGGTGGAAAGATACGATCCGCATAATGCAGAACACCGAAGCAAGGGAGAGGATGAGAGAAAATGGAATCAGGGTGGCCCAAGACAGAACAAGGAGGCAGGCAGCTGCCTTGAAAAAGTCTGAGAGAAGAAGGCAAGACAGTGTACATTTACAGGGGAATGGTGCACGTCAACGGACAACCCAGAACACCGTTTGCGCCCTACGGAGCTTCCAGACCACAGCAGGGAAGACAGGAGGGAGAGCACACTTCCAGGAATCACCTAAGGTTGGAAGGAAGAACGAGGACAATGTGGAACCGGACCGAGAGACAGGCCGATGGGTGTGTGTGTGAAGAAAATGTGATCAGGGA
>JADBJO010000963.1:465000-470000 GCA_016801955.1 Conus betulinus | reverse complement strand
TCACCATCACACGCGCGCGTGTATGTGTGTGTGTATGAGGGAGAGGGAGAGAGAGAGAGAGAGCGTGTGTGTGTGTGTGTGTGTGGTGGTGTGTGGGGGGGGGGGGGGGGGGTGTGTGCGCATGTGTGTTTGTGTGTGTGTGTGTTTATATGTTCGTGTATCAACACATCTATCTTGTCCCTCTCCCTCTCTCCCCCCTCCCCCCTTTTTTTTAAACTGTCGTATGATTTCCAACTACAAATAAGACAGAAAAGAGAGAGACAGACAGACAGAGAGAGGACGAGAGAGACAGAGAGAGAGGACGAGAGAGAGAGAGACAGAGACAGAGAGAGAGAGAGACGAAGACAGAGACCGAGAGAGAAAGGAAGAGAATGCAGGGGGAGGGAAAAAAAACTCCTCTTCCCTGTCACACATGCAAAACCTATACATTCATTTGACCAAATTTCATTTACGTGTGTGTGTGTGTGTGTGTGTGTGTGTGTGTGTGTGTGTGTGTGTGTGTGTGTGTGTGTGTGTGCATACGTGCATGTGTTTGTGTGTTCCAACTCTTTATCACAGTCCCAGTCTCATACTGTTCTTCCCAAATGCATTCATCATACACATACACATCTAAGAGAAATAGAAAAAAAAAAGTTACGTGAAAAAGAGAAAGAAAGAAAATGCTGCCCTCGCTCAAAGCGAGAAGGGCTATTCTCAACTGATATTTAAACAGGACAACCATTTCCATGAGAGATGACCAAGAGAGAGAGAGAGACAGAGACAGAGACAGAGACAGAGACAGACAGACAGACGGACAGACAGACAGACAGAGACAGAGAGCAACTGGAAAAAGGTAAATAGGATCATAATTTACATATCTGACAGATGTAATCAAAGGTAATCGTAGACTGTTTTGCATGACATAGTCTAAACAACATATTTACAGCTGGAAAAAGACACAAACCAATGACAAAGTTTCCAATGTGGAATGCAACAGATTAACTTAAAATCAGAAACGTATTTAGAAAAGCAAACAAGCAAACAAAAAAACCAACAACTTTGTTCTGGACACTTCTTGAAAACCATTACGAAAAAAAAACATCACAAAACCTGATCAAGTCAGTGTGCATGTGTGTGTGTGTGTGTGTGTGTGTGTGTGTGTGTGTGTGTGTCCGAGCTCGTTGTGTTCTTAAACTGTGGTAGAAGACTGGCACTAGTCAGTATCGTGTCAAAACACAGACACATACTTATCTGCTGGCAAACACCCAGTGCACACAAGTCACCGATGGAAAATACATGAATAAACAGATGAGTTAACAGATTTAAACCACCCACAGATTAGAGGAGTCAAAAAGGAATCATTCTAGTGTCCCCAGCCAACTTAAAGGGTAAAGACATAAAATTAAGACTGGAGGGTTGGGAAGGAAATTCTTCTAAAAGTCACCTTAAAGGATATACAGTGGCTGATCCCCCCCCCCCCCCCCCCCCCCCCCCCCCCCCCCCCCCCATTTATAAAGAAATGTACTGACACAAACTAAGGCGCCCACACGTCCATCAAAATACCTACAAATATACTGTATGCTGACAATGCGTGCGTAAGTGTGTGCCTGTTTATGTGCACGTGCAATGGTGTGTATGTGTATCTGCGTGCGCGTGTGTATTTGTAGACAAGCGCATACGGGGGGGAGGGGGGGGGAGAGAGAGAGAGAGAGAGGGAGGGAGGGAGAGAGAGATGTCTATTTGTCCATCTGTATGTAAGGTTTATTAATTTTGTTAAGGATTCATTTTCGATTGTATCTGTTGATTAAGATCAGTACCTACTGTCAGTCGCGTGGCGACACCATTCTTCAGCTTAGCGATAAGTTTTCCTTTGGTTGACCAGGCTGACATTGTTGCAGAATGGTTGGCTGCTTGCTTTAAACGTTTATAGTTCACCGTGGTCAAGTCCACGTTGACTGATATGCCAGTTTGTTTAAGTTTCTTTCTATTGTGTATAACTTCAGACTTTTTTGCCTGGAGAAAAACCGAAGAAGAGTGGGTCTTGGTTTGCTGTGATCCACGTCCACCATCGTTCCCCTCAGTCTCCCTGCACGATGAGCGATCTCAATGTCCTCAGAACGCGCCCGGACACACCCATTTTCTTGGTAAAAACGTCCACACATTTCTGAATGCAGTCTGTCACCGTCTCCGTTCCAGGCCGCTGTCCCTCCTTGATCCCGTGCACCCTCACGTTCCACAAACGACCGTGCTCCTCCATGTCGTTCTGGGCTACCGTCAGGTCTCCAGTCTCCCTCCTGGCTGTTTCCAGTTGAGAGCGCAGTGACGTGTTGTGCCTCTTCAGCTGTTTCACATCCTCCGCCAGCTGTCCTTATCTTGCTGAAGTTCAAAGAGTGTCCCCTCCAAAATGTCCACCCTACGGGTCAAAGTGTCTGAGATTTTGAATGTCTCTTCTCTGAGCGCTTGGATGTCATCCTTCATACATACGAGCGCTAATTTTTCCTCTATAAATTCTAAGTTTGTTTTCAGTTCCTCCATGTCTAAACTGCAGTCTGGGCTCAGGTCTGTTTTCGGTGTTTTCGTTTCCTGCTTCTTGCTATCAGGAGGGTAGGATTCTGTTGGACTAGCACAGCTGTCCGAGGACGTAGATGACGGCTTACGCTTGTAACTGTTCACTTTGGTTGAGAAATATTTTGAAATAGATGAACACATGCTAGTCCAAATGATAACACAGGCAGTATTAAAATCCCGTGTTAATGTCCGGTGTGCTTCGCGAAACATTCATCTCGAAACTTACCGAAACAAATCACAGTAACACCTGTGGGCACACTTGAGGAGAAAATACACACAGGCACGCTAGACAGTCATCAAATAAAGTTTCAAAAACACCGCCACATACCTCCGTCACAAATCCCAGTCACAGCCACAGAAACACATTCACTCCCAGGCTTGCTGCACTGGCTACGTAGTGAGGCGAGTTCACAGGGAGAAGGCGAGCGACACAACACGCGACCGCCTCGGTCGACGGCCAAGCGTGAACTCTCCACATTAACGTGGGCTTTGTCACGGGCATATCAGGAAGTGTGAGAGAGTGGGTGGGTGGTGGGTGATGAAGGGAGGAGATGCTGTGAAGGATTCTGGACACCCCACCCCCACCCCCCCTCCATCCCCTCCCCTGACACCTCCTCTCTCGCCAGGTCCCTTTTTACCCCCACCCCCCCACCCCCACCACTCTCTCATCCGCCTCTCCCTTTCCTTACGTGCATTCCAGATGAGACAGGTGTGTGGTGTTTGTGCTTGGATGAGGGGGAGGGGGAGGCGATGTGTTCGTATCGTGTGCATGTGTGATGTGTGTGTGTGTGTGCGCGCGCGCGCGCGCGCGCGCGCGTGTGTGTGTGTGTGTGTGTGTGTGTGTGTGTGTGTGTGTGTGTGTGTGTGTGTGTGTGTGTGTGTGTGTGTGTGAGAGAGAGACAGACAGACAGACAGACAGAGATTGAGAGAGAAAGGGTCTTTGTTCACTTCACCCACTTGTAACAAACCACCACCGAAAGCACAGTACACAGGATTACGATATTAATGAGGTCTGTGTCATGGGCATATCAGGGAGTGTGAGAGAGTGGGTGGTGGGTGAAGAGGGGAGGGGATGCAGTGAAGGATTCTGGACACCCCCCCCCCCTCCATCCCCTCCCCTGACACCCTCCTCTCTCACCAGGTCCCGTTTTACCCCCACCCCCACCACCCTCTCATCTACCTCCCCCTTTCCTTATGTGCATTCCAGATGAGACAAGTGCGTGATATGTGTGCTTGGATGAGGGGGAGGGGGGAGGCGATGTGTTCGTATCGTGTGCATGTGTGATGTGTGTTATTGCTAAAGCATTTGACAAAGTCAGCCATAGCCTTCTCCTTCATAAGCTTCATATACGGTGTCCAAGGTCATACCAACAGGTGGATAGCGAGCTTCCTGCAGAGCAGACGACAGGCAATGGGTCGTGCTCATCGTTTGTACCAGTCAGATCCGGTGTGCCACAGGGGTCAGTGCTGGGACCATTCTTATTTCTGGCCTACATCAACGACCTGCCCGACAATCTGACTACAAACAGCAGACTCTTTGCAGACGACACTGTGGTGTACAACAGGGTCAGCTCTGCCCAGGACCAAGCCCAACTACAGCAAGACCTCCAAGAGTTGGGACATGCAGTTTCACCCCGCCAAGTGCCATACCTTCTCTGTGAATGCCATCTCCACGTCCACACCCTGGAAGTTGTAGACTCCGCGAAATATCTTGGAGTCACCCTGAAGAACAGGATGGATTGGGACGATCATATCAACT
The DNA here is from genome assembly GCA_016801955.1 of Conus betulinus. Taxonomy (NCBI): domain Eukaryota; kingdom Metazoa; phylum Mollusca; class Gastropoda; order Neogastropoda; family Conidae; genus Conus; species Conus betulinus. The sequence goes on along the minus strand of JADBJO010000963.1, from coordinate 465,694 downwards.
CCATCTGGACCAAGCCAACCAGGTCCTGGGGTTTCTCAGACCCAACTTGAAAATCAGCTCCCCTACCATAAAGGCTAAAGTCTATGGAACGTTTGTTAGGCCTCTGCTGGAGTATTCGGCATCAGTCTGGGACCCCTATGAGAAACGGCACAAGGTGAAGAAAGGAAACATCCTGAAGAGGGGCAGCCCGCTTTGTGCTGAACCGTTACCAACGTACCGCCAATGTTACAACCAAACTGGACACTCTAGGATGGATGTCCCTTGAGGACTGAAGGAAAAAAGCAAGGCTCTCCATGTTCTACAAAATCAAGAACAACTTGGTCAGCTGCCGAGGTTGAAACAACAGCTCCAACATCCCAAGAAGAGAGAGCGACGAGGTCACGATCAGCAGTTCACACAAATAGCTGCAGATACCAACTACCGGCTGATGTCATTCCTCCCAAGAACAATTGTGGACTGGAACTCCCTCCCCAGGATAACTGTTGATGCCAAACCCCCCTGACACACTTGTGTCACGGGTCAACAGGCTTCTTCAGTAGACTTCTTCGTCGTACATCTGTCTCGTTGTGTGAATGGATGAGTGGAAGGATGTTGCGCGCCTGAGTTGCCTGCTGCAACCTGGGGTCAGCTAGTCCATAGTAATGGATGAAAAGCGACCGTGGTAGCCTGCTGGCAGCTCCGCACTTAGCTTTTA
>JADBJO010000963.1:422500-460000 GCA_016801955.1 Conus betulinus | reverse complement strand
AACCCACGACCGTCAGCTCTGCGGGGTAAACGCTCTGGTGTCCATCTGACTGGGCTAACGTCAGTAACGGAGAAGGAGATTGTAAAAAGGAGGAGGCTCCGTGTGTGAACTCATGCATGTAAACAGAAGAAAAAAGTCAACTCGCGGTAGATCCTATATCACATCTTTTTTCTTCGCAGAACTGGAAGAGTATGTAGTAATGATAGTTAAGGTAACGTTGCTTCTAGCTCAGCTGACCGCAAAGGGCCATATCTCGGCTGCCACCGCGTTGAAGTCGCTCACAAGTAACAAAACAAAAAAAACAAACAAAAAGCAAACTCATTCACACAACCGTTAAGAATATGCAGTCAGTAGTGGATGGGATAAGTGACATGAACAAGACTCCATGCAACCTGGTGTTATATTCAGACATCATCACCGAAAACAGAATCGGTCTGCGTTCATAGATAGTGGGGGTGCAAGAAAGAAATAAGAAGGCAAGCAAGAAAGAATAAAAGTCTCTATGATTAAATGAATATGCAAAAGTCTCATCAAAAATGAAACTCAAGAGAGGAAGCGAGTCATGAAGCAAAGAAGAGGCTGAAGGTGTAGCTTACTATCACAATTGTAACCCACATTTTCTGTCACACTCTCCATTCAGTATCTCCTTGTATTTGGAGCGATACCTTTTCGGTTTAATCCCCAGTTTGATTGATCAGACATGTTCTTTTTGGAGGCATGCTTTTCTTGTTACTACATTCTCCGTTACTTCATTGTGTAGGTCCTTGCGCACATTGTTCAATGCGTGAACTGAATCCTTCATGTTCACAACTTTTGGTCATACCTTTTTTTTTTTTTTTTTTTGATTCATTCAATGTCCATTTTGCGCCCATTTTAATTTTGAGAAGGCATAAGTGATTGCCCCTTCTTCGTTTTCATTGTCCTGAATGTTGTTCCTCTTGCCTGAAGAGGTGTTTAGTGTCCCTTTGCCCTGGCGGAACAATGAGATTTCTTTTTTTTTTTTTTTTTTTTTAAAGTTTGTCTTTATTGTATGTCTTCAGGGTTCATGTTTCAAACGTAGTAAGACATTTCAGCGGATTGTGTGCAAGTTCAGCTTTGACTGGAGGCACTTTGGTTGCTCAAACAGCACCGCCACGCTATCCCCGTTCAGCTTTGTTGTTTATAAACCTCTGCCCTTCCTGGGTTCCGGTCTGCTTTCATCGTTCCCCAGTGTCAGTGGCTTTGACGGGGAAAGGAACCCACGGCAAGTCGGGCATCCACGATACCATGGCAGCTGGAGGAGAGGCATTTTGCAGAACTACTTTCGTAGTAAGAATTCCTTCTTTTCTTTTTTCTCTTCCTTAAACTGGAAAGATCTGAACTGTTCATAAACTGAAACGTTTTTTTTCTGGAAAACTCTGTCTTTTTTGTTTTTCTTTCCTTCCTTTTTTCTCTTTTTTTTGGGGGGGGGGGGGGGGGGGGGGGGGGGGGGGGGGGGTGGGGTGGGAGTCTACATTTTAAATGATTTCAAATGAAAAGTTCCTTTTGTTCTTTTTGTTTTTCAGAGAAGGGGTGAGAGTGTGTGCGAGGAAAGAGACGGGGCTGTATTTGAAATACAGTATCAAACACACACGCGCGCGCGCGCGCACACACGCACACGCACACACACACACACGGAGGATCCATTCATAAAACCAATCAAACAGGATTTCATGTCTAGCTTTGCCAGTTGGAGGTCTCAGAAAGCCGACTGATGCTTGCGGATTTCTTTCGCCCATTCAATCAAAATCATGGGTGAAACCAGGGGGAAAAAATGAGAGGGAGGTAGGGACCCCAGGGAGTTGCTTTAGGTCAGCTGGACAGGTCAAGGGGCAGAGTCCTTTGTTGGGGACAGCGGGGGGGGGGGGGGCTTTGCCCCCTGAAGTTTCTGTACCTTTGACGGGTATGATTTGGGCATTTCGAAGCAGCTTTTTCCTTTTTACCTGCAGTTCACAAAGCCACTGTCGCAAACTGACAACGTTAGAGAACTGATCACAGTAAAGTTCATTAAACACATGTTGCTAGGGGCAATTTAGTTCTCGTTAAGCATATTTCGTGTTTACCAGATTACCAGCCTTAAAGTTGATTCTCCTCATTTCCCTTCATACGGCCATCAAGGTACAAGCCAAGTGGTTCCAAGCAGACAGATCAAGTCAAAAGAATAGGACTACTTGGGTACTTCAAGCTGGTACAAAGATAAGGTCACGGGGCGAGTATAATGGCGTGAAATGTGACGTCAACTAAGGGGTAGGTCACGTATTTTGAAGATTGTGATTTCATCGGTGAAAAAACCCACCCAAAACAATGCAAATCAATGGCGGGGAGTTATTTTTTGATCAATTAACAGTTTACCATAAACGCTGGCTCTAATTTATGGTAGGCCTCAAAATGCTTACATGGATTGTATATAGTGTTGCGCAAAATCGTAACTGTGGCGTGTGGCCACATCATCCCCATTACGGACTGTTGGCGGACACATTGTTCACATGCCAACTGAACATGACGTTGAAAAGGTCCAGTTTGGTAAAAACATGGATCAGAATATGGAGAGTGCTCAAGACATCTTTACCCAAAACGTTAAAAAAAAAAAAAAAAGAAGAAAAAAAAAAAAAAGATGGAAATCAGACCCCTGACATGTGGTAATTTCAGGATATCCTGAAAAATACCGGTTACATTCCGGTTTCTGACCAGTCCGGAAATGTGGTTTCATCTGTGTAAAATGCCTTTTCCTTAAAAAAAAAAAAAAAAAAAAAAAAAAAAGAGAACTATGACAGGATTTGTAGTTTATCAACAACAAAAGTTTGCTTTTTTTTTTTTTTTTTTGTTGTTGTTGTTGTTGTTGTGCTTACAGTGAACAAAGTTTTTGGTCGTTGATCATTTTCCTTCAGTCAAAAAATTGATCAAAGTGAATTAAGACACCACCGACAATATATTGGTCAGATTCAGAATCAGTCGACTTGTCTTTGCAAATGATTACATCATCAAAGACAGTTTTTTTTTTAAATAACTAATGATCGAAAATGATTTTTAATGCAGAAAAGAAAAAAAAAATCAGAAACAATTTCTGATCACTTTGACGCACATAAAGCTGAAGGCATAGGGGATGCACTTGTGTACTTTCTTGATCATGTGTGCTTGTGTGCTCCCCACATGCCCTACTGGTGTGTGTGTGTGTGTGTGTGTGTGTGAGCGTGCATGTTTAAATCCATGCGTTTCGTCTTACCTATGGGACAGAATACGGGACAGGCAGGGCGAGAAGGCCGAGGTGAAGGGGTGAAAGACAAAGAGCTCTGACCGACTCATCACTGTGTTCATGATATGTGCTGGGTTTGCCTTGCCCTTTCAGGCGTCCATGATTGTCCAATCACTGTGCCTGAATGTGAGCACTGGCCAGTCCTGGCTAATTTTAAACATTGCACTGAAGAACACTGAAGGCCGAAACAGCTGAACTGTAGTTATCTCTATGTGATGTGGGTTTTTTCTTGGTTTATATATATATATATATATATATGTATATGTGTGTGTGTGTGTGTTATTATAGAGAGACAGACAGACAGACAGAGTGGTGAAGAGCCCTCATACATTTATAAATTTTCATATAACGCATAACGACGGAAGTAACCTAATCATAACATTAGGCAACATACTGCATTAACCAGAAGAAGCTGTTTGTTTGCTTAATGAGTGCATCAGGCAAATCGTTAATCTAGGAATATCAGGCAGCTGCCATGCCATCACTACGCACAACATTTTTGTCAGATCCAGATCCCTTCGATCACACACAGGCACAAGGAGTAATCACGCCTATGAAGCTATGAGCAAGTGGTGCATTTCCACAATCAAAATTCTTTATTTGTCATTTCAATGATTTCAAAACGAAAAAGAACCAATATATGCATATCAATTTACAATTACAGGTTACTAGTTTGGCGAATCAATCAAGTAAGATAAATGTTACGTGTACACACACACAAACACACCACACCCCACATACACACGCACATTTGCGTGCGCACACCCACACACACATGCAAGCTGGGTACAAGAGTACTGTAGTACACTATTCCTACATGGCCTAGCAGATATACGAAAGCAAATCTGCTTCTCGCACGTGCAACACGTTCACTCGTATACATTCAGGGCTGAGAGTTAACATTCGCCAACTCCCCAACAGTATCTGGAAATCACCTCATGCAAAAAAAAACGTTTTGGGGTGTCAGTCGCTCCTTGGCGCAGAGTCTGCACACTGAACGGAGACTAAGCACAACACAGCACACGCACACTTCGAGAGAGAGAGAGAGAGCGTGAGCACTGATCGACATCAGGGGGCCATCTTACTACGAGTCCTGACAGGATTGCTCTAGCTTTGCGCTGTGCATGCTGATTTTTGCAGCCAGAGAAGTGGGGGTTATCTGAGCAAGTGGTCAGTTTGAGTGAGCAACTACCGGGCTGTGTCAAACTTCCCAGACTAGCAGCCCAGCTGGCTCATTGGTCTGGCTGGCTGGCTAAGTCTCAGCCCCGAATGCATCACATGTTGTTATATATATATATATATATAAGCATGCAGTACAATCACACGTGCATCTCTCATACATGCATGTCTAGTCTACATCAGTCCACCTGCTACCCACCAACCAACACACACATATTGTTCAGAACGCTTGTGCACACATAGCGCACACACAAGCATACACATTGTCGTGTGCCCACGCACACACACACACACTACCACGCATGAACACACATAATATACTTCCTCCTCAAGCACCGTCATCTTTTCCCCCTCTCTTCTGGCATCCACCCTCCCCCTCTCAACCCCCCCCCCCCCCCCCATCCCTGTCTTTTCTTCTTCCCCACAAGCAATCATCACAGTAAAGTTTTTGTTATCTACAAAGCAAAATACACGGCTGAGAAAAATGATGCAGAAAATGAGCAATTACAAAACGTCCCCTCTCCCTCCTCTCCCCTTCACTCTCCCAAACAACATGCCTTCAAGTCTTGGATAACTAGTGCAGTGCTGCATGTGGAAAAGACAACGCACAGAGATAATGAATGGAAACACCAACCCCTTCCCCCCCCCCCCCCCCCTACCCCCCCCCCCCACCCCACATGCAAGACATTAAAAAAAATCACTGAATAAGACATGTAAAAACTAGCCACCTTCACCTTCACTAGACAAACTTCACATTCAAGCTATTGTACATGTTCAGTTGCGGGGAGCTGCCCTTTCTGCCACAGCCAGAACTTTTTCTGCGGTGAAGTCAAGAAAACGAAATTTCGCTGTGGCCGTTTTGTCACCACCGTCACCGGACAGCTGAGGTGTGGGAGAAACTCTAGGATGAAGGGTGATCAGCACAATTCCATGCATCTTCTTCTCCTTCGGTCACCTGAGCAGTCTGCAGCCGCACAGTGTAAATTCACTATCACTGGCGGTTAACTCATATTGATGATGCCGTTTAGCACTACTAACCCTACTTCTCACATTCTTTTACAAAAAAAAAAAAAAAATTTCATGCCATGCAAAAACCTCTACATGATTTCACTAGGCAGCATCGGTTTCGGGGCAACTCCTCCATTCATGCAACTTGTGATGATATGTCAGAATGTGAAACTAACCTCGGTAAGCTTTCAATACAAGTGCCAACGACTCTTCATGCAACTTTACTAATTCAGTCAACTGCAGAATATCAAAACAGACTTATGATGAAAAATGTAAAGAAGAGAACAGGATAAACAAGAGCTGAATGAAATGAGAGAAGAAAAGACAGAGTGATTCAGCTGAAGACAGAGAAAAAGACAGGTAGACTGAGAGAGACACACAGAGAATAGCATGAAAGGAATGAGAAACCTGGAAGTTGAAAAAAAAATTTTTCTGATGTAAAACGCTACAGATTTGAAGCAAAACAATGCAAATAGTACATATACACATGTAATACATGCATGTTTACATTTGTGCATAACAAAAAAATAATATGAATGATCACTTATGGAAGCGTGCATACAGATAGACACAGAAGACCTCTACATAGCTAAGCCGTTGCCAGTCGAACACAAGCCTTCATTCCAGCGAGTCAGTTTCACTACCAACACATCCCAGTATGGACAGTCCAAAGCAGGCACCTGTGTGCTCTTGTGTCTGGCTGCACCTGCCCACGGTGTCTCCCTCACCCTAGGCCTGTCCTAGGTCAGACAGGGAAAGGACGCAGGAAACTATTATTAGTCAATCTCCTCACTCATGCATGCTGGTTCTGGTGCTGATCTGGCGGACATCCTCTCACACACGTGGACCACCCGTACTCACTGTAATGCTGATCTTGTATACATCCTCACTCAAACGCTATCCAACACACCAGCCCTGACACTGAAGATGTGCACACATCATCCAATCACATGCCTACCGACAGGGGTTCTGGACATGGAGCTTGGCCAACAGTTAACTTGTACACATTCTCACAGGTACACTGGCCAACTTCCCACCCCCTTCCTCTCCCCCCTCCCCCTTTCCCCCCTCCCCTTACCCTGCCCCTCCCTCTCCCCTGTCCCTTCATCTTCCCTCCAAACTCAATCAAATAAAAAAAAAAAAAAACATTAGATCTCAGCAGCTTTCGAACTCTCTCATGTTCACAAACTCTCTAAAGAACCACAGGCAGACACCTTTAGTACATAATCCACCACGTTTGTTCCTCGTTTCGTCTGTCACTTCTAAGGACAGAAAGGTAAGGCTTAACCCATACTTAACTGGATACACGTCTGTGTGTGTGTGTGTGTGTGCGGACTAAAGACCCAGACATACATTTATGTGTAGTGTGCATTTCACATGAAGCTCAGAGAAGTCAACCACCAATTTCAATCATAACCATCTCCAGTGCTTCACCTTAATAATCCGGATGGACATTTCTGCAGTTCTGAGCATGTGACTGACAATTTCTTTTCAAGTCCTGGAAATTTCTTACTGTTAAAAAATCTGAAAACCATGCTATTTTCCTGGGACTCAAAGGTACAATCTAACTTGTGTCTCGGGTCAAATATCGATTAACATTTGTTCTCTCGACTTAGGCAAAACAAAACACATGCTTGAAAGCAACTTGCCTCTTTCGAAACATGAGAATGTCAAAATGAAGAAAAAAAAAAAAAGGAAGAAAGAAAAAGAGGTAAACCCAACTGTCATGAGTTCTTCGAAAAATGTTGAAATTCTTTTAAAAAATCATACAGGTATACCTTTATCTTACATTCCTCTCTTTAAGATAACAACAACAACTCTGAAATCCCTCTGAAAAGCAAAAAAAAAAAAAAAAAAAAAGACTTAGGCAAGTGTAAGCTGTTTATAAGGAAACAAGATGCAAAGCAAATAAGCACACTCCCAGTTAATTTTGAATACACATCCCCCTCCCCTTACCCTGCCCCCTCTCTCCCCCTGTCCCTTCATCTTCCCTCCAATCCTCAATAAAAAAAAAAAAAAAAAAACATTAGATCTCAGCAGCTTTCGAACTCTCTCATGTTCACAAACTCTCTAAAGAACCACAGGCAGACACCTTTAGTACATAATCCACCACGTTTGTTCCTCGTTTCGTCTGTCACTTCTAAGGACAGAAAGGTAAGCTTAACCCATACTTAACTGGATACACGTCTGTGTGTGTGTGTGTGTGTGCAGACTAAAGACCCAGACATACATTTATGTGTAGTGTGCATTTCACATGAAAGCTCAGAGAAGTCAACCACCAATTTCAATCATAACCATCTCCAGTGCTTCACCTTAATAATCCGGATGGACATTTCTGCAGTTCTGAGCATGTGACTGACAATTTCTTTTCAAGTCCTGGAAATTCTTACTGTTAAAAAATCTGAAAACCATGCTATTTTCCTGGGACTCAAAGGTACAATCTAACTTGTGTCTCGGGTCAAATATCGATTAACATTGTTCTCTCTCGACTTAGGCAAAACAAAACACATGCTTGAAAGCAACTTGCCTCTTTCGAAACATGAGAATGTCAAAATTTGAAGGAAAAAAAAAAAAAGGAAGAAAGAAAAAAGAGGTAAACCCAACTGTCATGAGTTCTTCGAAAAATGTTGAAATTCTTTTAAAAAATCATACAGGTATACCTTTATCTTACATTCCTCTCTTTAAGATAACAACAACAACTCTGAAATCCCTCTGAAAAGCAAAAAAAAAAAAAAAAAATGAGACTTAGGCAAGTATAAGCTGTTTATAAGGAAACAAGATGCAAAGCAAATAAGCACACTCCCAGTTAATTTTGAATACACATGTATATGTCAAGAAATAATGGCAAAATAACGGTTTTAACAGCTATTTAAGTAACCGAGGTACACTTTTGAAACTGGCATTTTAGTCCTCACTGGGCTAAAGCCTACGTACCTACCAAATTTCATCTAGATCTGACAATATGTAAAGAATAACAGTTTTTAACGGTCAAATTTGAAAGACTATATAGAAGTGCCATTTGTGTGTGATAACCTTTCTATATACCAAATTTTCATTAAAATCCACCAATATATAAAAAGATAACAGCAAAATAATGGTTTTAACTAACAGTTACACAAATGATGTACCCTTTTGAAACTGGTATTTTAGTCCTCACTGGTCTAAAGCCTTTTACATATCAAATTTCATCCAAATCCGACAATATGACAAGAGTAACTGTTTTTAACGGTCAAATTTTGAAACACTATAACGAAGTGCCGTCTATGTGTGATAACCTTTCTATATACCAAATTTCATTAAAATCCACCTATATATATATATATATATATATATATATATATAATATACGGCATAACAGCAACAGTTTTTAACGGTTGCTCAGTCAATTTTCAGCATTACATCACTTACATATGGAAAGAGGCTCTGATTTGTCACAAGATCATCCAAACCACTTATAAATCGGCCAATTACTTTCTGAAACATTCCATAAAAAAGAAAAACCGTTTGGGGCCGTTATTGCCATTAGTAACGGCTATTCTGGTAAAATAAAACACTGGGCATTATCTGTGATCCATAATGAACATACCCACAAATTCTCAGAAAGATCGGCCCAGAAGTTTTGTCTGGAGCAAGTGAAACACATTTTGACCATGGACAGACAGACACGCAGACAGCATTTCTTCGTTTCCATTGTAAAGTAGTCCCTGTTCTATAAGAACAGGGAGTACAAAAAAAAAGCACACACACACACACACACACACACACACACACTGGCATTTTGATCACACAAAACACAGACAGTAAGCAACAAACAAACAGACAAGGAAACCTCCCAACCAAAGCCAAAAACCATCAGCAATCAAACACACTCAGAAAAAAAAAAAAAAAAAAAAAAAAAGAAAAAAAAGAAGGAAGCTGAATACCATCACCCATCACAAGAGCACTACACTACAGAGTTTACACACACACACACACAAAAGCTAACACCATCACCCATCGCAAGTACACACACACACACACACACACACACACACACACACACACACACACACACACACACACAAAGTCACAAAGTAACCAACCAAACAAAAACCTAAACCAAGCTGAACATCATTTACCTAGCAGACTGCCATACGCTCACGTTTCTGACGACCATACAACAGTCACTGTTAGCCATGGGCTGCGATCTCACACACTGTTCTCACAGCTCCAAGAGTATCAATGTCAGTGCGCAGTTTAAATAGTGAAGAAATCACAAAATCAGGAAAACTCCTCACACATCATCTACACAAACTCCTCACACATCATCTACACACGCCATTTGACATCAAGAACAGGCGCCTCTACAAGCACATCTTATAGCCTGGTATAGAGCACACATACCTAATTGTATCATCACTACTTTCGGCAAAAAGGAGAACAAAAATTAAAAAGAAAAAGAAAAAGAAAAAAAGATCAAGCCCGACTTTGCGTACCACCACAAGTGTACACGCATGTGTGAACATTCAGAGCTAGATATACTTAAATTGCATCTAGATGCCAGTCCTGTGCTTAAGCGCAAGCGTATTTCTGACAAACATAATGAATGTATGTGCCTCCATGGCATGAGACGATTAGGAAATGTATGTTGGAGAGCGTGTACACTTGTGTGTGTAGATGTGTGTGTGTGTGTGTGTGTGTGTGTGTGTGTGTGTGTGTGTGTGTGTGTGTGTGTGTGTGTGTGTGTGTGTGTGTGTGCGTGTATGTACGCGCGCGTGCATGCACACATGTGTGTGTAAGTGTGTACATATGTGTGTGTATGCACATATATACATGTGTGTGTAAGTGTGTACATGTGTGTGTGTGCGTGTGCGTGCGTACGTGCATGCATGCATGCGTGTGTGTGTGTGTGTGTGTGTGTGTGTGTGTGTGTGTGTGTGTGTGTGTGTGTGTGTGTGTGTGTGATGTTGTGTTAATGTGTGTGTCTATGATGTGTGTGTTTATGTATATGTCTGCGTGAGAGAGAGAGAGAGAGTGCGAGCGAGTGAGTGTGAGTGTGTGTGTGTGTGTGTGTGTGTGTGTGTGTGTGTATGTGAAAGAGAGACAGATAGACAGTGAGTGTAAGCATTTTTATCCATGCGATAAGATGAGCACAATTACCTGCTAGCATATCATTATGTTCACAGCGACACAAAAACTCAGGCATACAAATTTTAACGAGGCTGAAATTACATGGCCAATACCGCATCATAGGGCACAAAAATTCAGCAAAAAGTCATTCATAAACAGTTTTTCGATGAGGGAGAAAAAAACAATCAAAAAACTAAAATCCAAAGAAGATTTAAGTCTACAGAAGAAAAAGAAATAGCTTTTATCTTTTTTTTTAAAAAATGAAACACCTATACAGACAAGACAGAGAGGAAAAACAACAAACAAGAGTGGGACTGACAAAGACCAAGATAAAGGCAAAAAAAAGACTGAAAACAAAGAAAACAGGCTGGCAGGTTAAAGAGCCTGAAAGAAACACAGTCACACAGTCAGAGGTAGGGTGGGGTGGGGGAAAGAGGAGAGGAGAAGGGAAGGGGAAAGGGGTGGGGTGCAGACCATTGCAAGCACACACACACACACCGAAAATCTACCCGGGAAGCCATACACAAGTCGTCACTTCAAGACGCTGCACCATCGACGCGTCCGTTTTGATGGGGGAAGTCATGTGTGACGGCCATGACGGTCGTCGTCTGGCCCGCCGCATTCTGCTTGCGCACGTCGAACACCTGCTGGATGGACTTCTTGAAACAGGTGAAGTTGTAGTCTATCAGACCTGTAAGAGGCATCGAAGCAATTCAAGACCTCAGCTGAAGTGAAACAAGTGAAGTTGTGGTCTATCAGACCTGCAGAAGGCATCATATTAATTCAAGACCTCAGCTGAAGTGAAACAGGTGAAGTTGTGGTCTATCAGACCTGCAAAAGGCATCATATTAGTTCAAGACCTCAACTGAAGTGAAACAGGTGAAGTTGTGGTCTATCAGACCTGCAGAAGGCATCATATTAATTCAAGACCTCAACTGAAGTGAAACAGGTGAAGTGGTGGTCTATCAGACCTGCAGAAGGCATCATATTAATTCAAGACCTCAACTGAAGTGAAACAGGTGAAGTTGTAGTCTATCAGACCTGAAAGAGGCATTGTATCAATTCGAAACCGCAACTGAAATGGAGTCCCAGCTTTTCTGCCATTAGCTTTTGCCCTCTAAAGTCACAAAATGAGGACAGAAGGGGGAAAAGAAGAAGAGAAAAATAAAGCGAAAAAACAACAGCGCAATGGTTACTGTCTCCAGCAACAGGGTGGCTGGTCGTGAGTTCTGGTCCCACAAGACGCATTCATTTCTTCTCTCTTACAGTCCAACCCCGGCTGTTGCTCAGAGCTGTGAGCATTACGGGCTCAAACAGGAACGACCGCATCCACTCAGTCGAGTTTCATCCACCTCACGGACAAGTCTCTTTATGAGTTTTTCTCAAACAATTATGTTAGTCTAGAACCACATCATCACTGAACACCATGAAGGTGATTGGCAGCAGTGCACTGTCTGCTCTGGCGTGTTCTGCAACTTTGGACACGTCTCCTAACAGTTTTTTTCTCTAGCATGTATGTCAGACCACAACAACCATCACTGAACACCATGAAGGTGACTCGGCAGCAGCGCACTGTCTGCTCTGGCGTGTTCTGCAACTTTGGACACGTCTCATAACAGTTTTTTTTCTAACATGTATGTCAGACACAACAACCATCACTGAACACCATGAAGGTGACTCGGCAGCAGCGCACTGTCCCCTCTGGCGGTTGTGTCTCGTGACGACTGGACACCGACTGCTTCTCCGCAGACTGTCAGTTTCCGAGTCTGTGGCAGAATGGTCTTCAGTGTGGCTGTGCAGGGTGGAGCCAGAATAAGCAGCATGAATAAGACGCAGTTGGGAGTACATGCCAGCGCTTCATGGGAAGAGCCAGCCGACCTGACTTGAGGGTGAAACCAGAACAAAATGAAAAGCAGGAAGGTGAGTGGCTGGCTCAGAGGGGGTGGGGGGGGGGGGGGGGGTGTCCCGCGCTAGAGCCCCTGACCGTGTCAAGGGTTGGAGCCTCTTGTCAAAAGATGGGGGGGGGGAGGGGAGTCCCCTGGGGGAGGGGAAGTCCCCCTCCAGAGTCCCCCTCATCCCCCCCCCCCCCCCAATGATACTGAGGGATTTCTGCACCTCTAACAGATACAGTCTGGGCCTTTGGGTGCAGCTTCCTCCCTTTTTCTCAGAAGTCTACACGACCACCACGGTTACATACTAACAAAGCTGGAGAACAGAATACAAAACAGTTCTCTGAACATATGTTGCTGGTGGGAACCGACTGTTCTCAGCATCAGGCAAACACACGTATGAAAATGCAAAACTGTTTTAAAAGCAACCAAAAACTAAAAACCCTCCCCCGGCACTCCAAATCACACCATCACATATTGTATAGAAAATCTGTATGGGTTCCGCTTGCCGTGCTTGTGTCCGAGTGTTGTTGGTGTTTATGACTGACCACAAAAGTAACTCACCTACACTCTGAAATCTATCTGCACATCAACACTGACACACTGCATCCTGGTCACTGTAACTCTGTCATTGAAGTCTGAATCAATTTCAAACACAACTACATGAATTTACGTCAATTCGTGCTTTTTAACACTCAAGGATTCCCATACAAACTGTACAGTGAACGAAATAGTGGACCACCTTCCATACATGGGTCAGTAGATAACCATGGGTGCCAAACCCCTTTCATCGTTTAGAGTGGGAAATTTGACTGTGCATGTTACTCTCTCTCACTTACGCTGGCTTTACACAGCTGAATGCAGGGTATTGTTGAGAACAAACCAGCATAATCATTTTTCAAATACCTTACTGGAGTAAGTAGAAATTTTGGCATGAGCATATTTGATGTTTTTTTGTCGTTGTTGTTGTTGTTCTTTGTTTGTTTTTTTTCTTTTCTTTTTTTTTTTTTTTTCATTTGTCGATTATTCTAAGCCTGCCATTGCGCTGAACAAGCAGAAATGAAGGAAGGATGACCAACAGCTGACTTCCAGGCATTGTCCTCTCTCTGTGGCTACTGACGACACACCACAGAAATGATTGGATGGTAGTTCAGTGCCCTTCTCAACCTATAGCGATTCTGTTTCGTTCGTAGCTCATGCAAGTCATCCATAACATTTCCCCCAACCAGGCAGATGTTCGCAAGCTTTTAACTCTTTCTATACTAAGGACCGCATATCCGATCCCTATGTTTACAACCTTTGTAAACTAAGGACTGCATATGCGGTCCAAAGCTTTCGAATTTTTCTCCGAAGTAGGCGAACCTTTTGTACGAAACTACTTGTTACAGATAGCTCCTGCACACTAATTAGAGTGCAGGCGTACCGGTACTTAGGCTTTGCATGCTGAATGCTCACAAGCAGACGGTTTTTCACACCACATCATCAGCTCAATTTGGCTTGACGTGGCAACGTGCTACACCGTCAAACACACGTGGTGAAAGAAACACTACAAACCGCCGTTGCAATGTGACTGAAGCCTTTGAATTGTTGACAACAGTTGAGTCGTTTCAGGGCAAAAAAACAGTTAATGTCAATTTTTTGTTCATAGGCTGTGTACCACCCCTATTTTTTACATGACACGCAAAACCTCATTTTCTTTGTCATGCATACTGCCTTACCAAATAAACTGAAAAATAACGTTGCTATATTGTCTGTGGTTTCTAAATCATTTATAAACATAACTTGAAAAAAAATCACAAATCTGTGTTTTTCTTCATTTTTTTTAAAAATATATATATAGAAATGGTCAGTTTCTGGGGGAAGTAAGGGGAAATAATAGCTAGTACAGAATGAGTTGAAGATCTGAACAAAATCTAAACAGGTGGAAAATACCACCGCAAAGATGTATGGGCTGGAAAAGGACGGACTAGCAGGTATGGCAGATCAAAGTAATTTAAAAGGCATTTTTTATATCATTTTATGGACCTAAAAAACAAAATTGATTAGGCTACCTCCAATTCACCGGTACGCTGCCCAGGGGTCCCTTGAGCTGTCTGACTACCCGTCAGCCCTGTCACCGTGTCTCAGAACCTGTCACAGCCTTCTTCCACTCTGTTATTTCCCCGCGCGTTACCCTGTCTCCTCTTTGAGGTATCTCTGCGGTTTATATCTGTCTCACTGTGAGTGATACGCAGAAACACACACACCTTGGTGAGAACATCCCAACCCAGCTCATGTTAATGTATAGCCCAACTGACTGTGGGATGAGAATGTAAGGTGGAGGGGAGGGTGGGGGGCCATATCAGATCTATTTGGTGAGCACTGTCACACACATGAATGCACAACAAACAAAGCCCTGATTTCCAAACGTTTCCTCTAATGTGTGACCATACCTTGTCGTTCAAAACTGTCTTCTCTCAGTATGCAGACGAGCGCCAGGTGCCGGTTGACCTCTCGCATGTAGAGGACGTTGTTGGTGTGTTCAGCTTGATGATGGACGAGGAGTTGCCGTCAAATGCCACGTCGTCCTTCCCTCTGCACATCAAAAACATGACATCAGGTCATATTCCTTGCCTCATACACGACACTTTTCAGTGCACGTTTGTTTTTGTCTGTGGTCTTCATTTTCCAGTCAAAAATGAAGTCCCTTCAACTCAAGTCCTGATCTTTATCTTGCAGGCTTGTGAGCCCTTTTTCGGCACACTGTTTTTTTCGTTCGTTCAGCACCTTAAACAAATTCCATGCCTCCTTATATCCCTCTCCTCCATCCACCCCCCTCTACCTCTCCCTATACACGCTCACATCCTTTCCAGTTCTTCAAATTCCACACAAAACCTGATTTTCCCCCCAACTGTTTTGTGACTGGAAAAGCTCCTTTTTTTTTTTTCCCCTGCAACTTTTTCACGAGTTGAAAGGACCCAAGTACATGCTGTGTGACCCAAAAATCTCTACATGCATTGCTTGGAGTCCGTAACTGGAGTCCCCAAATCCTAACATCCTCCAAGAGTCAATCCAATCAATTTAATTTTCAAAGGAGAGATAAACCCCCCCTTCCCTCAAAAAAAAAAAAAAAAAAAAGTTCTGGGTCATTGCAGACTGTTAAAAAAAAAAAAAAAAAGGGATGCATTTCGCCACCCCTCAGCTTTCACAAAAATATCTGCTGCTGTGTGACAATGTAAGGATGCATACAAATTTTATCTCCTGATCTCAACTTCAATGTCTGGAGTGTCAGTATGCACAGTACTATTGATAGATCTCGAAACATATGAGGGCATAAAATTAATCTTGGTAACATTACATTATCAAATAAAAACATATCCCCAGGTACAGCGTCAGGTAAGGGTTTGCCCTTCAAGATGCACTGTTTATCAATTTCTCATTTGTCTCCCCTGAAGAACAAGAAATGTATCAACTACAACTAAATTACGAATGCGAAATGACCTAGTTCAAAGAGATTATGAAACAAGCAAGAAAAAAAAAAGACATTTTCAAGTTCAGACACACACACACACAGCCTACGCATGAGCCCAGATGGACACTTGGTTTAAGCGTTTTCTCCACTTTTTCACAAAGGCATTTCAACATTTTTGAGTTGGTCTGTCACTAAACAACATTTGCACTCACCATACACATCCACACACAAAGGAACGCACACAAACTTATACATAAAAGTGCATTCAAATGCAGTCTTACATGCATGAATGCACTCACACAAGCACACCAGACCACACACACTAACACATACGTACACATACACACTTCCTTGCTCTTTCATTTGCTTTCCTTTCTGCTGAAGAGACACTAACTTGAAAATGCACATTTCCACTCTCACTTTTTCTCTCTGTATCTCAAATCAAGAGGGCAGAGGTCAGAGAGGGGAGGGAGAGAGGGGACTGGTGGGTACACACTGCATGGGTACGCATACATTAAGCTGAAAACAGGAAGCAAGGCGGAGGAAGACGACCAACACACACACACACACACACACACACGCATACACACACACGCACACATACACACACACACACACACACACACACACACACACACACACACACATACACACATACACACACACACATACACACACACACACACACACACACACAGGCAAAGCAAAATAAAAAGGGGCAATAGGCAAAACAGGGACAGCTGCCGCAACAGACAAAAAGCATGATGGTTTGCAAATGCAGGTAAATACATTTGTAATTGTTAATGTGTAGGTAATCTTTGTCTCTTCTACGTTCCCAACAAACTTCACTTCTTCATCGATAATTTGTATTAGAATAAACATTATATTGAAAAAACAAACAAACAAAAACAAGCAAACAAAACAAAAAAACAGCAACAATAAAAAAAAAATCAACAATTTCCCTCGTTTAAAGAACAAGAAACAGAAAATCACATAAAACAGAATCAAATTCAAAAACCCACACAATGAAGTCATTTCCCACCAACATCCATTTCATTCTTTTTCCTGAAAGGGGAGGGAAGGCGCACATAAGTGTGCGGTTGGATGCAAGATTCCCTGACTGATCGTTCACTCTCTCTACACATTTTTGCCATGCCCTGGGATTGCACCACCAAGAATGCTCGCTCTGAGACTGTGTGTCTCTATCTGTCTGTCTGTGTCTGTTGGTCTGCCTGATAACTTGAGATCATTTGGAAAAATATTCATCCAGATCAAAGGTCTTTTGCACAGGAGCACCATACACTTTTGATAATTAAAACTGAAGTCCTTTTCAAGCTCTCATCACAGTCAATTCATCCCTTATCAGACTATGTGGATCTCTGGTTCAAATGATAGCTGCTAAGCTCTTTTCTTTGCTTCTTTTTTCTGTGTACGTTCGGCAGGTGTGACCACCTAAGTTAATTTTACATGTAATTAATAGCGAACCGCCAAGAAAACGTAGACAAAACGAATCACAAGACAAAAAAAAAACGACGCGTTTTGACCTCTTAGGTCTTCTTCAGACAAAATACAAAACACTCAGGACAACGAAAATGAACGAGCAATCACTTATCTTCATTTGCTTCAGCGCAAGATGGGTCTTGAAGGAAAACAAGGCTGTCACCTAAGTTAGCAAGCCCAGAGTGAGTGAGCGCCCAGTTCAGGTGAAACGAACATGCTAAACTTGCCCGATGCAAATAGAACATTGGTGGAGGGGGTGTGCTCTTCCACCTCTTATTACCCCTGACCCTAATTTTCCTTTTGGCTTCGGTGTTCTGTTTCAAACACAGTTGAAGCCATGATCAAGAAATTGCCCACGCGTTCAGATTTTGTGTTAGCAGTGATGCTTCTTGTATACTGGTTCTCTTCGGTTGAACAGCAAAATCAGATCACCTCAACGTGCATTGCATAAATAACATGGAGTGAACAGCCAAAGTGAAGAACGAACCAAGCACTAAATACAACCAGCCAAACTGCATGCTGCTTTCTTGCAAACTAGCGTGGTACACCACAAAACTGACAGTCAATTGGTAAAGCACGTATAGTAACAGAGTCTTGTTCTTGCACTGGAGCCAGAAAAATATATCACAAAAGCTTTATCATACAAAGACAAGCTGTGATCTCTCCAGAATAAACAACAAGCCACATGCAGCTATGACATAAGCATATTTGCACAACCCACCTTTCATTTTCACTTTGAAATCAAATTCACATCATATCTTTACATTACAGACTCTCCACTTTTTGAATTGAATGAATAAATTTTCTACAGCCACTGTGACTAAGCAACTACTGTTGTCAGTAGGGGGCTTAGTAGGTGGTGTCCTGCGTATGTTGGATCAGAACAGGCGCCCCTTCACACCACTGAAACAACTCAGCAGCGGCGCAGTGTCTTCTCACGTGAGTTGCCTCTTGGCGGCTTGAGACTGACTGCTTCCTGTGGATTGCTGGTGCTGGTGCTGCGGACTGTGGCTGTGGATGGGGGAGGGGTGGGGGGTGGAATCGGAATGAGTGGCATGGTTGCAATGCCACTGGGGTGGCACAGAAGATGGGACACAACAAAAAAAAGTTTTCAGCCAAATATGGATAATTCTCACAAAACACACACTATAAGAACTGGCAAGGGGGGGGGGGGGGGGGGGGGGGGGGGGGGGGGGGGGGGGGGGGGGGGGGGGGGGGCTTTTCAACCTGGTCCAAGGATGTCCAAGACCCTGTATACTCCCTCGTCCCATCCTCTAAGCTAAAAAAAAGGCTCTCTGCAAAAACTACAGGAACCTGCAGTTGGACCAGCGTCTACAGGTGAACTCAGTTTCAAGGTATCTGGGTGTCAAACTGACGACGACACACTACAGGGAACAGAAAAGTTCCCAAACCAGTCATGACACAGTCATAATGTATAGCAAATTAGTAATAATAATCAGAAATAATTTGAATCTGTCTTCACCCACCCACCCCCCCTCCTACCTACCCCTCCTACCCAGCCCCCACTTTCCCCCTCCCCTGCCCTGTACCCCTGTCAAAATTCAGCCCGAGAGAAAAAAAACCCCAATGCCCAGTGTCTGGAAAATTTTCAATGCCTCACTTGTTTTCATTTTTTATCGCTCTGTAACCCACCATTAACACGCTCCTCCCATCCCCCCTCCTCTCTGCTATCAAAGAAAACAAAATACCTTTGTCGACAATACGATGAAACCTCGCTAGGACGATTCTGAAAAGGTCCTAAAGCAAAAGGTCTTTGAAGAGAGGAACATACCTGTGCACACTAACAAGTACATACACTTAGCACAGACACTACTTTTCCACTTTAACCAAGTATCCTGACCATCCGTTTGATGCTGTAAACTCATCATGGACCATTTTCAAAGAGACCACACACATCTTTTTCTTCACACGGGGACGCTCCTTTTCTGACATCAATGAACCATGCCTAAACTCTGTCCCTCTGGGTCTTCATACATAGTTTACCATTTCAGGGATTCGTTACTTTTGGAACGCTTTCACCAATCCTCCTGTCACTGTAAAATCTGTTTTTCTTCTGTCTCTTGCCACAGGCTGTACCTGTTTTCCCTCCATTTAGACTTGCATTACTGCGATTTCTGTGTCTCATTTTACGCTCTGGGTTTTGACTTTCACTCAATCTTCCTATCAGAAAAAGACTTCTTTTCCTCCAGACTCAAAAATGCCACTAACACTCTGGGTTACGACTTTCACACTCAATCTTCCTATCAGGAAAGACTTCTTTTCCTTGACGCTCAAAAATGCCACTACTACTCTGGGTTACAACTTTCACTCGATCTTCCTATCAGGAAAGACTTCTTTTCCTCGAGACTCAGCAATACCTGTATCATAATGATCTCACCCATGCCAAGATCACAGCTGGGCACCACCATTCAAAGTGTTGTGTTTGTGCTCAGAGGCAAAGAACAAGCTACTTTAAGTTCACAAAAATGTGAAAACTTGTAATGGTTCTAAATGCATGGAAAAAATACAAAAATTCTTATTCAAATCACCTTCACAACAGTAAAATGTCATACTGCATGCAATATCAGGGGGAAAAAAAAAATGACGTGTTTTAGATCCAAATCTTTCTGTTTGGTGCTTAGAAGAAAAAAGTAACCAAACTCTCTTTAAAGTATTTGTTTGGGTTTCTTTTTTAATTACTTTGTTAAGATCCAAGAGGTTACATAAATACAAAACTTAGACCTAAAAAACCAGACCAAAATTCTATGGATATTTGATGGCTGCTACTGAGAAGTTTCATTGAGCATAATTACTAAATCTACATATTACTCATTATCATCATCATCATCAGTAGCATCATCATCATCGTCGTCATCTTCATTGATGCTTCTTGTAGTAATGGGAGGCAAAAAAAAAAAAAAAAAATAAAGCAATTACAAGGGGAGATTACTGGCAGAGTAGCCCCCAATTATTTACCTGCAGGTGAGAACGGTCTCCGCACTGTTGTAAGAAAATACACCCCATTATTATCATCATCATGGCTAAGGTTGTGGTAATCATCATCATATCATTACTGTTATGGTTCATAACTGTACTGTAACGTTATCATTGGTCATCATCATTATTCTTACTGCAACTGCTATCATCATCATTCTGCCATTGCCACTGTTCTTAATATCAAACATCATTTGACATGCTTCTGTTACAAATTCTTATTCTCGTCATCTTCAATTTTTGTTTGTTTGTTGGTTTGTTTTGTTACTTATAACTTTCTTATCATCAATGCTAAAAATTGTCATCAATTTCTTTCTTTCTTTTTTTCAACTGCTGCCTACTACTTCATGGTACATCTATTTCTTATGTCATGTCCCCCTCCCCTCACTCCCACAGCCCCAATCCTCCAAGTTCTACTGTTTTGTCCCCCCCCCCCCCCCACTCCTCCCCCTCCCTGTTCTCATCTCTCCCCCCCCCCCCCCCCCCCCCCCCCCCCCCCCCCCCCCCCTCTCTTCCGCTACCCATAGCTCTCCTACCCCAACCCCATTTATCTACCCACCCGACTCCTTCCCTTCAGTTCTACTGAACAGAAACTCAGGATGCTTCATAAAAACCTATTTCAAAGAAGTGATAGACATGAAAATAATCAGGATTTGTAAAAAATGAGTGACAAACAACAGACATTATTCAGACACAAATAATCTGTGATAATATCTATCCTAAGAAATTACAAACATACTGTGAGCGTTAGGAATGGTTGCGACATCAGCACACAAGAAAGTATGTACAAGCACAAAGGCGCATCACTGCACAATCAGGCGCATGCGTGCGTGCGCACACACACACGTGCACACACACACATACACACACAAACAAAAGACACACACACTACGACACACAAACACCCACGCTTTCAGTTTGTTTCTTCTTAATCTGATTATGCACTCCAACATTTTTTTTCTATAAGAAAAAAAGTAGACAACCAATCAGAAACACACACAGCATGAGCACTCCAAATTTTTTTTTCTTTTCTGAACAAAAAAAAGTAAAAACAACCAAGCACAAACACACACACATGACAACCCCCTCCCCCCCTCCCCCCCCCAAAAAAAAAGAATTTGAACACCTTAGTGCTATATAGCACTTACCCATAGATGCTGGACATGTCAATGACGACATCGATCATGTCGCAGCACAGCTCGTAGCACTGCATGTCCACCGGTGAGCTGTCGGTGGCGATGTAGATCTTGCTCATCACGTCAAACAGGAACGCTTTCTCTATTCCCGAGTTCTGCAATCACAGACAACTTGGGTTCTTCCAACAATTCTTAGGCACTGCAACGTCTGGAGTGCACAGCACTCTGGAAAGTACGATGCACATCAGAGTTTTAAGAGACGTCCCATTTTAACATTTGCTTTGAAAGATAATATTAACATGCATCGCTTTCAGCTTTCAGAGAACATCAGCTCAAGTCCTAACTCTATAAATCTTTCCTACCATGCATGTGTGTCCAGTTTTCTATTTTTCCCCCCCATGATCATGATATGGAAAAACAAAAACGGAATAATCAGCTAAAACAAGGACAAGTGTTATAGTAATATACTTGATGAAAATTAGTAAATTCAGAGACAGAGAGAGACAGAGAGAGAGAAAGACAGAGAAAGAAACAGAGAGAGAGAATAACATCTGTACTGATTCATGCATTACAAGACAAAAAAAACTGCAGTGACAATTTCAACAACACATTCATTCATAAATGGACAGACACTGCTGAAACTTCAGCACATATATGTACACAAAATTTTACATTCAACAGATACACACTAAAAACACCAACACCTACACAATGAAGTAATGTAAATAATAAGTAAAAGGCAACACACACACACACACACACACACACAAAATGTGCGCGTGCACACACACACACACACACACACACACACACACACACACACACACACACTCTCTTTCACACACACGCACAGACAATTTATATGCACACACACATGCATGCACATGCGCACACACGCAAACAAAATGACAGAAAACTCTGCCAATCTCACAACTCACAGAAATGAGAATGTTCAGCAGATTCTCCAGTGTGGGCAGCTGAGGTATCAGTTTCTGCACCACCTTGCTGAACGCCTCGAATATCGAGTGGTCGTATATACTGGTCAAATGGAAACTGGAGGGAAAAAATCAACAAGAAGCCATGAATAAACACATACCTTAAAGCTAATAATAATTAGATACTATCACACTGATGAACAGAGAGCAAAAGCAAAGAAAACAGGGATGGCATGGTGGACAGTGCCTTGCCTCCCCCCCCCCCCCCCCCCCCCCCCCCCCCCCCCCCCCCCCGAGTAGATCGTGGACTACTACTACTACCACCAAGACAAAATAGGTCGGTCTTTGGGCCATTTTGTACTATCCACCACGTCCTGTACAAAAAAAAAAAAAAAAAGCATAAATTCTTGTGTAACTTTACAGACTGACAAGCTGATCAACATACCGACAGATACGGGTGAAAACCTAGCCCTGTTTGTAGCAAGTGGACATGCTGGCAAAATTGTTCACATCAGAGGAGAAAATCTTACATCTTCAGGAACCACCACCCTTCAACATTTCACGAGTAGTTTTCATACTTACCTGATGAATCTTTCAAATCCCACAGCACTCGACCCAAATACATACCATCAAGACCCAGTGTGACGAATGTTGGTTTCATTTCCCTTGAACCCCGTTTTCCATCCTTCGCCCCCTCACACCCTACTCCCTCTGCCTGTCTCACTTCGTGCATTCCATTAAGTTCCAGTGAGTTATAGTCCAACCCATTCTCAAACGGCCTTTTCAGGACAGATGCAACTCAGAAACAAAAAAATCTTTCTGTCATGAAAAAAAACGCAGGAATAAAAAAAAAAAAAACGATTTTAACAGCCCAACCTACAATTTCTAAAATGCCAGCTGAACTACTGAAATTCTTGAAACACGAAAAGCTTGGCTGAGCCGGTGATGCCAGCCATTTCACATGATTTATCAAATCCGTTTTAAAAACAGAATAACAAAACAAAACAAAAAAAAGGATAATAATGAAAAACACAAGTTTCCTCCAAAATACGCAAACTAATGCCACACAGGCAAAGAGGTGCTGCCGAATGGACAGCTGGTATCCACTGCGGGCAGTGCGCACAGTTTGTTTGCTGCCTGATAACAATAGCACTCCCAGCATGTTCATTTATTTACCAATGAATTGTAACAGGAAAGAGAAAAGTTTAACGACTTTCCAGAAGTTGAACCAAAAAAAAAAACAGGGCTATAATGTCAGAAAACAGTAGTTGACAAAAAAAAAAAAAAGAAAGAAAAAAAAAAAAAGAATGTTTTAGAAAACAACTTTTTAAAAAAAAAAGTACAGAATCAAAGAGAGTGGCAATAATGTATAGAGCAAGATCCGTCGGCATCCCCAGCTGGGGATCGCTTTGTATATAAAATGCACTGCAAGTATGTATGTCAACATGTACATTTATAATTACTATTAACCCAACATTTTTCACATTTTTCAATTGTTTCTCTCTTCTTTATTTTCTTTTGCCTTGGAGTCTCAACATCTACAACAACAAGGAAACAAATAGAGCTTATTTCACTATCCTCTTAACAAAAAAAAAAAAAAAATCAACTTTGTTTGCCTATTTCTTCCATCTCTCTCTCTCCCCCCTCTTGTACTCCTCTTTCTCTCTCTCTTTCCTACTCCCCTCCTCCCTCTGCACACACCACAGACCTTAGATGCACGCTTTCTAATCCCGCCTCCACTAGGTCGTCTGTGGATCGCTGGTGGATATCTCGCTGCGTCTCCATCTTGTTGTCGTCAGAAAGGCCGTCCACCTTGTGAATGAACACCTCGAATTTGATGTTGGGGTTGATCTTGAACGCCCGTGTCACCGCCATCTGTAGTCGTGTCAGTGCTTCGATGTAGTCGTCCTGGTTAAGAACAAAACACGAAATTCACAAATTAATATCGATAATATCATAGACCATGCAGCCCTTAAATTTCAGCTGAAGCATCATTTCCAAGAACTGGTGTATTTTGTGATAAATGGGGACAAGCCTCTATTGACAAGCCTAAGTCTACCATATGTGTGGATTATTTCAAAGTTTGGAGATTTCGATCCACCACTGTGTCAAGCGAAATTCATGTGGTGTTAAAAATTGAGATTGCTTCCAACACATCTGAATGGCATTGTGAAGTGGAGCAAAAGCACCGGGCACGAAACATTCAGACAATTTTGAACAATCAAAGAAATAAAAATGAGCCCTTTTGCACAAACACACGGACACTCATTTCTAAATTCATCTGCCCATCAATTATGGATTTTAGAATTCACCTGAGGAACAAAGACATTTCAAAACTCACCTGAGCATCAATACAAAAATCAGCGCCCCACAACCACCAAAAATCATGTCGGAGTCGAAGGTGGGATCGAAAAAGTCAATCTGCCCCGGGATGTCCCACACTTGAAACTGCACAAAGGAACTGTTGGAGATATCTGCACAAAGATCCATTTTTTTTTTTTTCTGATTTTACATTTCTTCTCAGTTTCTTTTTTTTTTTTCATAATAATATACAAAGATCTAAAGTAACAACAACCAAAAATACCCACAAACTTTTGAAAGAAAACAAAAAGATGAAACTGCTTGAAATGATCAAGACTGAGAGAGATTTACTCACACTACCTCCCATACTAGACACACTAACTTAGAAAACGGTGTCTTTGCCAACATATACTTTCTTCCCTGGCTGTTCTAAAGTGCAGAGCTTCAGGCTTTTTTTTTGGTCATCATGGGGCACATGCATGTCCCCTGGCATCATTACATATGTAGAACACCATTTGCCAAGCCCCCTACTGACGATATTTGCTTAGTCATGGAGCCGGTGTGAGTGAGCTCTCCCTCCTGAGGGTGTGCCACACCTCAAAGATGCATCCATTAAGTGGATCAAATTCGTCTGAGTAGTTCAAGTCTTCCCAGCTGAATCTGTAGCAAACTCCAGGTAGAAGCCAGTCGGGGCAATGAAATCCCACAAATAAATGGTGGGAATAGAACCCACGATCTCTCAGAAGGAAGTCCACAGTGCTAACCACTTTGCCACAGTGACTAATCTACTGAAATTATTGCTGTCAGTAGGGAACTTTGAAGGTGGTGTCCTGCTTGTGCTGGATCAGAACTAGCGCCACTGTGCTGGATCAGAACTAGCGCCACTGAACACCATCAACATGACTCACCAGCAATGCCAAGTTTCCTCTGGTAGGTCGTGGCATAATGACCTGATAATTATTGGCCCCTGTGGGCTACAACAGCACAAACCTGCATGAGGTTACGTATAGGGAAGCCAGCATAAGTAGTAAGGGGAATGACAACTGGGAGATGACAGATACAGAAAAAAAACATTTATACAGAAATGAAATTTATCAAGCACACTGTACTCAACTAATAGATCTACACTTCCTACACAAAGCGCTGACAGCACGAATATGGACAATCCTTGTGCTCAAATCATCACAGAAGTTATGTTCTGTTGCAATTTCTTTTTTTCACCCTTGGGTAGTACAACAGCACTTCACTCTTCACAGTCATGAATCAAGATTACTGGAGTTCAAAACAATCTGAAGATTCTGACAGCCTGTCACATTTCAATCAAATGAGCAGTTAGCCTTAAGTCGTCAATGCAGATTTTCCTGCCAACATAATGGACACAGAACTATACTTTGTTTTTTTTCTCAAAGCAGTTATTATGGGGGTAAACAGAAACATGAAATAGACAGCAACCAAGCACTGCAGTCAAAATTCCCCTTTCCCTCCTCCTTTCTTTGTTTCTGAGTTTCTCACTCTCTCTTTCTCTTCACTCACCATCCTTCACAATCTTGTTTGTGCTCTCCAGGAAAAGTGTCTCATTGGGGGACACCTTGTGGAACACCACTTTCTGAATCGAAGATTTTCCACTTCTGCAAGCAAACAAACCAAATCAAATCCAACCATCTAAATCAAGATCACAATGCATGAAATATGATCCAAGGTTATCTTTATTACATTTGCCAAGTTACAGAGCTAAGAACACATATAACAGAGTGCTACAGCGGTGCTGCTAGTGGATTGTCTGTTTTACTCACTTTTCTTCCTTTAAAAATCACTTGCTAGTTGTTAAAACAAAATGTGCATCAAAATATCAAACTTCAAAACCTTCTCGGGATGGAGCACTGGAGGTCAGAGTGCAGAAATGATACAGGGTCAGGGGTGAGACGACGTGGAGGATTCTATTCATGAGTATTATTTCAGTTCTTCCTTTCTGTTTTCTCATTCTACCCAACATATTTTTTTCTTCTTATTCTTCATTTCTCTCTTGCTTCAGTCCTCTGCCTGCCTTATTTCCACCTCTTTCAGTCTCCCCCATCCAAACCCCTTTACCATCTTCTCTTACCACTCAACCCTTGCATTAAAACGCTGCTTTACCTGTCAGGTGAAAACTGGTAGGAAGAAACAGAAAAAAGAAAATCAAAGGTGGTCTATGTTCTCCCAAAATTTCCTTTTGAAACAAGAAATTTGGCGCTTGAAGTCTTCCTTTACCATGCCCACAGCTTCTTGAATTTATGCTTACGTACTACAAGTCTTAATTAAGCTACAGCTGGACTGGCCCCACAACCTTGTCTCATGAGTTCTGGAGCATGATTAGTAATCTTGCTTTACCTACTTACACTCCTACAGGATGGTTTTCAGGGGTAGCTTCAACTTTAAATGGCGATAGTAGAGTGTACTGTCATGAGAGTAGATGAGACACCAAGCATGTATTTCTGTTGACTTTGACCTCCAATAATTGAATGTACTACCTTAAAAGACATTCAGACCTGTGTGTAAACCCATTCGTAATACATCAGAATCCTGCAGAGCGTCAACATGTCTTGAAAGCAGCTGACAAACTCAAAGAACTACATGGAACCAAAGTAATAAGAATACAGACCTACGAAGACCCAACAGCAGTATGCGAGGCTGGTCGTCAGGACTGGAATTGCCCTGGTCTGTCTCTCCGTCATCAGGCCCATAGCCAAATGTTTTCGGGAAAGACCCTGCCACTGCTAGTCCACCCCCACTGTCGTCACTGTATGACTGCCACATAAGTTTACACAAATCAGTCTCTATAAATCAATCAGGAAATTAAAGTGTGCGTTTTTCTTTACTCCTACAAACCTATGCAATGGAAAAAACCCAAAATGTGTAAAAACTAAAAGAGAATAAACTGAGCTCAACTTACGGCTCTGCTCTGCTGTGTCTCAGTGTGTATATTGAGTGCATACAAGTGATTATGGCAATGCTAATGCACACAAAAAGATCTTCTTGTTTTTGTTTTGTTTTCGCCAGTGGATGCATTCTCTATCATCACAAACAGACTAACATGCAAAGACTACTTCACCGTCATAAAATCATAAAGAGATAACTACTTTATGTAAGAAAAAATCAATCATTTTTTTATTGCTAGATTTTACTTTCTGCAGACGACCGAGTTTTTTTTGTTTTTTTTTTTTTTATTTCAGTCCAATAATTTCGTTTTGATTTAAACGAATGAGTAAGATTCAGCAACTCAACAACAACTAAAACGTTCTTAACTGCATACCATATTGTGTCTTCTCAGCGGTTCTCAAGGGCACGTTTAACCTGCTGATGTGTTGTCAGCTGAAGTGAAATCGAAGACGTTACTGTTCAAAGTGACCAGGACG
Organism: Conus betulinus; assembly: GCA_016801955.1. Taxonomy (NCBI): domain Eukaryota; kingdom Metazoa; phylum Mollusca; class Gastropoda; order Neogastropoda; family Conidae; genus Conus; species Conus betulinus. The sequence continues at coordinate 431,835 of JADBJO010000963.1, read as the reverse complement.
TGGGCAAATCACGTGAAACTGAACTGTGTGAATGGAGTCTTTATGGACCCTGATAAGCAAGCAAAACGACGACACAATTTCTTTTGACACTCTTGAAAGCCTTCTGATTCACATGCAGATTGCTGAAACAGTCAATACCGACAAGTCGCTGCTGCTCCAATACTTTCCAACCATCAAAAACAAATCAGACATCAGAAATGAGGAAAGAGTGAAGGCGAAAGGAAGATGAGATAAGTTTTCCGCCATATTTGTGTCAGGAAGTCATGTGATCAAACAAGCGATCACCTCTTTCTCCATTTTTACTGGGGAAATAATACGTAGAAAATACATTCTGGTTCTCTTATATACGTGCAAGTTAGAATAAGAATAGACAAAGCATCCAGAAACAGATTTTTTTAATTAAATAATAAAGGTGAAAGGTTAAAGTGGAAACAAATATACAAAACAAATGTTCGTCTACCTTAACTACCTTAGTGTACACATGAGCAATAAGGACCATTTTCAACGCGATAGGCCGTGAAACCTATGATAGACTTTTTGTGGCACATTATAATGTCTCTACTTTAATCGTATTACAGCATTTTACGTTTCCAAGGCCCAGTCATGTCTGAACAATATACAAAGCTTTTTGTCTATAACACACGCACACATTGTGAAACTTAACTGCAGAGACGGTTTTGTTGCAACGTCACGATACAGCCATTGAAAACTAAAATTTTAAACAAGAGGCAATTAAACTGACTTAATCAATTTAAGAGGGACTGGTACAAGGAGAATTTTAATAGGAATAATCACAAAAATCACAAGGGAGAAATAGGTGGCCGTAAGAGGAGGTCTGGGAGTAAATTCGACAAATCGGACGGAAAGAAAGAGAAAGGAAGTTTCGGTTTCATCCTGGATGACACGCAGCGCTCCAGGTCCCTGTCAATACATGCACATTAGGTTGAAAACAATGTCGTAATGACTCTAAAAACTGCATGTAATTTATGACCGCCGATCGGTCCTTGCTAAAAATTTCGGTACAGGGGGATTTCTCCCTCGGAGTTAACACTGGTTCTGACTCCATTCCCCATACAGTCCGAATGAGACTATAAACCGAGGTTCTGTGTGTGAACGCATGCACAACATCTTGCACTCACGTAAAATCTCATCACCAACTTTCGAAAGAGAAGGCCAGCTTGGCCGATGGTATGGCTGACACGTTACACATAGCATGCACCTTCCCCGAAGCTGGAGTATGGCTGCCTTAATGGCGGGATAAAAAACGTCATATACACAAAAGTGTCAGAATCTTCAAGTCGATGAAGGTGGACACTAAAAGAAAGAAGAAAACTAATTCATCACACAGTTCAATCCTTGAGACATCTCAAGGCCCTCTCAAACAGAAAGTGTCCTCCTCCTGCCAGTGCCCCTGTAGTGAACCCCCATCTGGTTGTCACCATCCCCCCTGACTTGGAGTTGACAGAGGGCCAACGCCAGTTGTTATCAAAAGGACTCAAATTTGTGCCCCTGCAGCCAACAACCAACCGGGCCAGCTCGCTGTTCCTCTGCAAGCGTTTTTTTTTTTCGGCGACTGCGTCTGGCAGCCCATTTTGAAAATGCCTCTGTCCGTGACTCCCCACCCCAAGACGTTAGTGACATTGATTCCCTTTTTCACAAACCTCCCAGCCACTGGACTCCCAAACCTGGTGCCTTTCCCTGTCTAGACTACTACATTGACGTCTGCACCAACCAGATCTGCCAGTTAAAACCTAAGCCCCTTCGCCATTCCAACCTCAGCCCTGCAGAACAGACAGCCCTACAGGAACTGAAGGACCGGACAGACATTGTGACCAAGCCTGCGGATAAAAGGTGGAGCAGTTGTGGTGTGGCGGAGAGACTTCTACATCCAGGAAGCCAGGTCACAGCTGTCAAACACTGCCTTCTACAGCCCAGTCCCAGATGTACAACCAAGCGGACAACGCCGTGGTTAGACAAAACAATCAAGACCTCTATCAACGAAGGTCATCTTCCATGTAAGGCTCAATGTGCTGTGGTCCAAGAACCCAGAGAGCCCCTGTTTTACCTCCTGCCCAAAATCCACACGGCTAACACACCAGGACGCCCTATCGAGTCTGCCTGCTCCTGCCCCACAGCACTCATCTCTGACTTTCTGGTCAGTGTGTTTCAGCCACTCATGTCAGCACTGCCCACTTATGTGAAGGACACCACGCACGCCCTCAATCTCCTCGAGGATTTCTGTCCAAACGGCTGTACAGAGAGGCATGTGTTCACCATGGACATTGTCTCTCTGTATACTAACATCCCCCACAATGACGGCCTACAGGCAGTACGCCATTTCCTCCAAAGGAGTACCCTGAACCTCCACATCCCCACCATCCTGCGCCTCACTGAACTGGTCCTCACCCTGAACTCGTTCGCCTTTGATGGGGACCACTTTTCTGCAGCAGCAGAGCAGGAGTGGCCATGGGGACCAAAATGGGTCCTAGTTTTGCATGTCTGTTTGTGGGCTATGTGGAAGAACAAGCCTTGAGCCAGTGTACAGGTGAGAAACCCGATTTTTACAGGCGGTTCATTTTCATTGACGATTGTCTCGGACTGGCCTCCTGTTCCATAGATTCCCTCAATCAGTTCGTGGACTTTATATCCAGCTTCCATCCGGCTCTGAAATACACCCACTGCATTTCAGATTCTTCAGTCTCTTTTCTCGACATTCAGATCACTATCCTTTCTGACTCCAACAGCCTTTCTACCAGCATTTACTACAAGGACACCGACTCTCACTCATACCTTTTGTATACCTCCAGCACCCTCGGAAATGCAAGGACAGCATTCCCTTCTCCCAGTTTCTTCGACTTCGCAGGCTGTGCAGCAGTGACGCTGACTTCCAGCACCAGGCTGAACGGATGAAGTCCTCCTTCCTGACACGCCAGTGCCCTCAGCAATTGGTCCAGACTGCCTTGGAGCGTGCCACTGCCATTCCTCGAGTCAGACGTTGACTTCTGCTGATCGTTCAGACGATCAAGCAGACCGTACAGTGGCTGTGCTCACCTTTCACCCTCACAACCTCCCTGTCCGCAGCATCCTTCTCAACAACTTCCTCCTCCTCCAACTTGACCCCAAACTGAAAGAAACTTTCCCCAAACCACCCTTGATAGCCTTCAAGAGAGACATAAATCTGAGGGACCATCTAGTGCGTGCCTCTGTCTGCAAGGCGAGAGCACAACTCCCTGGGCACACACCCATGCACTCGCAAAAAGTGCAAGACATGTCCCTTCATTGACAGCTGCACCACAGTTGCTGGTCCTTGGCCAGTTCAGGGTCCAGCAAGCTTCAACTGTCAATCTGCAGACCTGGTGTACGTCATTACTTGCACCTTGTGTTCAAAGAAATACACTGGGGAGACATACCACAGCCTGAATGAGCGTTTCTCTGAGCACCTTCACTCAATGTGACTGGGGTATGAAGATCCCGTAGGCTCTCACTTCAACAGCCCCTACCACAACTTCACCCATGCGAGAGTGGCTGCTGTCTGGCAGGGACTCTATCGCCTCTTTATGGAGTCATCCATCATTGCACGACTGGGGACCCTCGCCCCTGCCGGCCTGAACACCAGAGAGCGACAGCAGCTGAGCTTCAGGCACCCCTTCCCCTTCTCTATTAATCCCCCCCCCCCCCCCCCCCCCCCCCCCACCCTTTTTTTTTTTAAACAGGCCTTCTTGCTTTCTACTTTAATTTGTTCATGATTCCTACTCACTGCTTAACCCCAGTTAACTTCCTTTTGTCTCTGAGCTCTGTTCATTCCTTCTTCTTTTTATTGCCAGTCCTCATATAAGATCTGTCTCTGTCACCCACTAACTCTAAGCCTGATGACAGCTCTATGAGCAGAAAGCTTGCTTGGTTTTTCCTTCCTGTTCCCCTGATCACCATACTCAAACCCTGGTGAGTGCACGTTTCCACCATTTTCTTCTGTTTTGCTGTTGTATTTTGTTCTCATAGATCTGATGTGAAAGTCGGTACAATCACTGAGATGACACCGATTCCCAGGCCATCGATTTCTTCACCGTCATCTCTCCTCTCGCCCCATTTTTTCTGTCCTCTGCTTGACGTTTCACCAGGTGGCGCCACTTATGACATAGAAACACGAAGATCTGCAAGTTAGGCTTACGATCACTAACTTTTTTTTAAGAAATACGGTATTGAATGCTTATTTATCAGCCCTAAATTCCAGCTTTCAAAATGAGATGACGGCAGACGGAAACTGAAACCAGAGCAAAAATAGACCTAGAGCGCAGCTAAACGATGAACAACCAATTACAAAACAAACATAACGCGTTTCGACTTATTAGTTCTTCTTCAGGCAAGACAACGTAACATTCACAACAATGAAAACGAAGGACGTACAGTCACTTGTCTCTATCTTTTGTTCATGTTCGATTTTTTGTTTCCAGAGAAAGCGTCATTTGAACGGACCTGTAAAGTGGCTAGAAAAAAATGATAGGATTTTTTTTTTTCTTGATAATTTTCATTTCCTGACATCCAGTATAGTAGGCTGCGCTCTACGTGGCGACTGAAACTTGCATCCAGAAGACCCCCACTCCCCCCCCCACCCCCAAGTCAACACACGATAACAACTCCCGGGCCCCTTCCTCGAACACCAACGCCATGTTCCACCCTCACCCCTACAAATTCATTGAACTCTCTCTCTCTCTCTCTCTCTCTCTCTCTCTCTCTCACACACACACACACACACACACACACACACACACACACACACACACACACACAAAAATCAATTTAGTAAACACTTGCAACGAACTGATGGGTGGCGGCGTCACGAATGTAATACCTGTCATCTAATATGCCGAAGGACGTTACAGCAACACAACTACAAATAGAGACCCTGACACGAATAAAAGGGGATATGAATGGGGTGAAGATGGAACGAAGGGGGGGGGGGGGGGGGGGGGGGGGGGGGAGAGGGTGAGGGGGAACAGATTAACATACCTGTTCTCAATATTCTAAGCGTTAAAATAATCGATAAGGGGTAAAAAGAGAGAGAGAGAGAGAGAGAGAGAGAGAGAGAGAGAGAGAGAGAGAGAGAGAGAGAGAGAGAGAGAGAGAGATTGCTCTTTGCTACACCGTCTTCCAGGTTTAGGGCAAGTTTTGCGCCTTCGCACTCTCTTTTCTCAAATCAGAAAAATGTGAAAAGAGAGGGAGCTAGTTACCGCAAAGGACGCGGACAAACAGAGCGCAGGACTACTCCGTTTGTCTGTGTCTTTGGTGGTAACTAGCCCTTCTTTTCAAATTTTGTTTCTTCATTTTCCCGCCGTCAGTCACTCCGTTTTGAAACCCAATTCAGAAATATAGAGAGGAAAGGACAAGTACTCATCTTCGCGATTTTCTATTTGAAGTTCTTTTTTTCGTATACTACCCACAATTATCATGTAGATTGGGTTTTTGTTGTTGTTTTTTTTTAATTTTTTTTTCTCTTTTATTTCCTGTGAGGGGTTCGAAGGTTGGGGGGTGGGGGGGGGGGGGGGGGGGGGGGTGGGGGGGGGGGGGGGGTGGTTTCTGATGGATTTCAAGTGTGTTCACTCTTGACCAGAAAGTGCCGAAAGTGGCAATCTCCGCTGGCAGCTCATTTCCACGGATGATGAGTTTTACCGGTTGTTGTGTGCGCGGTTGTTGGAAGTCGCGAAACTGAAAGTGGTTGAGTATGGACCCCCCACACCACCAGCAGCGCCGTATCCTTGCAACAGTCCCAAACAGAGCATTTTCCGTTTATTTCGGCATTTTTATTACCGCCCTTTGCGGTAATAAATCACGAAAATGTGTATAGTAAGTACTACCCTGAGTACAGAATCCCCCACAAAAGAAGAATAACTAAAAAGAAGATACGATTTCTCTCATGAAATTCAAAAGTATTGCACACTCCTCCTCCTCCTGATGAAAGAATGCATACCATAGTGTCTCTCTGCTTTACTTGCCTTGAATGAGAAACGGGTCCACTGCCTCGCAACTCATAACAGCCTTAAAGTAGCATCCCCATGGTGTGTACCAGCCCGTATTTCATGACTGCAGAGCCCACCGGCAAAAAACACCACCCTCCAGCTGTCGAGCACACCCCACAGACCCAACCACCCCTGCCCACGGACAGATGAAGACAGTGCCACTCCAGACACAGCCAAGCTTTCGCCATACGGTCTTATGTGCCCTCAAGAGAGAATCCAAAGTTGTGTAGTTTCCCACTGTCAACAGGACTTTCCCTGTGGTCAGTGGGTCTTTCCTCACCGTCACTGGACTAGATCTGTTTCACGATTTCACGCTTTGGGAAAAAAAAAAGGGGGGAAAAAGCAAAAGCTCTAAGTTTTGAGTCGATGAAATTAAAAGCCTCATTCGATAAAGAGAGAGCGTTAGACACTGACATTCAGATGTTCGAAAAAAATCTCACGGAATAGTCTTAAATGACTTAAATGTATTTGAAGGACTTTTACAGCGAGGATTAAACCAAACAAACAACAATAGACGAACCCAACAACATCCAGCAGCAAATAACAACAACCAACCAACCAACCAACGAATCAGAAAACAAGAGCAAAGGGCCAGAAAGGAAGAAAAGGGCGGGGGGGGGGGGGGGGGGGGAGGGGCTGAAGGGTGGTGGTGTTGGTGGTGGTGGGGGGGGGGGGGGGGGGCAGTAATGGGAGATAATAATTCCAAGTCTGCCTGGCGCCGAAGAGAAGGCACTTGCAGACTGCTACCGGACCATATCATCACTACGGCCGTTCTACTTCACGCGTGCCGTCATGAGGAAGGAAACCCTGTAATATTCAGTCTCTATCGTTACATTTTTTTTTTCTTTCTTTTATTTATTTCTTTTTTTTCTTTTTTCTTTCTTTCTTTCTTTCTTTCTTTTTCTTCTTTTCTTTTTTCTTTTCTTTCTTTTTTCTTTTTCATTTTTTCTGTGATGAGAGTTTTGTGTCATGTGTCCTTATGTGTCATGTGTCCTAAGAGGTTGACTTCACCTGTCTTTTTGTTTCGAACAGCTGGGGTCAAGTAGGCGCCGGATGGGATGGCAGGGATCTGGCCGCTGACTGTATTCTACAGCATGGTGGGCTGTCTTCGGCGCTCCTCTAAGGGTGGTAAAGCGGAGATAATCCAGCACCTTGGTGACACAGCCTGGGCCTTGAATCTTGCAGTGGCCGCATGGTGATGTAGCCAGCTGTGTGCCGTTGGATGCGCTCCAGCTGGTCAATGTTCTGTTCGCACTGGCTTCCCAAACCACGGCACCAAAACGGCGGGAATCTTGTAAGCAGTTCCGGATGTTCGGGCGCATGAAGACCAAAGTGAATCCATCCTTGTAAAGCCCAGTGGTGCGAGTGGCCTACTTTAAGTTGGAGGAAATTTGGACCTTGGCACAAATTAACTTTTTTTGTTTTGTGTTTGTTTTTGCTTTTCTCAGGGATTGTATTCTCGAAGAATCGGTTGATCATTTCTTGGTGGAGAGGAAATAGCACTTATTCGCATTCCGCAGTAGCTTGCCTACTTCTCAAAGTTCTTTAGGTTTTCTTGCCTTGGTACATGGTCCCTGATGGTGTAAATAATTCATAATTAGTAAAGCTGACAATCGACGATAATGTTGGCGAACTGTTTACTGATTTGAGGAGGTCACTGAAGTAGCACCGGAACAGCAGAGAGCCATGTACTGTGCCATCGGGGACCCCAGAAAGGACTGCCGCTTCGTCAGATGCATCTCCCTCCAAGACAGCTTTTCATCTTCCGTCTGGTCAGTAAGTTTTGGATCCAGGTGTAGGCAGCCCGAAGTGACATTACTGTGTCATGTGGACCCATATCATGTGACCCTGAAAAGAAACTGACTGGGAAGTCGGAAGTAGGGCAGCACAAAGGCGCTCACTGGTAGATCCTGGCGAACGACTAGGGAAACTCAGACCCTTTCACCAAGAAGGGAAGCAACCGCTCCTCTGACCACGATCAGCCATCAGAAAAGAACAGCTACACCTCACCCCTACCATCCCACCCTACCCTCAGGACCACGATTCCTTACATGTTTCAGTCTGTAAACAACTTGTCCTGGCTCAGGCTAATGGGGCCTTAACCTCATTATTCGCTGCCAGCGATAAAAAAAAAAAAAAAAAAAAAAAGTATGAGCTGTTGCAACCATCTGTACATACCTTGTGTATGAGAGGTTTTGGGTTCTTGGAATGGAATCTGGTTCATCAGTAGACTTGGGGCAGTTGCTCTGTCATGACCTGACCATCATCACTACTGTAGTGTTTGTAGGTACTGTCCATGTCAAACCACACCAAATATCAGACACTCATTCAGTTCGCTTCGTGGATTAATCACCCTTGGCTATCTTTCGCGATAGAAACCAAAAAATCTAAACAGCTCACGCAACGTCTGCAAGTGAGAAATTAACATCGGGCAGACGGATGTCGACAGGCCGAGCAGACGATCAGCGAATTGGATGGGAAGTACTGGTGGTCTAATTTTTTTTCATCCAGTGTTTAGAGTTTCCCTTTGAAAAAAGAAAAGGGCTAGCTAAACAGATGGGCCAAAATCTTTCTCTTCAGAGTTTGTTTTTTTGATCGTCGCTTAGATCTGCTCAAGTGAAAGGAAAGAAGAATTTGATCTGGAAAATCTCGCGTCAGATCGACATCAGACATCCACGTGGAAAGAGTTGAGAAATGCAAAGAACACCGATTAGATCTACAGGCCTCAGTAACAGACATAACAGCTAAGGCCTGACACAAGGTGCTCAGTTAGTCAGTCAGTAGGCCTAGTCAAAATTCTGCTGGCCGTTTAATCATCAAAAGCGTGCAGATCAAGGTCACCCTAAGCCCGTTGCTTCCCAGAAAAGTAAAGGTAAGGTCGCTTCGCTGTCCTTTTTAATTATTATTATTATTATTTATTATTATTATTATTATTATTTGTTATTATTATCATTATCATTTTTATCATTAAATTTTGTATCATCATCATCATCATGTTATCATCATTATCATCTTATCATCATTATCATCATCATCATCATTTGAATTTTTTCAATTTATTTAACATTGGCTATTTTTTTATGTTGAATGTATTCTGTTTTCCCCCGTTAAGAAAATATGTAAATACGAATCGTATGGATTGTTATTATTAAGTGTGCACCATCGCCAACAACGTCCTTTAAACCACGTTGGTTACTTTGTCACAGGGTTTCAGTCAGCAAAATTAGGCAAATCTGAGGTGTCAGTGCCGTTTCTAATGAAGACTTTCTCTCCTTTCTTTTAAAGCATTGCTGCCATTTTAGGTAAGAAGATAAAGTTCTA
>JADBJO010000963.1:405000-407500 GCA_016801955.1 Conus betulinus | reverse complement strand
TCTTCTTTGGAAGCAGTTCTAAAGCCACCAGTTGATAACCGATTTTTGAATTTCGATAATAAGTTTATTAACGAGTGCAAGTTTTGTCTAAACCAGCCTAATTCACCCCCCCCCCCCCCCCCCCCCTCCCCCCCCCCCCCCCCCCCCCAAAAAAAAAAAAAAAATATATATATAATAAAAGGATGGAAAATATATGTTTTGAAAAACTAGTACACCCAAAACTCTTTTTTTTTAAATTTGTAGACAAACGTATCGCTCCCTAGTCGCAGTCTTTTGTGTAGTACCATTAAAATAAAAATTCATTCTAGATGTCTCGGCATACACATTATAAAACACTTAAGTCGCGAACGGAAACCGTATGATAATTTTTTTTTTTTGTTGAAGCCCCAATAGCAGTTACTTATGTATGTATTTCGCATTTTTTCTACGACCCCTTAACATTTACTGTTGTTTCATAGTTACAAGTGTTCGATTTGTTCAAACTGTGTGAAGATGATTATCAAATTGATTGGTAGATCCAGGCATAAATGAACGAAGTAAAATGTATTAATGTGAAAAGTGCGAGGGTGCGAACACATACTTGTGTGACGCTCCAAATCTGAACTCCCCTTCCTTCAGGTACCATCACATCTTACCCTGCCCCCACTGCCCACCCCCCTGACCGTCCCCCTCTTCCCACTCTCCCTAAAGCCCACCCCCTGACCGTCCCCTCTTCCCTCTTCCCCCTAAAGCTGCTGGGCCACTCTCCATATCTCACCGGCCTCACGCTTCACGCTTCCGTCTACATGAAACTCATGTCTCAACCGCCCTCACGCTTCACGCTTCACGTCTCACATGTCATGCTCTGGGCCATAGAAACTCATGTCTCATCGTCTCACGCTTCACGTCTTCACATGTCATGCTCTGGCCATAGAACCGCTTCATGCTCTCTCACAGTCCTGCATCTCTCAGAAAAAATCTCACGCTTCACGTCTCACGTCTGTCATGCTCTGGGCCATAGAAACTCATGTCTCACCGCCTCACGCTTCACGCGTCCAGTCTCACACATGTCATGCTCTGGGGCCATAGAAACTCATGTCTCACCGTCTCACGCTTCACGCTTCACGTCTCACATGTCATGCTCTGGGCCATAGAAACTCATGTCTCACCGCCTCACGCTTCACGTCTCACATGTCATGCTCTGGGCCATAGAAACTCATGTCTCACTCGCCTCACGCTTCACGTCTCACATTGTCATGCTCTGGGCCATAGAAACTCATGTCTCATCGTCTCAGACTCACGCTTCACGTCTCACATGTCATGCTCTGGGCCATAGAAACTCATGTCTCACCGTCTCACGCTCACGCTTCATGTCATGCTCACATGTCATGCTCTGGGCCATAGAAACTCATGTCTCATCGTCTCACGCTTCACGTCTCACATGTCATGCTCACACGCTGGGCCATAGAAAACTCATGTCTCACCGTCTCACGCTTCACGCTTCGTCGTCTCACATGTCAACTGTCATGCTCACGGCCATAGAATGTCTGCTCTGTCTCACCGCCTCACGCTTCACGTCTCACATTCAGTCATGCTGTCATGGGGCCATAGAAAAACTCATGTCTCATCGTCTCACCGCCTCACGCTTCACGTCTCACATGCAACTTCACGCTTCACATAGAAACTCATGTCAGGCTGTGGGCCATAGAAACAACTCATGCTGTCCATTAAACTCATGTCATCTCACGCTTCACGCTTCACGTCTCACATGTCATGCTCTGGGCCATAGAAACTCATGTCTCACCGTCTCACGCTTCACGCTTCACGTCTCACATGTCATGCTCTGGGCCATAGAAACTCATGTCTCATCGCTCACGGCCTCACGCTTCACGTCTCACATGTCATGCTCTGGGCCATAGAAACTCATGTCTCATCGTCTCACCGCCTCACGCTTCACGTCTCACATGTCATGCTCTGGGCCATAGAAAACTCATGTCTCACCGCCTCAGGCCTCACGCTTCACGTCTCACATCTCATGCTCTGGGCCATAGAAACTCATGTCTCATCGTCGCCTCACGCTTCACGTCTCACATGTCATGCTCTGGGCCATAGAAAACTCATGTCTCTCAGGCCTCACGCTTCACGTCTCACATGGCATGCTCTGGGCCACAGGAGCTCACGCTGTGCTGCTCACGCATGGAAAAGACCAAGTTGTATTAAATTTTGCTTTCTTACTGACATTATGCAAAATGTAATAGTAATCTGTACAAGGTAGGCGTTGAATGAACAAGGCTGTCAAGAAGGAGACCATGTGTGAGTCGAAGTAGTAATGATGGTGATAATACTGATAGGAATAATAACAATAATGGTCATGATGGCGATCAAAATGTTGAACAAATAAATTCTCCCCTTCATGACAGCCTCATTTACATTCAATGCCCATCTTGCGCCGAATTTGGGAAGAGAGAGAAGTGATTGCTCGTTCATTTTTGTTGTCTGGAGTGTTGTGTATCTCGCCTGA
>JADBJO010000963.1:400000-402500 GCA_016801955.1 Conus betulinus | reverse complement strand
TTTTGATTGTCACGGTTTTTTTTTTTTTTTTTTTTTTTTTTTTTTTTTTTTTTTTTTGTTTTTGTTGTTGTTTGTGTTGTTATTATGACGCGAGTTTTAATTGTGACTTTTTTCTTTCTTTTTTTTTTTTTTTTTACATGCGTATTCAAGATAGATCTAAACTGGGAGTACGTTTATATATGCTTTGCATCTTGTTATTCCTACCTACGTCGACTTTCGTGACCTCGTCAGTAGGGCTCGGCCTTGTTGTGTTTACAGAATTTGAAATTACATAACTATCAGTATTACTTAGCCTCGTCTGTGGAAAGGAAAATAGGAAACAATAGTAATTATAATGATAATGATCACACACACACACACACACACACACACACACACACACACACACACACACACACACACACACAGAGTCACATACACGAACACACACACAGAGTCACACACACACACACACAACACACACACACACACACACGTGGCGAGTGGTTAGCGTCGCGGACTCCCGGCTGGGAGGTCGTGGGTTCGAATCCCATCAAAGTCATGTGGGTTTTTTTCTGCCCCCGACCGGCTCCTACCCAGAGTTGAGTTTGCTGCGGACTCAGTTGGGAAGACTGGGACCACACAGTCGAGTTTCATCCACTTAATGGATGCGTTTCTGAGAGTGTTGCTCAAATTTCCTGACCAACACTGCAGGTGCCTGTATCTCTCGGGCCTGGTTGACGCCGGGATATTATGAAAGGAAGCGTAGAGTACAGCCCTGTCATGTAGTCTCAGACCGAAATGGAAATCCGTAGCATCATCTTAATCATCCTCATTCTCATCGATCAGCATAAAAAAAAAAAAAAAAAGTCTCAAATTCTGTGGCCCTTCATGCCCTGCTCTCATGGTGACCTCAATTTCGATGTCCTCTCCACGTCTGTGGCCTTGGTTTGGTTCCGTCGGGGTCACCGGTATCGCGCGAGTCCATGGGGGCTGTCGTTGGGACGGACGTGGTGGCGCCCTCCGGAGGGAGAGCTCACTCACGCCGGCTCCGCGACTAAGCAATTATTGTCGTCAGTAGGGGGCTTAGTAGGTGGTGTCCTGCGTATGTTAGATCAAACAGGCGCCACGCAGTGCAGTGCAGTGTCTCCTCCGGGGGGTTGCCTCTTGACGACTTGACATTGACTGTTCCCTGTGGATTGCGGGTGCCGGGGCTGCGGCGGGCCGACCGGGCAAATGAGGTCAGATATTGATTTTCCTAAAAGAGCAAAATCTATAGCTTCTCAAAAAACACTGGCAACTTACACGTCAAAAAGTATTACTGATTCTGGAGTTTCAATCGATAACGATGCTCTATCCATTAGACCGTTATTTTCTCCTATACCACCATGGGAGCTTAATAAAGCACATTTTGATATTGAACATACCAGTATGAAAAAAGATGAAAAACATAAACATGTTAGCAAGCTATATCAAATGCCATGTTGAAAAGAACTATTCAAATATTTGAAAATATACACAGACGGTTCGTGCATTGATAAACAAACAGGTTGTGCATTCTTAATACCAGACCTAAGAGTAGAGAAATCATTTCATATCGGAATTAACAAATCGATATTTACAGCAGAATTAACAGCGATACTCCTGGCTTTAAATTACCTTTTAAACTTTCCAAAAACAATATTTCAAATTCTGTTCTGTGTTGATTCTAAATCAGCTCTTCAGGCATTAAAAGTTTTTCAATTGCACACAAGACCTGAAATGATCATAGAGATAAGTTGTATGATACACATGTTAATTGCAAAGAGAAACCCATGTAGCTTTTTGTTGGATTCCTTCTCATTGTTCTTTTCATTATAATGAAAAAGTAGACAGGGCAGCTAAACGTGGAGCCAAAAATAGTTTTGATTCAGAATTGTTTGATTTTCCCCTTATCAGTACATGAACAGTGTAACTTAGTTAAGTCGCATATCTGGAAAGCTTTCGAATATAGTATGGTAGATCAGGTCTGTAAAGAACAGTTTGATGTTAAAAGAATCAAAGAGAATTTTAACAAAGAGAGATTACTCTCATTAATGCACAGGTGGAAACTTAATGCATTTAAAACAAAATATGTAAAAAAAAAAAACAGTTTGCGTATGTGGAAACAAAATTACTCCAGTTCATATTGTTTCATGCAATGATATGAAAAAAATCATTCCAGAATTGAAGCAAAATACTGTGCAGGCCATTTTTCAGTCACCAGCTTTAACGTACGATTTCTTACTTATAATATTTTTCTTATTAACTTATTTGCGGGGGGATAAGAAAGGAAGGGGTGGGGGGATAAATGGAAAGGGGGGGGGGGGGGGGGGGGGGGGGGGGGGGGGGAGGGAATCAAAGGACTTTTTTGTGGGTTTTTTTTTTCTTTAATACTGTCATCCGTTGGACTTTAACTGATTAGTTAGTTGTTGGTTATTTAAGTAATTTGTTTCATGTTAATCTTCACTTATGACTTGTGTAAAGATATTCACACACTTAC
>JADBJO010000963.1:377500-392500 GCA_016801955.1 Conus betulinus | reverse complement strand
TTCAGTGGGCATTGATCTTTTTTTAGTGCAGTTACAAGATGTCCATTTGTTACCCTTTTTGGCTGTGTTGCCTTTAGTTTTGTTAGATGAGTCAATTATGTTTTTGTGGGCATACATGAATATGATAGCTTGATGGTGTTTTTATTGAATATTTTAGATAGTACATGATCTTTTGGAAATGATGTTATAAGAATTTAAAGAATTCTTTTCCTACATTAGTCTTTTTTTCTTCCATCATATGGGGGGTTACCACCATATGATCTTCCTTTTCCTGTTTCTTATTACTGTTCATGTTATTATCTGGGTTATATTGTAGTTTGTAGTTGTAGCCACTTTTTTCAGCGCCTCTTGGTATTCAACTGCTGCACTGTTGAATACTTTCTCGTTGCATGACAGGTTAGATAGTCTTTTGTTTATGCCATTGGGTATGGTTTTTAGGATAGAAGGTGGATGGTACTTTTGATGTCTACGTAGATGGGTATGTCGTTAGGTTTTTTATATGAAAAAAGAACTTCGTAAAATCTTCCAAAACCATAACTTAAAAATCACAGTAGAAGCCAACAAGAAGGTAGTAAACTACCTAGACATAACATTAGACCTTAATGACCATGTATACAAACCATATAAAAACCTAACGACATACCCATCTACGTAGACATCAAAAGTAACCATCCACCTTCTTCTATCCTAAAAACCATACCCAATGGCATAAACAAAAGACTATCTAACCTGTCATGCAACGAGAAAGTATTCACAGTGCAGCAGTTGAATACCAAGAGGCACTGAAAAAAAGTGGCTACAACTACAAACTACAATATAACCCAGATAATAACATGAACAGTAATAAGAAAAACAGGAAAAGGAAGATCATATGGTATAACCCCCCATATGATGGAAGAATAAAGACTAATGTAGGAAAAGAATTCTTTAAAATTCTTATAACATCATTTCCAAAAGATCATGTACTATCTAAAATATTCAATAAAAACACCATCAAGCTATCATATTCATGTATGCCCAACCTCAAAAACATAATTGACTCATCTAACAAAACTAAAGGCAACACAGCCAAAAAGGGTAACAAAAGGACATCTTGTAACTGCACTAAAAAAGATCAATGCCCATGAATAAATAACAAATGCCTTTACAATAATATTGTATACCAAGCCACAGTAACAACAACAGATAGTGACAAAGAAACATACATAGGGATTACTGCAAACCATTTTAAAACCAGATATGCAAAACCATAAACAGTCCTTCAAAAATGAAAAATATAAAAACCAAACAGAACTAAGTAAACACATTTGGAAACTTAAAGATAAAAAAATAGACTTCAATATATCATGGAAAATTATAAAAAGCAGCAACCACCATACAATAATATCTCTAAAAAAAAATGCAACCCTATGCTCTACAGAAAAGTGGCTGATATTATGCAAACCTCACCTAGCAACTCTGAATTCAAAAGTAGAGATCATAAACAATTGCAGGCACAAATGGAAATCTTTGTCAACACTCCATTCCTTAGCACACCCTCCCTGAACGCACCCCAAAAATTCAAAATTGTAAAACACACACACTATATATAACACCGGTGGCGTGCCCAGAGTGTATCCCTGACGAGAGCCATTGCTCGAAACAGATTTGTCGGTTTTAATCTCCTTTTTTAAAAACTTGTATATATATATATATATATATATATATATATATATATATATATATATGTTAAAAATAGGATGGTAAAAGGAAGTTTTAAGATCAACAGATCTGTTTCGAGCGCTGGCTCTCCTCAGGATGGTTTGGGTCGCCTACTGCCGGTGTTATATGGCCTAATGTCACTGTTTGTACGTGCGGATTGGCTGCACGTGTTGTTCGGTTTTTCGGGTTGTGAGCCAGCGCTCGAAACACATCTGTTGATTTTTAAAACTTCCTTTTACCATCCTATTTTTAACAGATGTTGCTCCCCAAGGGGTTTGAGCACTTTAAGAATTTTATAGGCGTTTTAGTAGCATTCTTGATATATATATATATATATATATATATATATATATATATATAGGGAAGGCAAGTACGTACATAAATAAAGAAAGAAAGAAATCACCCCAAACAGTGTGAATTCCCAAATTCATGCAAACTTTATCTAATCGAAACAAACAAACAAAAACCCAGAGAGAGAGAGAGAGAGAGAGGAGCGGTGGATGTGTCAAGAAATTATTTTTCCTTCCTTTATAGGGGTCGACGAAGAACTAGAAAGGGGGGGGGGGGGGGGGTTGAATGGATGGAAGGGGTGACCGGGAAACTGAAAGTGGTGGGTGGTAGGGGCAAGAAAAAGAAAATTGAATACATAGAGAAATACATATAGGAGACAGACAGACAGACAGACTGTCAGAGGCTGGGGGTGGAGGGGGTGCAGAGGGTTTTTAAAGAGGAAGAGACAAACAGTAAAAGAATGCAAGAGATGGGGGAACTGAAAGAGAGAGGGAGAGAGAGAAAGCGACATCGACAGACTGATAGACAGGCTAACAGACAGACTGATTAACACTTACACGACTGACTGGGGTGTTAACTTTGTTGTCCACCTATTTTCCCCGACACGTGGACAGTAGGGCTTAATGCTTGGCTTTGTCACACCCATATTCGGAGTGATGTTCTCTTTCTCTCTCTGTGTCTGTCTGTCTGTCTGTCTGTCTGTCTGTCTCTCTCTCTCTCTCTCTCTCTCTCTCTCTCTCTCTCTCTCTCTCTCTCTCTGAGCTTTCTCCTTTTTTTTTCCTTTCCTTTTTTTCCCACTTATTTCTTTTCTGTTCGATTCTTTCCTTACTGTCTTTTTTTTTTCCTTTCTGATTTCCTTTCTTTTCTTTTCTGTTTCTTTCTTTCTTTCTTTCCTCCCACGAATGTGAATAGTGAGATTAACATGTTATTAGCCCGAGAGTCTCAAAGTCAAAGTTGTTCCCAGACCGAAAGCATGTGTAAGGTCACGCAGTGAGAGCGGAAGGGATTGGTAAGGGGAGGAAGGGACGGGTGATAGATGAGAAGTGCGGTTAGCTGTTGTTGTGTGTGTGTGTGTGTGTGGGGGGGGGGGGGGGGGGGGGGTAGGGGGGGGTGGGTGATCAGAGATGTGGCTGGTTGTGGCTCTTCTTCGTGGTGAAGTGGTTTGAATCTCTTGGTTTGTTTCTCAGCAAAATCCGATTAGCGCTGTGGCGCTTACTGCGTTCCGAAGTAGCTGATTTTCTAATGCTAATTCGAGTCCATTTCCCGTTGTTGTCTCAACCTTCCGGGCGTTGTCATTATAGTCGAGGAGGGGGTGGAAGTCGTCGAGGTTTCCCCTGGTACCGTGAGTTTGGGACGTTTTCCTGTGTGTGTTTTTTGTTGTGACCTTGAAGTCTGCTGCTCCTCTTTCCGACGCCGTGTTTGGCATCAGCTTTGTAGAAGCTTAAATTTTATCTGTAGAAGAACTTGGAAAACTGCGTTCGTTATTTTTTTTTTTTTTTTTTTTTAAACTAAGAAATGATGCTGTTGAATCTAAGTGAAAACTGAACCCGAATTAACTCCTATACTGATTTTCCAAACAGGATGAAACCAGTCTCCTCTCAAATTACTTTGACCGCGTACACTTCTGAAACTGAAAAGCTCTGTGAGAGCTAATTAAACGGATTCTTCATCAATCAGACCTTTGCTCTGGGCACAGAAATAGTCACTTCAAAGACCTACTTTGATATTGATCATACTAATTTCGAAAAGGGCTACAAAAAAAGGTTTTAGCTTATCATTTTAAATCTTATATTGAAGAAAAAAAAACATCCAAGTCATATAAGAACATATACAGATGGATCAGCAATAGATCAACAGGCGGGATGGGCATATCTAATACCTAGGTAAAAACAGAAACACGGAAACTCTTTCTTCTGAAATAAAGATAGAGCAATGACGTTTTAGAACAGAAATACACCAAGAATATTGAAAAAAAAATCATAGGCAGCAATGAACACCTGATCACATTTTATCATGTATCACAGTATCACGATCAGAATTTCATTTCAATTCTGTAAACGAACTCCCCTCAAACATATCTCTCAGTTTACCAATACTTTGGTATGAATAACTCCCGTCAAAATATCTTTCAGTTTAGCAACACTTTGGTATGAATTTTTCATTTCTTTATCAGTATCATAGGCAATTAATTACCTATAGACATATTTGACGTTGCTTCTCTCTCCTGTGAGTATCGGATGTTGTTTATCGTGTTATAAGAAGATGATTTGCTCAAAACCGCACCAGATGGACTGTACATATGAAAGAAGCAGTACACGAACATGTACTTGCACCTGCAATCGAAAATCATACTCGCTACACGCTACACACACACACACACACACACACACACACACACACACACACACACACACACACTCTCTCTCTCTCTCTCTCTCTCTCATCCAACCTATACAGCTCTCTTCGATTCCCCGCGCCTACTACCTTTCTCCCCTCCCCTTCCCTCGCCCTCTTTTCCCTTTCTCTCATTCATTTCTCCCCGTTTAATACCGCACTGAGTGGAAAAGACGTCAAACTGAGACAACACACAGGCATACGTACACGCACACAGTGACTCACTGAGTCCAGCTTTGCCCACCGTCACATTTCTTTCTTCTCTCCTTATACCCTCTCTCTCTCTCTCTCTCTCTCTCTCTCTCTCTCTCTCTCTCTCTCTCTCTCTCTCTCTCTCTCTCTCCTTTCGTTTTTCGTTCCTTCTTCTCTGAGTCACGTTGACATTAGCCGTGTTCCTAACGAGGGTACAGTGCTTGTCTATCTTATTACTGTATTACCACAATGACTCTCTCTCTCTCTCTCTCTCTCTCTTCTCTCTCCTCTCTCTCTCTCTCTCTCTCTCTCTCTCTCTGTCTCTTCTCCTTCATTCGACGGTTTTTTTTGTTTTTTTTTGCACTTCTTCTGACTTCAAGTCTTTTGTTCTTTCCGGGTTTGGGGTTTTTTTTTTTATTTTATTTATTTTTTTTTATATATATATAATTTGCTCTTGTTTTCTGCAGCGAAGATTTATTTCCGTTTAGAACATTTTAACGTCAATAATACAATAAGACGTTCAGTGTATCTGCACACAGTATATAGCATAAATTTCAGAATCACAACAAAAAGCTCACGTATACAACATGCGTCAAGTTTAATTTGTTGACAAAAGCATCGGTCATTATTGTGAGTGATACTGAAAATAGTTCACATGAGGCTGCAAGGCTGTATTTTACTTGAAACAAAAGCAAAACATCAAGAACTATGAGAAGATAATTCACACACACACACACACACGCATGGACACACGCACGCACGCACGCACACACACACAGAGACAAACGGACACACACACACGCTCACACACACACACCGGAACAAAAACACAGTGAAAACGAAAAGGGAAAAGGCCTACTGTTAAAAGAAATAAGGGCGCGCGGGGTGGGGTTGGGAAGGGGGGGGGGGGGGGGGGGGGGGGGGGCGGAGAAGGAAAAAAGAAAGGGAGGGGGAAGAGGGAGGAAAGAAAAAAAAAAAAGTGATGGGGGTGGGGGCACGGGTGACGGGAAGGAGACAGGGAGTGACAAATCATAGTCAAATATATTGTGGTTTGATCAGAGTTTGGTGTTTTTGGACACACCATATTTCATTAACATTGAAATGCAGGAGTATCAGAATTTTTTTTTTTTCGCGAGAAGACATTGTGCAAATTTATTATCTTTGAAAATGGGAGTCTTATAACGTATGATTTGGCTGCGATGCACTGTTAGCCAGAATATGCTCAGTGTGCTTTGTAGTAACAATTTAAGAAAGAAAAAATCACGATTACACATTTACATTTCAGGCATACATTTTTCTGTCTGGTATCTATATAATAACTGTTCACACGTGAATTCTGACAATCTTAGATTCACCTCTTGTATCCTGCATTTGTAAGCAAAACTTTTTGCCCATATTGATATAAGATCAAATGTTTCGTCTGGTTTGGTTGTCTGTTCCAAACAAGGTTAAGTTCAACGTTCATTAACAGTTTAAACGATTTTCACATCTTGTTCCTCGTATTCTTCAAAGACGTTCAAAATGTATAAGATAAGAGGCAGCGCCACAAATAATGATTTTAGTGTCGTTATTCGTCAGGCCCATTCCTTTTATCACAATATTTGTGAACAGATTCCTTAGACAAAGTTTTTACAGCAAACACACACACACACACACACACACACACACACACACACACACACATATATATATATGTATGTATATATATAATGCTGAACAATTAAGTAGTGGGGGAAAACAAGTGCAGGTTAACAATTCTTCCATCATTAAAGTAATGACTTGGCAAAGATTTGAAATTGAGAGGAAAAAAAACAAAAAACAACAAAAAAAATTTTTTTTTGAAGATGAAGTAAATGGGAAAAAGTATATCGTAAATATGAAAACCCTTCACTAGCTGCATGAGGAAACTATTGCAATCCCTCTCGAAGGCAGATCTATATGTATCGCCTGCTCCGAGGCCTTTCGTCCGCTGAATCGGACTCATCAGGGGACACGGCTGATTGTGTCTCTGCTCTTGGCGTCAGATAGAGACACACCACAGTCCATAATTCTGTGGTGTTCCGACCGCCAAGGGTTCGAAAAAGGATCCAACAGCATCCCCAAAGCAGCCAGCGAAAGGTAGTAGAATTAAAGAAAACGAAAGTGTGTGGAGAGAACAAAAGTTATTGAAAACTAAAAACATTACGCAAACAGTATAAAATGTAAGAGACAATCTTTGAGCCTATGCTTGAGGATCCATTTAAGGATGCAAGGCTAAATATAAAGCTCAGTTTGTCTGTCTGTTCGCTTTTACACGGCCACAGTTTTAGGCCGATCGACACCAAATTTGGTATCAAGTATCATTGGTGTCCTACAACCAGCAACGTCGTCGGGTCGGCGATCACGTGACGCATTGCGTCGTGACGCAATTTTGCCTCCACAGACGCAAAACTGGACATCGGAACACTACACGACAGACAAACTCGCCGAGGCGAGACGGGGTCGAAGTGCGTAAGCGCTAGATTTTATATATATATATATATATATATAGAGAGAGAGAGAGAGAGAGAGAGAGAGAGAGAGAGAGAGAGAGAGAGAGAGAGGGGGGGGGGGGGGGGGGGGGGGGGGGAGTGAGAGAGTCGTTGAGCATAACTTTTTGGTATACCGCTTCTGTTTGAGTCACGTTGACAATAGGCTTGTTCCTAATGGGGGTGTTATTTCCGTAATGATGCTGTCTCTCCATTTCTTTTTCTTTCTAATTTTCTTCCCTCACTTTTCCCCTTCCCCTGCTTATCCGTGACAGTCGTCCTGCCATTCCTCTTTCTTTCCTTCCATTCTTTCTTTTTTTCTTTTTTCTTTCTTTCTCCTTTCTTTCTTTCTTTCTCTCGTTCCATTCTTTCTTCTTTCAATTCTTTCTGTCTGTCTTTCGTAAGGTAGTGTTCCTTTCATCTGTTCATCCCTTGTCATTCTTCTATCCATTTTTCTTTCCTTTCTTCCTTCCTTCCATTCTTTGCCTCATGGTTTTTGCTTCCTCCAATCCCTTTTGACTTTCTTCGGTCCATGCGTCCTTTTTCTTTCCATCCTTTCTTTCTTACACCCCCCCCCCCCTCCCCCTCTCCCCCCGTTCTTTCTTATTTTATTGCTTTCTCCCTTCAGGTTTTCCTTCCGCTCTTCCCATTGTAATTCTTTCTCCCGTTCTTTCTTTCTTCAATTCATTACACATTTTTGTTTCTTTATCCCTTCCACTATATCTGTGTTCTTCATTTCTTCAATTCTCATCCCTTTTTTTTCCCCCGTTTCTTCCTTTCATCCTTCAGGGGTTTTTTTTCTTCTCTTCTTTCCTTCAATCCTTATATTTTTTTCTTTATTCTTCACCCAGTTTGGGCTTCCCTCCTTCATCCGTGTTTTCTTTTTTTTTTTTTTCTTTCTTTCCGATTGCGTTTTTCCTTCTTTTGTGTAGCTGCGTTTTTTCATACTTTGTGTTTTTTTTGCTTTGGTTTTGATTCCCTGTGTCTGTTACACGCCCCCCCCACCCCCGCCCCTTGTCTTCCCTTCTCTACCCCCCTCCACTCACCCTCCATCGCCAACACCTAAGAAGCGATAATCTGTTGAATTAGTATTAGGATTAAATGTTATTAGTGAGAAGGAAAGGAGGAGGGGGGACAGGGGTGTGTGTGGAGAAGGGAAGTTACGGAGGATTAGAAATGGCAAAAAAAAAAAAAAAAGAAAGAAAGAAAAGGAAGAACATGATTGTCGAAAGCGAGACGAAAGGAGGGGCTTGGGAAGGGGTTAAGAGCCGGAGGGGGTGGGGGGGGGGGGATTGGTAGGGGAGGGGGGAGCTGGAAGGGTTGGGGAGGGGGGGAGACATTAAGATGAAAAAAAGTTTGGAAAAGTGGAACACACACACACACACACACACACACACACACACACACACACACACACACACACACACTCTCTCTCTCTCTCTCTCTCTCTCTCTCTCTCACACACACACACACACACTCTCTCTCTCTCTCTCTCTCTCTCTCACACACACACACACACACACACACACACACACACACACACACACACACACACAGGGACATTCATCCAAGGCCTTGGTCACGGATGGAAAGGGCAACAATTATCACAGTTTGTGGAAGAATCTACTGATGAGAATAGGTAATTTGGTTATCAAACATTGGAATAACTAAAACAGAACACTGCTGCGTACTTGAAATGTACTTGTACAAACAGATCATTCACACTACATACAACATTTTCAGTTATTTGATGTCATTCACAAATATAGCTGAACTATTTTAGGCTTGGAATGATATTTCCTGGCGACATTTTCCACGAAGATTGCTAAAAACAGGCGATTTCAGAATAGTGTTCGTCAGAAAAAATTGCTACAAAGGATATGTTGGCTGTGGATTAAATATGAATGTGAGGGTGGGTTTCTTTCTTTCTTTCGTTCTTTTTTTCTGTCTTCATTATTTCTCTCGCCTTCTTTATCCCTTCCTTTTTTCGATTCTCTCTTTCGTCCTCTCTTATTTCCTTTAATTCTTCTCACTTTTTTTTTTTTTTTTTTGGCTCCTCTCCGATCTTATTATTCTTTCATCATTATTACGCATTTTTCTTTCCACCCACCCACACTCTGTTTTAGCTTTTTTTGTTCGTTTGTTCAAATCGGTCCCTGTGCTGTTCCGCGACCTCCCTCCCCTCTACCTTCCGTACCCATTGCTTCCACATTTCACCCCCATGTGGACTTATACTAAATAGGAATAAAAAGTGACAGCTGAGCAGATAAAAAGGGTAAAGGGGTGAAACACAAAACTTGCCGATAGAAATAGAAGAGTCGGGAAATGAGAGAGAGAGAGAGAGAGAGAGAGAGAGAGAGAGAGAGAGAGAGAGAGAGTCTTTATTTTACAACGGTAAAAGTACTGGCTTAGTCAGCCATTTTTCATACTTGCCGCTGCTATTCTACAAAACTGATACTAAATAATACAATGTGTCATTCAAAACATGATGATGATAGAAACAAACAAACAAACAACAACAACAACAAACAAATAAACAACAAACCAAACAAAAAAACAAGAACAACA
This sequence comes from Conus betulinus, assembly GCA_016801955.1. Classification (NCBI taxonomy): domain Eukaryota; kingdom Metazoa; phylum Mollusca; class Gastropoda; order Neogastropoda; family Conidae; genus Conus; species Conus betulinus. Next base: position 382,847 of record JADBJO010000963.1, on the reverse strand, counting down.
ACCATCAAGAAGCAAGTACTAACATGAATAGTAAAATAAGCATTTGAAAGCAAAAAAAAAAATTGAAATACAACCACCACAAAAACAGTTAAGAACAAGAAGGTAGAATGCATATAGATGTAGCGCAATTTCATGTGGCATTTGTGAATTGAAAAGGTAAACGTAGAGAGAGAGAACGAACGAACGAACGAACGAATTTTATTTTCAGAGGGTAGTGGAGTAAGCACAACTGCTTTTTTACATCCAGCCCTCCGGGGCCAAAAGAAAAAAGAAAAGAAAGAAAAAGATACAAATTCTGAAATATAATATACCAAATGCAACAAACCTAATGTACAAAAGTGAACACAGACAGAAGGGGAGGGATATGGTGGGGTTGGGGGGGGGGGGGGGGCGGGGGGCGGAGGCTGTGGGGCATAATAGGAGGGAGAGAGAGAGAAAAAGAGAGAGAGAGACAGAGAGACAGAGAGAGAGTTAACAAAAATAGCAATGAGAGACAGAGTGAGGGAGAAAGGAAGCAGTAGGGGAGAAACAAGGCATGGCATTTAACATTAACATAAAAGGTACACAAGAGAGAGAGAGAGAGAGAGATTCAGGGAGGTGGGGGAGGATGGTGGAATGGAGGGTAGGGGCGGGTAAGCTAGACAAAGAGTTTGCGTGTCGTGGTGATTATGGACAAGGGGGACCTCAAAAGTATCAAAGACCAGACAGACGGCTTAGGCCCTACCTTTGACAGACGCTGGTACATAATGCGTCAGTACACAGCGGACCGCTCGTGCTAACAGACAGAAAGGAGGCGGGAGAAAAAAAGGGGGAGGAATTACAAGGTAGTGAGTGATGGAGAGAGAGAGAGAGAGAGATGGGGGGTGGTGGTGGTGGTGTTGGGTATGGAAGGACTAGACGCGTGTGGTGCACACCCGCACGTGCACACACACACACACACACACACACACACACACACACACACACACACACACACACACACACTCTCTCTCTCTCTCTCTCTCTCTCTCTCTCTCTCTCTCTCTCTTTCACTCACTCACTCACACACGCGCGCATGTAAGTGCGACCGTACGCTCTCAAATACAAATAAGGGCTCGCACAAGCAAGGGCACGCACATTCTCTCTCTCTCCCTCTCTCTCTCTCTCTCTCTCTCTCTCTCTCTCTCTCTCTCTCTCTCATGCACACACACACACACACACACACACACACACACACACACACACACACACACACACACACACACACACATTTTCCGACACAGGGACGAAAAGAGCCGGAGGGGAGGTAACCCAGACAGGCAAAGGAACTTGAGAGTTATCCCGAACGATCCATACACCACAGTGACCACCAGGGGGACAGCACGCGACGAAATGTCTGACCTCTCTCCCTGACCACTTGATTTCTCGTGAGACTGACCATTTTCCTTTTTTTCTTTTTTTTTTTTTTTTTTTTTTTTTTTTTCCTCTCTTCGATCTTTCCTCCCTGCGTACTTCCCTCCCTTTCTTCCTTCCTTCCTTCCTTCCAATGCCTTAACCCTGTTCTTTGTCCCATCTCTCTGTCTTCCCTCTCCCTTTTCACCCTATCATAACCATCCTAACCCCCCCCCCCCGCCCCCCCCCCCAATCCCCCTCCTCCCTTAGAGCCAGTCAACTCCTCTTTCCTTTCTTTCTCCGCTTCTGTGTGTTCTCACTGACCACCGTTTCGCGGCGTTTAGGTTCACAACCATAACAAGTATTTTACCCTTCAGAGTGAAGGAGACTGCAACGTTTCTAGAAACTGATAAGAAAAAAAAAAAAAAAAAAAAGAAACGAGGCAAAAAATGTAATGCACATTGCGAATTTTAGTCACGAGGTACCTTCTTCAGATGTCACGAACAACGGACGGAGAAAATGTGCACCGTCTTTTGTGATTTTATTGATGAATTATTTTTGTCCTTTTGTTAAGGATAAATTCGTCACATCTTGATATCTTAAGACCATCATGGATTAAGTTATTCCATTGAGATTTAAGACATGTGTGTAAAAAAAAAAAATGAAAATAAGCTCCAACCCTCTTTTCTCTCGTTCCCTCCCTCACTCTCTCTCTCTCTCTCTCTCTCTCTCTCTCTCTCTCTCTCTCTCTCTCTCTCTCTCTCTCTGCTACACGAGTATTGTGCGAGTCCGCAAGATACCTTGCAAACGGTGTGAGGGATCTGTCTGAACAGCCTTCAGTGGGGTTGTATTTAAGGTAAATATTCATAAGTGATTCCATGTTCTGAGACCCGGAGTTAGTAAAAATGGCCGAACGCTCGAAAGAAAGTCTTTTTATGTACTATTTTATATAGCTGTCACAAGGCGGATCCATTTATTGTTGTTGAAAAGATAGTGGGTGTTATCATCACACCTGTCATACTGTTCAGCCCCTAATAGAACTGTCATCACACACACACACACACACACGCGCACGCACGCACGCACGCACGCACGCACGCACGCACGCACACATGCGCGGGAGCAGAGAGAGAGAGAGAGAGGGAGAAAGAGAGAGAGAGAGAGAGAGAGAGAGAGAGAGAGAGAGAGAGAGAGAGAGAATATGTAGGTACTGGTCCACAGTACGAACAACCAGATAATGGGAGAAAAAAAGGCAGGATGGATATGATTCCATTTAATAAAGGAGTAAACTATAGACCTCTTTTTCGGCGGTGGGGACAGGGGTTGAATAAGCCTTAACTTTTGTTCAGTAAATCTGTGGAGACATCACACATCCCAAGATCTTCCTCATTATATACTAAATATCAGAGAAAGTAAAGAGTGTAAAAATCATGTAGCATAGGAACATCGTCGGCGGTCAGTCTTAAATGAGAGTTTACTTTCTTTCATTAATTCACATTTAGGAATCCTCTTTTTTATTGATTGGAACCATAACTACGTTAGACCAGTTTTCTGGATGTCTTTCAGAAATGAAAACAGCGATTTTCTTCCTTGTTCGTCCTGTCCAGTGTTCATCTTAAGTGTTCCGGATGAAAGCTGCTATCCTCCTCTTCCGGTCCCCTCAGGGAGCCGCGAGCCGTACAGCTCAGCGTCGTGGATCACCGATGTTGTCCAGACCCCGCCTCTTGCAGCAGCATTCCGTAGTTTGCTTCTGAAATGATTGAGCCTTTGGGGGATGTTGGGGATGTTATGTGTGTTACCTATGCATGGTTCACATGCCTGGTTTTGAGGCGATGAAGTGGTTTGATCAGCTCGCCAGAATGCCACAAATAAACAGTCGTGCGATTTTTTTAGCCCTAACACATGTCTGAGAGAGTGTTGGTCAAATTTCCTGCCCAACACTGCAGGTGCCTGTATCTCTCGGGCCTGGTTGACGCCGGGATATATTATGAAAAGGATGCGTAGAGTACAGCCCTGTCATGTAGTCTCAGACCGAAATGGAAATCCGTAGCATCATCTTGATCATCTCTTCATTCTCATCGATCAGCATAAAAAAAAAAAAAAAATGTCTCATATTCTGTGGCCCTTCATGCCCTGCTCTCATGGTGACCTCAATTTCGATGTCCTCTCCACGTCTGTGGCCTTGGGTTGGTTCCGTCGGGGTCACCGGTATCGGCGAGTCCATGGGGACTGTCGTTGGACGGACGTGGTGGCGCCCTCCGGAGGGAGAGCTCACTCGCACCGGCTCCGCGCGACTAAGCAATTATTGTCGTCAGTAGGGGGCTTAGTAGGTGGTGCCCTGCGTATGTAAGATCAGAACAGGCGCCACTGAACACCACCGAAGTGACTCGGCAGCAGTGCAGTGTCTCCTCCGGTGGGTTGCCTCTTGACGACTTGACATTGACTGCTCCCTGCGGATGGCCGGTGCCAGGACTGCGGCGGGGCTGACTGGGCTGTGCTGTGGACGGGGTGTCAGAATGAGCGGCGTGGGTGCACTGCCTGTAAAGTGGCGCAGAGGTTGGGACAGCATGTATTGCACATCCCTGGTTACCAGTTTCGGCTCGGTGATAGTGCATCCAATTCGCGGTCAGAATTCCGTTGTTGCCCAAATATAAAAAATGGGCAGCTTGGCTGCTCATCTTTACATGTTCTCGTTTGCATGGCTCCAAAGCAGTGTTACATGTGGACGTTTTCTGGGGACCGTTATTCCCCGTCAACAATATTGTCATTTTGGATGGCTGTCGACCTGAGTGTAAGTGACATGACATGGATATTTATCTCGTCATCGCAAATGAATGACTGTCCAGATAAAAAGGTTAAACATCTCTCTCTCTCTCTCTCTCTCTCTCTCTCTCTCTCTCTCTCTCTCTCTCTCTCTCTCTCTCTCTCTCCGGTGCACACGCGCGCGCACGTGTGTGTGTGTGTGTGTGTGTGTGTGTGTGTGTGTGTGTGTGTGTGTGTGTGTCATCGCACATGAATGAGTCGAGATAAAAAGATCAAACCTCTCTCTCTCTCTCTCTCTCTCTCTCTCTCTCTCTCTCTCTCTCTCTCTTCTCTCTCTCTCTCTCTCTCTTCGCGCGCGCGCGCGCGCGCGGAGAGAGAGAGAGAGAGAGAGAGGAGAGAGAGAAAGGTTTGATGTCTCTTATCGCACGTGAATGACTGTCCAGTAAAAAAAAAAAATCAAACCTCTCTCTCTCTCTCTCTCTCTCTCTCTCTCTCTCTCTCTCTGTATACATGTGTGTGTCGGTGCGTGGGTGCGTGTGTGTTGTGTTGGTGTGTGTGTGTGTGTGTGTGTAAAAAGGGAGAGAGACACTCAAACGGACTGCAGAGGTAAACTTTAGCCTTCTTGCTTTTGGGACACTTGCTCTGAGCAAGTATGCTATCGTCAACTGTTTTCTAATTATCATTACTTTCGTATAGGTTTTTTTTTTTTTTTTTTTTTTTTACATTTTATTGACAAATACGTGCTTTAAAGAAGGCATTCAAACCAATCAAACACCACTTCGTCTGAGCGCCAGATACCTCTCTTTTCTTTTTTTTTTTCTTTTTTTTTTTTTTTTTTTTTTTTTTTTTTTGAGGGTGGGGTGGTGGTGGTGAGGTGGGGTGGGGGTGGGAGGAGGGTGGAGATAGGAGGCAGGATGCGAGGAGCAGGGATGGGGGGAGGAGAGCAAGATGGAGTATGAACAGTGGTGGGGATGTGAGAGGGAAGTGGTGAAGGAGGGGGGGATGGGGGGTGAAGAGATAGTGAGACGAAGTTTGAATCGGATCCCCCAGAGGGCTTGGAAGCTGTCCAGTGTAGTTCGCTTCACTGGCCCAGACATGAGTGATACCACTGGTCGATGAGGAAGGACTGAGGTCAGTCCATCATTTCTTTCAGGTGGCTTTCTTTCATCACGTTTGGATTCTTCTCTCCCCCCTCCCCCTTTCCCTCACCCCC
>JADBJO010000963.1:367500-372500 GCA_016801955.1 Conus betulinus | reverse complement strand
CACCATCTTACCTTTGCGAATGACGACAAGACGTTAAGATTCAAACAGCGATATTTTACCCGCGTGTTCGTACTGATTTGTTCTAATCTTACTTACCGGTTGTGTGTGTGTGTGTGTGTGTGTGTGTGTGTGTGTGTGTGTGTGTGTGTGTGTGTGTGTGTGTGGACAATCTGTATTGAACGCCCTTCCTGTGCCTGCCAAAGGATTCTAGCTAATGAAAACTTTAAATTGGTCGTACGAAAACTAATATTCAAGTAATAACTGTTCGTGGTCAAGCTGTCGACAGGACGCGTTTTTGAAGCTCTCCCACTATTTTGCTTTTCGTACAGTGATTACTTGGATTTTATACCCCGATAATTTTTTTGAAAAAGAACACGAAGTAACAGATGAAAGTATGGAATCAAATCTTCAAAATATTTTAGACAAACAGAGAGCAGAATTTGAAAAATCACTGCATAAAATACTGGATGATCGACTTGGTGCGGTGACTCAGCAAGTTGCGCAAAATTTAAAAACCGGATTGCAAGTGAGTTTAAGAACGAGATTCAAGAGCTTCGAAGTAGAACGTACACACTCGAACAAACCGTGGTCACAGCAGCGGATGAGATTAGCAAAACCAAACGCACGGTAAACCAGCTTGAGCAGAATTTGACACGATCAACTACAATTCTAGATGAAAAGGTGGAAAAAACTAGAAAGGTTCACCAGACGTGACAATTTAAAATTCTTCAATGTGCCATTGCTCCCGGAGAACGAAACGATCGAAGATTGCGTTCAGTCTGTGGTGCGTATACTGGATGGGTCAGTGTCAGGGAAATCTGGCGTTCGGATGATATTTTGCGTGCCCAACGTCTTGGACGTCACAAAGATTCTAATGGTCGCCCCCCCGCCAATGATCGTAACATTTGCGCGCTGGACAGACAGGATGGCAGTGCTGAGGGAGGGCAGGACGGCCCTTCGGAAAAAAAATGTGACAGTGGCTGCAGACCTTACCGACCGACAGAGGGACACAATACAGCAGTATCGACGCCGGGGCCTACATGCCTACTACCGGGGAAGCAGACTGGTGGTGGAGGAGCAGAACCAGGCCGCCATTCACGGCAGCAGTGGAGACAGTCGGCAGGGAGCCAGGACACCCGCTACAATAATAGCGGCTACTACTACAATAGCGGCTACAACAACAACGAATACAACGACTACTACTCTTTGAAAGGGTGGCTATGAAAGGCAGCCGTACTATGACGACAGCCGCCCTGATAGTCGTGTGTGCAGTTTGTCAGCAGAAACTGTGAGTACTCTGATGCGAGATTGTGTGGCGAAGCTGGTGCTTCGCAAAACAGGCAGCACGATTACCAATCGTACCCCTACCCTACCTCTATGTGCCACTTTCCATCCCTATCCACAACTCGTAGGCCTGATAACCTTGATCAGCGTAATCGTGATGTTTCTCACTCTGCTGATGCACGGAGTATGACAGGACACGACAAGATAGTGCACCAGGTGCATACTGGTCAGGTTGTGTGTACAATGCAAACACAGATACAGACATCATTGATGTGGGATTCAGTGCAACGAAAGAAAAGAATGATGACAGCATAGCTAGTGGGTTGGAGAGGGAACCATTTGTGAGGAAGTGGCACAAAGGAAAAAATATAATGATATAGATAGGAACGAGGGTAGAGACATGGACCCAAACCTTGTAATAGGTTCTACAGACAAGGCTCAAAAGGATAGTAGTAGTGCAGACACTGAAACAGAGAGTGTCGCAAACCGAGTCGAAGACAGCACAGGGGAGTTTACAAAATATTTTGATGAAGAAAATGTGACAGAAGGGGGGGAAACAGGAGATACTATAGACGACAGCACACATGATATGGATAAAGATCTTGACATTGAAGACCAGCATAATCCGGAAAATCCGGACATGGAGAAATCGATGTCACAACAGATGGGTAAATGACAACGAAACGACTGAAAGAAAATAAGTAATGGAACCGACACTGTCATACTCACCAAATCACAAACAGGACAGACAATCACAGAGCAGAAAATGGCAGCAAAACCACAAAAAAAGGGTGACAGACGAAATTCCACGAACAAACCTGTGTGCATCCTTTGACTCGATCAAGAAGCTCTTCGTGCACGAACAGTTCTTCTAAACGGCAAACAACAATCCACGAAGTGGCACGTGGAAATGCAAAGCAGGATTATAAATAGGGACACGGCCGGGCTCATGTCAGGGAAACATTAAGATTCTAACGTACAATATTGAAGGTCTCTCTCGCTTGTTCGATACCGACGTGCGATTTTATATTAATGATTTTGATTTGTGTTTTGCTTGTCGAAACATTTTCTACTCAATTTCCAGATCATTTATTTCCAGATTATGATTATTTTATTGTACCAGGTATTAGATTGTCTGATGGTGTCACTGCAAGATTGTCAGGAGGTTTAACACTTCTTGTCAAGAAAGATTTATCACAGTACGTTGAACAGATAAAGACAGAACATGACAACATAATCGTATTAAAACTGTCTAAAGATCTTCTTGGTACGATTCACCAGTTATCTTGCTTGGTGTATATGTACCCCCAAGCTCCTCTGATATTATCGATATGCCGATTTATCCAATGGTATACTTATTGTTGAACAGTGCATATTGGATCTCGTTGAGACTGTTGGAAATGTACCTCTTTTACTGCTTGGAGATTTCAATGCACGTACAGGGGGTTTAAATGGAAAGGAAGAGATGCAGATGTGGATGAGGGTGTAACATGGAAAGACGACAAGGAGCAGAAGTCTATCGTACTTCAAAAGATCATGTTTTGAATGACTTTGGTAATTGTTTACTAAATGTTTGCACTGTTTTTGATCTTTGTATATTGAATGGTACTATCCAAAATGACAAGGACTATGGAAATTTCACTTATGTTTCATCAACCGGATGTAGCATTATCGACTATGTTATATCTCGTTGTTTACTAAAGTTCTGTGTCTCGCTGAAGGTCACCCCGAAAATAGAATCTAAACATATGCCAGTTGAAGTCATGCTTAATTCTATTGTAAATGACGGAAAACATGTAAAGGCAAACGAGGGTAGCTTTAAGATGGAAAAAATGATATGGGACCAAGGTAAATTGGATGAATTCAAACAGAACACTACATCTCTGATGAGTTTAAAAGCAACTTAGAAAAAGCATCTTCTCTGATCGGTGATGACATCAACGAGGCTCTACAGACTTTTAATGATGCGTTGCTCGATGCTTGTTTATGTTTGAAGAAAACTATTACAGTCGGCAAAGAAAAGTCAGATCCTTGGTTTGACCATGAGTGTAGTCAAAGCAAAAAAAAGAACTCAGATGTAATTTAAGACAGTATTATAATTGTAAAGACGATGACGTCATTTTAAGACTCGAATACAACCAAAAAAAAGAAGGGAATATAAAGAACTTATAAGGATTAAAAAGAAAAATCACCGTAAGGCGACACTGGAAACGTTACATGAGAATATTAGTAACCCAGCTGGTTTTTGGACCAAGCTGAGATCTTGTGTTTACAAAAAGTCTACAACCAATGACATTACTAAAGATGATTGGTATAATCATTTCTCCCAAGTGTTTCAGTCTAATACCGAAAATGTTTCTATTGATGATACTAGTGATCCTGAAGAACAGGATGACGATGGTTTTCAGCAGGCGAACACAGAATCTCTGGATGCAGAGATAACAGAAAATGAAGTTTATGCTGCTGTGAGAGATCTCTTAAAAATGGCAAAGCAGCAGGCCCCGATGGAATAATAGGAGAAGTCTTCAAAAATGCAGCTACTATAGTTGTTCCCATTTATAGTTCTACTGTGTTTAATGCAATATTTACTTCTGGTTCTTACCCTATACAGTGGTCTGAAGCCTTTATACAACCTATTTTCAAAAAAAAGTGATCGTAAAATTCCCAACAACTATAGAGGCATTTCGTTATTGAATATTTGTAGTAAATTATACAGCCATATTTTGAATGTAAGGCTGACAAATTGGATCGAAAGCAACAATGTAATAATAATAAATGACTGTCAGCAGGATTCAGGAAAGATTACAGCACCATTGACCATGTCTTTACGCTATTTGCCATGATTCAGAAACAACTACTTTTACACACAAAAAACTTTATGTTGCCTTTATTGATTTTCAAAAAGCTTTTGACTCTGTTGTTCGTTCAAAGTTATGGCTGTCTTACAGAGAAGGGGTGTGCGGGGAAAAATGTACCGGGCTTTAACTAGTATTTATAATATTGTACAGGCGAGAGTAAGAGTTGCAGTGAACTGACAGAAGCTTTTTTGTGTTTCTACGGGTTTAAAGCAGGGTGATAAATGCAGCCCTGTTCTGTTTTCATTGCTTATAAATGAGTTGGCCAAGGAAATCATCTTAAAAGGTAAACATGGAATTCAACTTATCCCAGACTTTTTAGAAATCTTTATCCTAATGTTTGCTGATGACATTATTCTGATTTCTGATTCTATTATTGGTTTGCAAAATCAGTTAAATGTGTTGCATGACACAGCAAGAAAGCTTGGTTTGATTGTGAATTTAGACAAGTCAAATATTGTTATCTTTAGAAATGGTGGTTTTGTGTCAGAGCACGAACAATGGTATTATGGCCAGAATAAGATATCAGTAGTTAATATGTACAAGTATCTTGGGGTTATTATGTCCACCAGGCTCACCTTTGCACATTGTCTGAACGATCTAGCTAGTCGAGCAAAAAAAGGAGTTATCAGCATTTTTAAGTTGTTATGGTCATTAGGAGAAAAATCGCCTGCTATATTCTTCAAACTCTTTGACGCCCAAATACAACCTATACTTAGCTATGGAGCCGAAGTTTGGGGCATTGTCGGAAATCTGGACATAATAGAAAAGGTACATTTGTTTTTTTTAAAAAAGGTTCTTGAATGTTAGTACAAGAACCCCAAAAATGTGATGATTTATGGTGAGTTAGGACGGACTTTT
>JADBJO010000963.1:342500-345000 GCA_016801955.1 Conus betulinus | reverse complement strand
CTGAGGATTGTGCAAACGATCTAAAAGACATTTTACGTAGGTTGTTAAATTCGTCTGGTGTTTGCATTCAAATGCTTCGAATGCTTCGTATTTCGTTTCTAGATGAAGCGTGAATCACCGTTTTTAATCCAGTTAATCCAAGTGCTTCGGTATAGTGTGACCTGCTTGAGCATTGTGACGAAATCGTGTTAGTAGCCCGTTTTGATTAAGCAAGTTCGATATTTGATGAAACGAGTACACTTTTTTTTCTCTCTTCTTTTCAGATTCGATCATCTCATAATCAAAGTGACGTTGTCTCCCTCCCCCTGCCTTTTTGCTAGCATATTTTCTTTCTGTATTTGTGTGAGGAAAGTTAATAACACGCACATACACTTTCGTGCACGCACTCATGCACGTACGCACGCGCGCGCACTCGCACCGGTTCTTCCACTCACGCTCTCTCTCTCCTAAGTCCCTCTCTCTTCAGTTCAGACAACTTTCTCTCGGAGCAGCTCTCTCTAACCTCATTCACCTTTTCTCTCCAGCTAGGTTTCTTTCGACACTGATCAGTTCAGACACACACACTTGGAATTGCCGAACGAAAGAATGTCACTCTCTTCACCATCTCGACAACGGAAACACAGGTGTCTAGTCCATTCCCACTTCTCTAAATGGTCTCTCTGATTGCTATCAACTGTTGCCGCACAAATGTCGGATGCAGGCTCATCTTAATAATGTTTCACCTCCCACCATTGTCCATGACCCCATCCTCTCTAGCCATCTCTCTCTCTTCTCTCCCTCTCTTTGAAACCTATCTTGCTGTTTGCCTGGTCTTCAAACTGTCATGCAGGGGGCTCTCGCTACTCTCATGGATCTCGTAACTCATGTCTTGACTCGTCTCAAAGTCTCCTTCTCTCTCTCTTCTGGTTTTTTTTTTCAAATTTAAGTTTCTCTCTCTCTCTCTCTCCAAAGAATATCTTGTGTACGGTTTTCCAGAGCAGCTTTCTTAAAGTTCACACTTTTCATCAGTTCAGACACAACCTTTTTTAGATTTGCCCCGCAAAGAAGGAACATCATTTTTGTCATTTCTCTATCGTAATAAAGACTATTCTTATTAACTGATAATTCAAAGCATTTCGGAATGGTCATCTTAATAATGTTTCACCTCCCACCATCTGTACATGACCCCATGGTGTAATAGTTCATTCACACTTCTTAAATGGTCTTTGATTGCTATCTTGCTGTTGCCGCACAAAATGTACATGCAGGCTCCAGCATTGTGGTAACTTCAGTGAGAACTTTCACATACCTTAAGATTTCCATAAACTGGTTGGTCAAAATATTTCAACGAATACTACATCATCATGTACACTGTCTTAAGATTTCACAGTTTTTCTCTCTGTTATAGTCTGTTTCTATGAGCAAAAGCCTTTTGTAAAGTAATTCCCGCAGTTTCTGTTGAATCCTGGTCCAAAAATTCAATAAACTAGTTTGAACATTTCTGTTGCTTTACTAAAAAAAGAAGAGAAAAAAAGATACATGTATCTAGAAAAAAAATACCAATATATTTTCAGTTTGTTTATTTCAGAACACAGAGAGCCCTTCCAAGACTTCCACCACAAAGAAAAAAAAGATCGTGTCCTTACGAAAAGCATTAAAAACATACATATACATATAGTAAATAACTTAGCGGCTAAACTGTTGACGTCCTTAAGGCAGAAACTAGGCCGCACAGAGGGAGCTAAACATTGCGCGGAACTGTCATTCTCAGTTGTTGTTGTTTTTTTTTTCCTACGAAAAGAAAAAAAAATAATGAAAAGGGAATAATGAAAAAAATATAAGTGGCTTGCTCATCCAACGGTAACACACATCACACACACACACACACACACACACACACACACACACACACACACACACACACACACACACACACCGCAGTAAGTAAAGAATGATTCCCAACAACTATGGTGCAGTGGTTAGCATTCAGGGGCTCATGTGGTGGACGATGTGGGTTCCAGTCCAGTCGTCGAAATTCATTTGTGGGATTTCTTGACCTTTGGGAGGACTAGATATACGCAGGCGATTTTCATCCAAACTTAATTAATTATGCGTCTCGCACGTCGGGCATTTGCACCAAATTTCCTGGTCATCAATTTCATCTTCATTTAATATTACTTTTTTTTTTTAATAGAAAAGAAAGGTTAGATTCTTTGGCCCAATATCACTTCCCTGCTGCTATCATGGTTACCTTATATTTCATTTCCTCTCTAGGTCACGCAAAATGTACAAGTAGGCTATAGCATTGTATAGTCACGCCCGTCCGAACCTGAAAGAGTTGTTACCATGTTCACGAGGCGGTTGTAAAGACGAAACAGTCTTGTTGCCGTTTGCCTACAGGCACTTGTTTTACACACCCATTCTCATTTTTTCAAGGTTCAAGAAGCTGCTGAAGACGCTGCGTGGTGCATTCCATGTCATGTACCTCTCACAGTGACACATATTTCTGTTAAGAGTGTTG
>JADBJO010000963.1:320000-337500 GCA_016801955.1 Conus betulinus | reverse complement strand
CTCAAGAGACCCAAGTAGAGGGGCTGTTCTGCGTAGCTCTGAGTTTCTGTCGACACTGCTGTGACCAACAATGCTTGGCTTATTAAACAGTGGACGCAAACGGATCAAAATAGCACAGTGATACCTCTTTATAGCCATTATTCTTTACTTCTCAATTACTCTGGTGTACCTTCTTTTCTTTCAGGTTTCCATCTCGTTTCGTTTTTTTTTTTGTTTTTTTTTTTTTGTGTTTTTTTTTTTTACTCTTGACTGTCTGCTTTGGGATGCTGCTGGAATTTGTCGTTGAGCTCTTGGTGATGAAAGTACTGTGAAACTAAGGTGGCATATCTCCATTTGATTTCAAGGGTATACCAAGCCAGTTTTGGCGGGATTCCATTAAGGAATTAGAATGAGGGGACAAAACTTGACTCTAGTCAGGCAGTATCTGCTGTGAAGATGGACTTTTATGATCCCCGTGTGCTGCTAATGAAATGTATAATCTAACATCCATTTTCCATTCTCATTTTCATGTCTCCCATTACAACCTCACCCAGCTTATTCCCATCTCTACCATCTTTTTTCCCCGCTTAATCTTGACAAAGTTATAGTTTCAGTAACAGAGGAGTTGTTAGTCTGCCCTTGTGTTCCACCACTATCTGTTTGCATGCATTTAGGCTAACGCTTGTGTCGCAAAGGTGGAACAGTTTTAGGTCAGCTGCACACTGACCATTCGTTTTTAACTCATTCGTATCTTTTCAAGAGTGAAGAGGCTCCACGTTGTGTCTCATGTGATGAACTTGATCAGCATTACACATATTCAAATTGACTGTAGGGAGCTACATAATGTCAGACATAAGCACTTTACGGCAAGCTCAATGAAGACCTTGTTCCAGGATGTTCCACCGGATTTGATTTTTTGAGTTTTTGAAAGAAATCAATATTTTCAAGAAGATTTTGACAGGGTCTTTTGATATAAAGAAATAAGTGGTATTGAGATTTAGCTCTGCATTTTCATTCTCTCACTTCGTTCTGTTTTTTATAGTGTTTCAGCCCTGATATGGCTTTTGTGGTCAGCAGGGCTCAAAAACAACATGATTTGATTTGAGGTTAATATATAATCTCACATAGACCCACATATCCATTTATGTCCTACATTCACAGGGAAAAAAAAAAAGAAAACAGTGACCGACTCAGAGGTCACCCAGAGCGTAAACGAAAGAGGATGAAAGCGAGCGAACAAAGACGGGACGGGAGGGGGGGGGGGGGGGGGGGGGGAGGGGGGGGGGGGGGGGGGGGGGGAAACAGACAGAGGGAAAAATGGGAAGGAGACAACACAGTGGTCGGGACATCATCAAATCTGGGAGAACAGAGATGGCTCCTCTGTGAGAACACGATGAGGGGCTGTCACTCAAGGCAGGGGTCATAACTGGTCAATCCATAGCGCTTCTTCCGTTGTTTGTTGTTTGTTTTTTGTTTGTTTGTTTTCTAACTTCTGTCTTTCATTTCAGTATGATGAACACCGATATTTAGCTGTAGAGTTGTGGTGGTCGTTGCTTCTTTGTTGCTGTTGGCTTTGTTAGAGGATGCAGTGAGGCTTTTTTCATTTCATTTTATTTTTATTCTTCTTCTCTTCTTCTTCTTTCTTTCTTCTTCTTCTCTTCTCTTCTCTTCTTCTTCCTCTCTCTCTCTCTCTCTCTCCTCTCTCTCTCTCTCTTTTTTTTTTTTTTGGTGAGAGGGAAGGAAAAAGGAGAAAAAGTGATCAAAGGAAGAATAAGGGAGAGAAAAAGAAGAAGAAGAAGAAGCGAAGTGGTAGAGAGAGAGAGAGAGAGAGAGAGAGAGAGAGAGAGAGAGAGAGGAGAGAGTAGAAGCAGCGGGAAAGAGAGAGAGACAGAGAGAAGAGAGAGAAAGAGAGAGATGGAGAGAGAGAGCAAGCAGAGGAAGTGGGAAAAAGAAAGAAAGAGAGAATCGAATCAATGGATCAACAAAGAGAGGGACAAAAAAAGAGAAACTTGTCTTTCTGTCCTTTGAGGATTGGGAGTGAAGGGGAGCGGCAGGCGGAAGAGCATGTGTGTAGGCAGGGGGTGTGGGGTGGGGGATAGTAGGTGAGTCAGAGAGAGGTAAAGAGTTGAGGGAGAAAGAAATATTGGTAGGGTAGACAAATAGAAGGGAAAAGGGGGTGGGGTGAGGGTTTTTGGGTGAGGGCTGCGACGTTGGAAAAGGAGAAGATACAAAAATGTAACTGATGAGAGGCCTGTTGCTGTAATGTGTGAATATCATGTATCAAGTCAGAATTAGCTTCACCTATGGTTTAATTAATTTCTTGCATTCTGTTGTCACACAGAAAACAAAAGGGGTGGCGGGGGGAGCAAAATGCATCAGATGAAAACACAAATCAAGCAACTCATGCAATCAACATTTCGACAGCATAGACGAATACACACACAGACACACACGCAGACAGACCGACGGACAGTCAGACAGTCACACACACACCAGCACCCACACGAGCGCGCTCTCTCTCTCTCTCTCTCTCTCTCTCTCTCTCTCTCTCCTCTCTCTCTCTCTCTCTCTCTCTCTCTCTCTGTCTCTCTCTCTCCTCTCTCTCTCTGTGTGTGTGTGTGTGTGCGCGCGTGTGTGCGTGCATACGCACATGCGTGAGTGGGTATGTGTGTGTGTTTGCAAGTGTGTTTGCATAGGTGTGTATGCGCATTTAACTGTGCGTGCAGGTATGTGTGTGTGTGGTGAAACATAGGTTTTAAGAGAGAGAGAGAGAGGGGGGGGGGTTGAAAAGAGTATAAGGGTTGATCCGAATCATTCTTCTTCCTTCTCCAGCTGCCCAACAGACGAATAGTAACAGGTCGTTTGAATCTAGAAGCAACATGACAAAAACAGGCCGTCTGTGAGAGAGAGAGAGAGAGAGAGAGAGAGAGAGAGAGAGGGGGGGGAGGGGGGCATGGGTTGGAAGGTAGTGGAGGGTGGACAGACATATAGCGATGTAAATGACTATGAAAATAGTACTTTCATTGTCTGATGATTGGTCACTGCCCATAAATATGTACATTAAACAGTAAATCAATAGCCTATCATCTACCTATCTATCTACCTACCTATCTATCTACCTATCTATTTATCTGTTTATCTATATCTGTCTGTCTATCTATCTGTCTATCTGTCTTTCTACCTATCTATCTATCTTTCTTTCTGTCTGTCTTTCTACTTGTCTGTCTGTCTGTCCCTATCACTGTCGGCCTATCAATCTATCTATTTATCTATCTATATCTCTGTCTGTCTGTCCCGTCTCTCCCCTGTCTGTCTGTATAACTGTCAATCTATCTGTCTGTCTTTCTTTGGATCTGCAAATGGATGAGAATGTAATGTTAGAGCGACAAAGTCAGAGTCGTGGAGATACAAGGAAAGAGGCAGAGAGAAGAAGTTTCGTTAATGATGATGGGAGTAGGGTGAGGGGTGTGGGGGGGGGATGGGAGGAGGGTAGGCAGAGATAGAGACAGACAGATAGACAGGCAAAGAACAGACACAAGACACAGAAAGTCTTTGGGGAAAGAAGAAAGAGAGGGGAAAACACTATATTCCCCAAGTAGAGTGCTGGCGCTTTCTATAGCTGTCAGAGCAGGTCGATATCTGCGTCTGACCCCGACCCACCCCAGACAGCCCTGGTGACCACAAGAGCAACATTGTAGCAGTCGCCACCACCAGAAACAGGACTGTGCCTATCACCACCACTGCCAAAGCAACGCTGTAGAAATCACTACCACCACCACGTCCACCACAGCAACACTGTAGATATCAGCACGATATCAACAACAGTGTAGAAATCACCACCTCAACACTGTACAAATCACCACCACCACCACCACCACAGCGCTGTACACATCAGCACGACGTTAACAACAGTGTAGAAATCACCACCACCATCACAACACTGTACAAATCACCACCACCACCACAACACTGTAGATATCAGCACGGTATCAACAACAGTGTAGAAATCGCCACCATCACCACAGCACTGTACAAATCACCACCACAACAACAACACTGTAGATATCAGCACGATATCAATAACAGTGTAGAAATCGCCACCCACCACAACAACACTGTACATATCAGCACGACGTCAACAACAGTGTAGAAATCGCCACCACCACAAACACTGTACATATCAGCACGACGTCAACAACAGTGTGGAAATCACACCACCACCACAACACTGTAGATATCACTACCACCACCACAACACACTGTATATATCAGCACGATATCAACCACAGTGTAGAAATCGCCACCACCACCACACAACACTATATATCAGCACGATATCAATAACAGTATAGAAATCACCACCACACCACACACCACAACACTGTACAAATCACCACCACCACCCACAACACTGTACATATCAGCACGACGTCAACAACAGTGTGGAAATCACACCACCACAACAACACTGTAGATATCACTACCACCACCACAACACTGTACATATCAGCACGATATCAACCACAGTGTAGAAATCCACCACCACACACACACAAATCACCACTGTACACTGTATATCAGCACGACGTCAACAACAGTGTAGTAAAATAACCACCACCTTCACAACACTGTACAAATCACACCACCACCACCACAACACACAATCACAACACTGTAGATATCAGCACGATATCAATAACAGTGTAGAAATCACCACCACCATCACAACACTGTACAAATCACCACCACCACCACAACACTGTACATATCAGCACGACGTCAACAACAGTGTGGAAATCACACCACAACAACACTGTAGATATCACTACCACCACCACCACCACAACACTGTAGAAATCACCACCACCACCACAACATTGTAGATATCACTACCACAACAACACTGTAGAAATCACCACCACACAACAGTTTAGAAATCACCCACTACAACACTGTAGAAATCACCACCACAAGACTGTAGAAATCACCACCACCACCACACAGCGCTGTAGATATCGCCACCACCATAACAACATTGAAGAAAGCACCAAAACCACCACACCACACATGAAAGACTATCACCACCACACACAACAACACTGCAGATATCATCACAACATCAACAGCACTGTAGATATCACCACCATCACTACACTGCAGATATCATCACGAGATCACCAGCACAGCACACTGCAGATATCACCACCACCACCACCACTACAACACCACACTGCAGATATCATCACAACATCACCAGCACTGTAGATATCACCACCACCACCACCAACAACACTGCAGATATCATCACAACATCACCAGCACTGTAGATATCACCACCACCACCACCACTACACTGCAGATATCATCACGACATCAACAGCACTGTAGATATCACCACCACCACCACAACAACAACACACACTGCAGATATCATCACATCAACAGCACTGTAGATATCACCACCACCACCACTACACTGCAGATATCATCACGACATCAACAGCACTGTAGATATCACCACCACCACCACCACACTGCAGATATCATCACGACATCAACAGCACTGTAGATATCACACCCACCCACCACCACAAACACACTGCAGATATCATCACGACATCAACAGCACTGTAGATATCACCACCACCACCACTACACTGCAGATATCATCACTGACATCAACAGCACTGTAGAGATCATCACCACCACCACCACTACACTGCAGATATCATCACGACATCAACAGCACTGTAGATATCACCACCACCACAACAACAACAACAACACTGCAGATATCATCACGACATCAGCAGCACTGTAGATATCACCACCACCACCACACCACTACACTGCAGATATATCATCACGACATCAACAGCACTGTAGATATCACGACATCAACAGCACTGTAGATCACCACCACCACCACCACAACAACAACAACACACAGCAGATATCATCACGACATCAACAGTACTGTAGATATCACCACCACCACAACAACAACACTACAGATATCATCACGACATCAACAGCAATGTAGATATCACCACCACCACCACACTGCAGATATCATCACGACATCAACAGCACACTGCAGATATCACCACCACCACAACAACAACAAAACCGCAGATATCATCACGACATCAACAGTACTGTAGATATCACCACCACCACAACAACACACACTGCAGATATCATCACGACATCAACAGCACTGTAGGTATCACCACCACCACCACCACACTGCAGATATCATCACGACATCAACAGCACTGTAGATATCACCACCACCACCACCACAACAACACTGCAGATATCATCACGACATCAACAGCACTGTAGATATCACCCACCACCACAACACTGCAGATATCATCACGACATCAACAGCAAGCACACCACTGTAGGTATCACCCACCACCCACCACACCACACTGCAGATATCATCACGACATCAACAGTACTGTAGATATCACCACCACCACAACAACAACACTGCAGATATCATCATCACATCAACAGCACTGTAGATATCACCACCACCACCACTACACCGCAGATATCATCACGACATCAACAGCACTGTAGATATCACCACCACCACCACCACAACAACACTGCAGATATCATCACATCAACAGCACTGTAGATATCACCACCACCACACACAACACTGCAGTTATCATCACGACATCAACAGCACTGTAGATATCACCATCTCCACCACCACCACTACACTGCACTGCAGTCATCAACACATATCATCACCACGTTAACAGTACTGCAGGTATCATCACCACATCAACAACACTTATATAACCATCACATCAGCAACACTTCATGTAACTATTACATCAACAACAATTCATATCACTATTACATCAGCGACACTTCATATCACAGTTACATCAACAACACTTCATATCACTAGTACAAACAGCGACACTTCATATCACTATTACATCAACGACACTTCATATCACTATTACATCAACAACACTTTATATCACTATTACATCAGCGACACTTCATATCACTATTACATCAATGACAGTAGGTATCACGACAGTGACAACACTGTAGATATCACCACTACTACAACACTGTGGATATCACCACCTGTACAACACTGTAGATATCACCACTACTACAACACTGTGGATATCACCACCTGTGCAACACTGCAGATAACACCACTACTACAACACTGTGGATATCACCACCTGTACAACACTGTAGATAACACAACACTACTACAACACTGTGGATATCACCACAACTACTACCACTGTGGATATCACCACCTGTACAACACTGTAGCTAACACTACTACTACAACACTGTGGATATCACCACCTGTACAACACTGTAGGTATCACACCACTACTACAACACTGTGGATATCACCACAACACTGTACAACACTGTAGATACTCACTACTACTACTACAACACTGTGGATATCACCACCTGTACAACACTGTAGATAACACCACTACTACAACACTGTGGATATCACCACCTGTACAGCTGTAGATAACACCACTACTACAACACTGTGGATATCACCACCTGTACAACACTGTAGATAACACCACTACTACAACACTGTGGATATCACCACCTGTACAACTGTAGATAACACCACTACTACAACACTCTGTGGATATCACCACCTGTACAACACTGTAGATATCACCACTACTACAACACTGTAGATACCAACACTACTATAACACTGTGGATATCACCACACCTGTACACAGCACGTAGATATCAACACACACTATATGATACTGTGGGTATCACCACCTCTACAACACTGTAGATATCAACACTACTATGATACTGTGGGTATCACCACCTCTACAACACTGTAGATATCAACACTACTATGATACTGTGGGTATCACACACCTCTACAACACTGTAGATATCACCACCACTACATCACTATGGATGTGTGTCATCACCTCTACAGCACTAAACACTAAAACAACACTGTAGGTAGCAGCATGCACGTCAACAGATGTCATCTTCACATCAGCATCAGCATGTCAGCACTACATTACCATCTGACTAGACATCACCTCCTTGAGATAACACGTCATCATACAAGAACAACACACACACACACACACACACACACACACACACACACACAAACACACACACACAAACACACACTGACATCATATTTAATATATATATATATATATATATATATATATATTCCTGGTTATTTTTTTGTATATATATTGTGTGTGTGTGTGTGTGTGTGTGTGTGTAATCACTAAACACTAAAACAACACTAACACTGTCTATAGCAGCAAACAGTCCGACGACAGACTGTAGATATTATACCACAACATCAGCAGCACAGTGGATATCACCATCTGACGAACAACATCGAAGAGATCATCACGTCATCATAGAGACAAGAACAACGCTGGAATTGCTTTAACGGCAACACTAGATATCACCCCCATGGCACAAACACTGAAGATATGTGCTGTAAATCTGAAACACCCTGACATCAACGGCACTTTAATTATCACGATCCTGACCTCAAGGGTACTTTAATTATCACCATTATGACATCAACAGCCGATGATGATCTTTCCTTCTTTTTTTGGTTTTTTTTTTTTTGGTTTGTTTGTTGTTGTTTGTTTTCTTCTGGAAATTGTCCTGAGATATTCATGCAACTTCTGGAAATGTCTTCTGGTGTGCCCTATCTGTTATGGAAATGGGTCCTGGTAGAGACTGAAGATATGTGCTCTGTCTTCTTCTGGAAATGGTCCTGGTAGAGACTGAAGATATGTGCTCTGTCTTCTTCTGGAAATGGTCCTGGTAGAGACTGAAGATATGTGCTCTGTCTTCTTCTGGAAATGGTCCAGGTAGAGACTGAAGATATGTGCTCTGTCTTCTTCTGGAAATGGTCCTGGTAGAGACTAAGATATGTGCCCTGTCTTCTCTGTCTTCTTCTGGAAATGGTCCTGGTAGAGACTGAAGATATGTGCTCTGTCTGTCTTCTTCTGAAATGGTCCAGGTAGAGACTGAAGATATGTGCTCTGTGTTCTTCTGGAAATGGTCCTGGTAGAGACTGAAGATATGTGCTCTGTCTCTTCTTCTTCTTGGTGGAAATGGTCCAGGTGGAGACTGAAGAAGATATGTGCTCTGTCTTCTTCTGGAAATGGTCCTGGTAGAGACTGAAGATATGTGCTCTGTCTTTCTTCTGGAAATGGTCCAGGTGGAGACTGAAGATATGTGCTCTCTGTCTTCTTCTGGAAATGGTCCTGGTAGAGACTGAAGATATGTGCTCTGTCTTCTTCTGGAAATGGTCCAGGTGGAGACTGAAGATATGTGCTCTGTCTTCTTCTGGAAATGGTCCTGGTAGAGACTGAAGATATGTGCTCTGTCTTCTTCTGGAAATGGTCCTGGTGGAGACTGAAGATATGTGCTCTGTCTTCTTCTGGAAATGGTCCTG
Source organism: Conus betulinus (assembly GCA_016801955.1). NCBI lineage: Eukaryota > Metazoa > Mollusca > Gastropoda > Neogastropoda > Conidae > Conus > Conus betulinus. The sequence continues at coordinate 328,028 of JADBJO010000963.1, read as the reverse complement.
GTAGAGACTGAAGATATGTGCTCTGTCTTCTTCTGGAAATGGTCCAGGTGGAGACTGAAGATATGTGCTCTGTCTTCTTCTGGAAATGGTCCTGGTAGAGACTGAAGATATGTGCTCTGTCTTCTTCTGGAAATGGTCCTGGTGGAGACTGAAGATATGTGCTCTGTCTTCTTCTGGAAATGGTCCTGGTAGAGACTGAAGATATGTGCTCTCTGTCTTCTTCTGGAAATGGGTCCTGGTAGAGACTGAAGATATGTGCTCTGTCTTCTTCTGGAAATGGTCCTGGTAGAGACTGAAGATATGTGCTCTGTCTTCTTCTGGAAATGGTCCTGGTAGAGACTGAAGATATGTGCTCTGGCTTCTTCTGGAAATGGTCCTGGTAGAGACCGAAGATATGTGCTCTGTCTTCTTCTGGAAATGGTCCTGGTAGAGACTGAAGATATGTGCTCTGTCTTCTTCTGGAAATGGTCCTGGTAGAGACTGAAGAAATGTGCTCTGTCTTCTTCTGGAAATGGTCCAGGTGGAGACTGAAGATATATGTGCTCTGTTTTCTTCTTCTGGAAATGGTCCTGGTAGAGACTGAAGATATGCTCTGTCTTCTTCTGGAAATGGTCTGGTAGAGACTGAAGATATGTGGAAATGGTCCTGGTAGAGACTGAAGATATGTGCTCTGACTTGTCTTCTTCTGGAAATGGTCCTGCTAGAGACTGAAGATATGTGCTCTGTCTTCTTCTGGAAATGGTCCAGGTAGAGACTGAAGATATGTGCTCTGGCTTCTTCTGGAAATGGTCCTGGGTAGAGATTGAAGATATGTGCTCTGTGTTCTCTTCTGGAAATGGTCCTGGTAGAGACCGAAGATATGTGCTCTGGCTTTTTTCTGGAAATGGTGCTCCTGGTAGAGACTGAAGTTATGTGCTCTGGCTTCTTCTGGAAAACGTACTTTGTTTGCCGGACCTGGAACTCTATCTTTAGTGCATTTAGCTATTGTTTCATCCAATTGAAGTGCTGTAGTTTCATCATCGGGTGACAGCTTGAGCTCAGTGTTGATTGAACTTGGTCACATTACCTTTCTTTTCCTCAAAATTTCTCTGTTTACACTGTTCTATCTATGAAATGTTTTAGTAGAGCTGACCCTTTCACCTCATTTGTCTTTAACTCTGTGTCCCATTAGAATCTAAGCTAAAAAGCATGTCATTAATGCCGTAGCAATCATCCACCAGAATGTCATAGCCACAGTGTCCAAAAACACTGTCATAGTCGTTATGGCTAGCCTCCCTTCTCATATCGCCGCTACACTTTTGACACGTGTTACGTTTTGCATATCGTATTCATCCACACACACACACACACACACACACACACACACAACACACATGCACACACACACGCACACACACACACACACACACACACACACACACACACACACACACACACTCCCTTACCGTCCCTCACTCCATCTCCTACCCATTTCCTCTACTTTACACCCACCTCTTCCTCCACATTTATTATACTGACATATTTTTTCGGTCTTTTTTACCAGTTATGTGCTTTTTGTTTGCACACCAAGTAAGGTTAATGGTACAGTGTTATCGTCTTGTAAAACTCCTAGCTTTTCAGGACAGGGGCCTGTTTGAATGCAGAATTTGGTAGCTCCAGGCAAACAGACGAGTGATAATCTCCATTTCACGGCGTGTGATTTTTTTTTTGCTCCCTTAATTCCGCAGCGGTAAAGGACTGTATGCCTCAAGTAAGCTTACATAATTAGGCATGCAAGACCGAAATGCTTAGGGTGACATCCGCCATTCCCCAGGGAAGACTAAAAGACTAATGACTATGTCAGACGGCCCGCCAAAACATAATTGTGCCGACACGCCAGAAGACAAGACACCCCTCCTTGGTCACGACACTGCCGGGCTGCCTATTAAGGATGTGCCTCACTGATCAAGACCATTCTACCCCAAGAGGAGACGTCCCATAATCAGAACAAGAAATTCCGTGTTATTGAACCAAATGAAGTTCTGAAGGTTAGGATTTTTTTCTCTACATTATTTTTCATGTGAAAACAACAAAGTTCATCTTCAAAGTAATGATAATGAATGATTTCACAGAAAAATAGGGGAAGGCCTATTCTAATGTGAAAAACATGCATCTCCAAGCAAAAGCACTGGCTGTGAAAGCAGCTCATTGTTACAGTTATTTTCATTTCAAGACAGTCATTGTTTTGACATGAAGACAGTTATGTTTGCTGCTTACCCATGAAAATTATCTGTTAAGACTGATTTTCATCAGAAAACTATCGTCACGTAAAAACATATTCTCACGTAATACTTTCCATTTTCTTAAGCTGAAAATGCCTGCCTGGTGTTTCACCGTTCCTACATGGAAGTACAAGTTATCAGTTATACCGTCGATTTTTTTTTTCCTCATGATTTCTGTTCTCACGAGGACGCAGTCAGCCGTGATACTTGAGACCGACGACAGTGAGTTGTGGCGATCCCTGAAGTATTGCCCAAATATAAGTCCAAGTACCCATGCCATTTTAGGCCACGTAACTATGATGCTGGTCCTTAGACGGCCGTAACAGCTGTGTCTTTTGGGAAAACACTGATTGTCTTGAAGAAAACGCTGATATTCAGAGAATTCAACAAACAAACCAATATGATCGCTGATGTAACTGCTTTCGAAATGCTCGATTTCATACCGACGTGCATGTTACGGTGGTCAGACGTGTTCACCATGACAAACCTAATCATGAGTCACGAAAATAGATAATTATGGCAGACAAAACCAGATGACTGTTACTCAAGTGCATGGACACTGGAATCACTGGCATCATTGTGTGGATTTTAAAAGAGTGCCTGCAAAGTCGTAGAATGCCGACAGTAATTACCATAATTAACAGTTTTCGTATTCTGGTGACTTAAAAGGGTCATAAGGTTGTTTGATCTTGTATGACCCCGCGCGTTACGTCCGAAAAGCGTTAAAACCAATGGAAATAGTTCTTTTCATAATCATGGTTACTATTCTATGGGAAAAACAGTTGAAATCTCTGCTTTTTCATGATCATTACTGTTTTGCTGGTGAATACGGTGATATGACGTTATCGTGTTGTGGAGCTTGGGAAGCTGGATAGTCCGAATTCAGTGCCTCAAGCCACCCAAGATACATGTTTTAAACCTGTCGGCGGCATTGACAGCAGAATATTGAAAGCTTAGAGTTCTGACTGTTTTGATTATCATTTCAAGGATGGAAAAAAACAGCTCCGACATCGCTTCTGTTGTGAACTCAATTGTATAGAGTTAAAACCACGAAGAGCGATGAAAAAAAAAACCCAGAGATAGTGATCTTTGTTTTGAGAGAGAGAGAGAGAGAGAGAGAGAGAGAGAGAGAGAGAGAGAGAGAGAGAGAGAGAGAGCGTTGTGAGTGAGTGTGTGTGTGTGTGTGTGTGTGTGCGCGCGCGCGTGTGTGTGTTTACGTGTGCGTGTGCGTGTGTGTGTGTGTGGTACAGACTAATTTCGTTCAGCCCAACTCACGTGCAAGTAAATGGGAGACATAATGGCAAAGTTCACGACACAAATAAAGCGAATCTCGAATCTGGTGTGACTAACTGTCTGCGTGTTCTTGATTCGGGTACCCACGTCAATGTTCAAATCTTCCTGGGGAGAGAGAGAGAGAGAGAGAGAGAGAGAGAGAGAGAGAGAGAGAGAGAGAGAGAGAGAGAGAATGAGGGAGGGAGAGAGAGAGAGAATGAATGTGTGTGTGCGTGTGTGCGTGCATATGTGTGTGTGTGTGTGTGTGTGTGTGTGTGTGTGAGAGAGAGAGAGAGAGAGAGAGAGAGAGATGAAGTGAGGTCCAATATGTATTTATTGAGATGGGGGTCGTGGGGCATAGAGCACAACCTAAATACAAACGTGTTTAAAGGTTTTGAGAGAGAGAGAGAGAGAGAGAGAGAGAGATACTTTGATAATTTGTTGGCATTTCCAAAAGGTGTTATGACAAGTGGGGTTACAGTTCAATAACACATTCCTCCTTTTATTACAAACAACATTAGACAGTTACTCCCAATGATCAATCAAATAAAAAAAAAAAAAAACCATGTAGAAAAAGTAAAAAAGAATTTTCGGATGTATCCTTGCAGACACCAGTGTTCCTTTAATATAACAACAACAACGACAACAACAACAACACATACAGAAAGGAAAATGTCATATTAAAGACTGATTCGACCGTTCATTCAGTCAGGCGATGACTATAATACTGAACTCCTCCACCTGTTTTAAATGATATTTTCCAGGATGAGGTGTGTGTTTTTTTTTTTCAATGCAATATTACTATAAATGCTTCTGTCTGATTGTCATTGCTTCTGCAGTGAATTAAACAACTGATTTGATTATAGAATCGTCATCAGAAAATAACAGAGAAGCAACATTTTGCCCTTTTCAAAAACATCCAAAATAAAAATTAAACATTTTACACGCACTTCACTGTATGCAGTACATTGAAATAAAAAGTGTTTTTTCTTGTCAATAGTGTATCTACATGAAGGGCATGGTGATTCTGTGGATGTTACACACTCGAACCATCTTTTGTTTGCATTGAAACTTAAACATCGTAACCTAAATCTTGAATGATTAATTCTATGCCCTTTATCAGTAATAATATGAAGAAACTTTTCTGAATGGAATATATTTTTCAAAGAAAAGAACCAGCGATACTTTTCTTTGCTTTCCATGTTTGAATGCCAGTTCTGTTTAAAAGAACGTTTAAAAGAACAAATAAGTCTATCTTTAAATTCTGTAATAAACTAATGTTCGTTCCTACTCCTTGAATCAGCCACACCATTCCAAAACCCTGTTCTGATAGCACTTTCTGTACATATAAGGCCTGTTCTCTTTGCCTCGTTCCATTTGTAACAGCATCATGTCATAAGCTTGCCTGTATAAAGGTTTCTATGGAAGCTTCAACATTTTCAACCGATACCTGACACATTTCACGAAAGTTCTTATATAAAGAGGGTATCTGCCAATCTCTACGTATGAAAGAGTTAGATGAATGAATTGGCTCCTGAATAAAACGCTTCATTAGCATACGTGTGTACTTTTTCTCTCTGTTGATTTTCTTGAACCCCCAAATTTCAGTTCCATAGGTAAGTAAAGGTTCTGTCTCTGTGCATCAAAATTTTCCAAAATATATCACAATCCATAAGATTTAGCTGTCTTGAGGATCTCAGAATTTAAATGATGCCTTTTTTAAAAACTTTTCCTTAAAGATTCTTCCCACTCATAACTGAACGTCAATTTTGTTGAAAATATCGTTCTTGAATACTTATGAGTTGACTACTTAAACTTTTGTATACCAGAAAGCCATCTTGTGTTTGTGTTCCCCCTTTCTGAAGACCACAATGTTTGTCTTATCCACTTAACTGTTGAGCATAAGTGATCTACTTCTTCTTTTTAGACATTTAATTGGTTTTGTAAATCTACCTCTGTCCCAAATAAAAGAACAACATCCTCAGCAAATAGTAACAAAAACATCTCTAGTGCTCCCAGGTATTATCTGAATGCCATGTTTACTTTTACTAGAAAACTCAATTGCTAGTTCATTAATGAAAAAGAAAACGACAGCGGACTTAACGGACATTTGTGTTTTACTCCATTTGGACGATCAGAATAATCTGAATACTCACTCTTCACACGTACACATGCAAGCACCGAGTTGTAGATACTTCTAATGGCTATATACAATTTACTATTCACACCACATTTACGAAGTATATTCCACAAGACATTGCGATTTACAGAATCAAATGCTTTCCTGAAGTCTACAAATGCGACATAAAGCTTCGTATTAACGGAGTGAATACTTAAGTACCAGTGAGTATAGTGTAAATATATGGTCTATGGTGGTGTGACTGGTTCTAAAACCTGCTTGTACCTCAACTATCTTTTCTTCATTTTCAGCGCCGATTTTGTTAATCTTTTATTTAGTATGTGAGTGTAGACAACTTAAAATGCTGGTAAGTGTTACTGCACAATAGTTGTCTGGATTGTTAGCGTCTCTTTTTTCATGGATTTGTATAATAATCGATTTAGCCCATTCTAAAGGAAAAGTGCCATTTTCGAAAAGTTGTGTAAATAGATGGACAAGGAAATCAATTACAGCTGAGTTTGCATGCTTCAGCATTTCTGTTATGATTTTGACCTGCGCTCTTTCCTATTTCAAATGATTGATACCAGCAACGACTTGTTCTCTAGGTATAGGGTTGTTAAATAATGGCTCGATTTCATCAACTTCTTCATCCAGATTTACATCTTCTTCTGTAACATAGTTATCAAAGTCATGAAAAAACGCCCCCAAAATGATCATGCCAACTTCGTACTAAGATCTCGTTATAAACAAAGCGTTCTTTATTAACAGATCTCAATAATGCCCAAAAATTTTTTGAATCATCAACACACACAGAGAGAGAGAGAGAGAGAGAGAGGAGGGGGGGGGGGGGGGGGCATGCGTGCGTGCAAGTGTGTGTGCGTGTGTTTGAGTGATACACAACTGATCTAGCGAGACCCAACACGTGCGTAAAAGGACTGGAGTCATACGGCAAAAGTTCACGACATAAATGCAAGTGTGTCTGTGGGCTTTGTCCGACTTGTCTACGTGTTCGAGGCTCGGGTGTTCCTGTCAATATTGAAGTATTCGCAGCTGCCTGTGGCAGTGTCTGTCTGCATCGGATAGTTGTTCCTTTTTCTTTTTTTTTTTTCCTGATGTGTGTTAATCAGGTTAAGTGGCTGACTGAAGTGATTAGATTCCAGCTGAAAGCAATGACAGTGACCTATGCTTCATGGGCCAATCCAACGTGGGCGACTTCTGACCGCTTATATTGTACAAGAACGGTTCCATCAGTCATGATTTCATCCAGTCATTCATTCACATTTCTCCTTTCGTTCTCTTTTACGGAGACCCACTCCTTTCACCAGCCCCAATCCCTCCCCCCCCCCCCCCCAACCCTCACACGTATGCACGCGCGTGCGCGCGCGCACACACACTCACACACACACACACTCACACACACACACACACACACACACGCACGCACGCACGCACGCACGCACGCACACACACACACACACACACACACACACACATATTTGCATGATTGCGCGTCTACACATTACACACACACACACACACACACACACACACACACACACACACACAACATATTTGCATGATTGCGCGTCTACACATTAACACACACACACACACACACACACACACACACACACACACACACACACACACACTTTGGTAAGGTGACAAGATTTCTCTCTCTCTCTCTCTCTCTCTCTCTCTCTCTCTCTCTCTCTCTCTCTCTCTCTCTCTCTCTCTCTCACCTTTTCAGACATTTTTGTACCTACACTGTGCAACAAAGAAAAAAAAAAACGTACATTTCTTTCTTCAGTCAGTCTTTTCCTCTTTGGTCCCATCGTTGTGGTGCTTGTTTGTCTTTTAGTCACTCGGGTCGCCCTCGCCCCATCATTGTGTTGTTTGTCTTTTAGTCACTCGGGTCGCCCTCGCCCCATCATTCGTGGTTTGTCTTTTAGTCACTCGGGTCGCCCTCGCCCCATCATTGTGTTGTTTGTCTTTTAGTCACTCGGGTCGCCCTCGCCCCATCATTGTGTTGTTTGTCTTTTAGTCACTCGGGTCGCCCGGGTCCCCCGCCCCATCATTGTGTTGTTTGTCTTTTAGTCACTCGGGTCGCCCTCGCCCCATCATTGTGTTGTTTGTCTTTTATTCACTCGGATTGCCCTCGCCCCATCATTGTATTGTTTGTCTTTTATTCACTCGGGTCGCCCTCGCCCCATCATTGTGTTGTTTTGTTTTTTAGTCACTCGGGTCGCCCTCGCCACATCATTGCTGTTTGTTCGTCTTTTAGTCACTCGGGTCGCCCTCGCCCCATCATTGTGTTGTTTGTCTTTTAGTCACTCGGGTCGCCCTCGCCACATCATTGTGTGTTGTTTGTCTTTT
>JADBJO010000963.1:307500-315000 GCA_016801955.1 Conus betulinus | reverse complement strand
TCTGCATTGGGAGACCAGTCTAGCTGGTGTCAATGATAGTGCCTAAGTACTTGCAGTACTCGACGATCTTGACTGGCTCACCATTGATGACGAGGGGCTCGGTGCTGGCTTGTTCTTCCTGAAGTCCACGACAATCTTCTTGGTCTTGGACACATTCAGCTCCAGATGATTCGTGCTGTACCAATCAGCCAGTTCATCCACGGTATGCCTATACACTGTTTCGTCGTTCTTGAGGATGAAGCCAGTCAGCGAGGTGCCATCTGCAAACTTGATCAGCAGAGTAGAATCATCCTTGCTGCGACAGTCGGCAGTGTACAGGGTGAAGAGAGCAGCAGACTGCACACAGTGTTGGTGGTCACAGGATCAGAGAGAGCGTGTCCAACTCGGACTCGTTGCGTCTCTGAGTCAGAAAACTGAAGATCCAGCTGATGAGGACGGGGTTGACATTGTAGTGGAGAAGTTTGTGTGACAAGGATATGGGGTTGGATCGTGTTGAAAGCACTGCTGAAGTCGATGAAGAGGACCCTTGCGCATGAGATAGGCTTCTCGAGGTAAGTGTAGACACTGTGGAGGAGAGTGAGGATGGCATCTTCACTACTCCGGTTGCGGGAATAAGCAAACTGAAGAGGATCCTGATGCTCCTCTGTCTCCAACCTCATCAGGCGAAGGATGATCTTCTCAGCGCCCTTAAAGGAGACAGAAGTGAGTGCTACTGGCCTGTAGTCGTTCATGGTGACTGGAGAACGTTTCTTGGCGACAGGCACAATAGTTGATGATTTCCAGATGGCTGGGATGGAGCCCTCGTCAATGGACCTCTGGAAGAGCTCACAGTAGACCGGAGCTAGAGTGTCACGGCATTACTGCAGCAGCCTACCAGTGATGTTGTCAGGGCTTGCAGCACTGCGCACTTTGACCTTCTTGAAGAATGTCCTAACTTCATCCACTCAGATGGTGACTGGATGCGCAGTTCGACTTGCCACCTCCTGCATGGCCCGCTGCTGCTCTTCACTGAAGTCCCAGCAGTCAAACCTGGCATAGAAAGTGTTCAGCTCTCTGGCCAGCTTGGCTTCATCACTGGTCTGGAGAGGGACTTTCTGCTGCTTGTGGCCGCTGATTGTCCCGATGTCTCTCCAGTTCTGCCTGGCGTTGCCCTTCCGGAAGTTGGGCTCTATCCTGGATGTGAAGAGGCGTTTGTCCTCCCTGATTGTCTCTGAGCTGCTTTTGGGCAGCCTTCTCATCTCCCCTGTCACCTCTCAGGAACGCGTCTCTCTTCTTGTGCAAGATTTTCTTCATAGCCGGGGTCACTCAGGGGATGGGGGGTAAATCTTGCATGTCTTGGTCTCGAGGACGGTGTCTTCACAGAAGGATATGTAGGATGAAATGGTGTCGGCAGTCACGTCGAGGCTTGGATCAGAGAAGACTGTCCAGTCTGTTTTTTCGCGAAGCAGTCACACAAAACTTCTGCTGACTCGCTTTTCCACTTCTTCACCAGTTTCACAGCCGGCTTCTTTCGTTTGAGACGTTGACGGTAGGTGGGCACGAGCTGCACCATGTTGTGTGGACTTCTGCCGAGGCCAGGGAGTGGTCTGGACCTGTAGGCTCTGGGAATGTTGCCGTAGCAGACGTCAAGGTGTCCCTGGTGGGTAGTGCACGTCACATACTGCTTAAAGTGGGGAGCGAAAGTTTCAGCTTGCAGTGGTTGAAGTCCCCCCAAGAGGAAAAACAAGGCATCATCAGTGACTGTTGCCAGTTTGTGAACCACTTCCACCAACTTTGAACTGGCAGCTTTTGCGTCTGCCCCAGGATGAAATGTACACAACGCTGACAAGCAGCTGATTGAATTCTCTTGGGATAGAACGGTGTCAGTGCGACTGTCAACAGCTCTAGACACTGAGAGCAGAACTGCTCCTTTACTGTGATGCTCGTGCACCACTTCCTGCTGACAAACATACAGACACCTCCTCCTTTTGTCTTCACTGTGTCCTTCACAGTTCGGTCAAGGCGAACAACTGTGTAGCCCGGGAAGTCTATTTCCACATCCTTTTTTGAAAGCCACGACTCGGAAAAACACAAAAGATTTGCATCTCTATAGGCGTGGAGGTACTGCACACTTGCTAGACACTCATCCAGTATATTCCTCAATAACTGAACGTTTCCAAAGACGATAGATGGCTAAGGCAGTTTGTACTTTCGTCTTCTTGTCCTCAGAACAACCCCAGAACGTTTACCTCTTCTTTTTGGACGCAAAAATGGAAACGTCCGGAACAAATCAAGTGTACCCAATCTGTTTCTTTGTGCCTGACGAAGGCTAAGCAAGAAATCTCGACGGTAAACAACTGATTCACTCATAGAGCTATACATGAAAAGACAGTCACAGTGAACGAGTTTAATGTCAAGGAATACCAAGACACCAGACACCCGCATACAGCGAAGAAGGCAACATAGGTCTCTCTCTCAACCAAACAAGAAATCACATCTGTAAACAAACGAATCAATCGTACCCAAGATGGCTGCCTCAATGAAGATCGCACTAGCAGGTAAGTTCACCTCTCACCTCTCAATACTCGCATCAGTCAGTCAATTTTTCGACCACATTGTATGAACAGCATCTACTAACACTAAAATACTACTACTGCATACAGCGAAGAAGGCAACACAGGTCTGTCTTCAACCAAACAAGAAATCACAACTGTAAACAAAGAACCAGTGATGGTCGCCCCGATGAAAATCGCACCAGCAGGTAATTCAACTCTTAATACTCACACCAGTCAGTCAATTTTACCACCAAATTGTATGAATAGTATCTACACAGTTTTGCCTCACTCTCTACACACTTCTAAGACGAGGACAACATGAAAACTTTTACAAAAACGCTAAAACATCGGAAGACATTTGGCACCACAGGTCGCACTTCGAGTTGTGCCCCCACCCCACACTCGCGAACGTGCTTTCGGATGTAAGGGAGGGGGAGGGGGGGGTCAGTAGTTCACCAGGTGCTGTAAACTGTTTTTAGTGATTGATAGATACTTCTTACGGAGTTGACAAGTTAGACTTATCATATGGGTAGCTTTAGGAACCTAACATGATATGGAGAAGAGTAAAGCAAAGAAAGGGGTAAAACTTGTACCGTGTTATCCGACCTTTCGCAGCTCAATTTCTGTCAGTTCTCCTGTTAAGAACTTGCTTAGGTTCTCAGTTCCCAGTCGTTCTTGCATTATGGAACCCGTTGCAAATGCTCAGGTCTGGTCATTTTTACATTTCGAAACATCATATAGTTGCTCAGTTATCATCAGTTCTGCATTTGAGAACATCTTGCAGATGGGTGAATCCTGTCAGTTCTGATTTGTGGAATATCGTGTAATTGCGCCGAATATCGTGTAGATGCTCAATTCCTGTTTATTCTGCATTTCGGAGCATCGTATAGATGCTCAGTTCTTGTCGACTCGACATCTAGAGGCATAACCATAATGCTTAGCCCTCTATTTTATTTGGAGTTTCGGACCATCATGAAGATGCTCAGTTCTCGTCACTTTTGCATTTCGAACCAACGTATAAATGCTCAGTTCCCATTCGTTCCGCATTTTAGGATTATCGTGTGTATGTTTCCATTCTCGTCATTCTGAAATATCGTATAGGGGCTCAGATTCCAGTAGTTTTGCATTTCAGAACATCATCTATAATCTCAGTTTCTGTCAGTTTTGCTTTTCGGACCATCATCTATAATCTCAGTTTCTGTCAGTTTTGCTTTTCGGCCATCATCGTAACTCAGTTTCTGTCAGTTCTGCGTTTCGGAACCTTGTGTAGATGCTCAGTTGTCAGTTCAGCATGGTAGAATATCGTGCAGATGTTGAACTATCGTCAGTTCTACATTTTAGAACGTCGTGCAGATACTCAGTTTCAGCCAGTTCCGCATTTTAGGACATCGTTCAAAAGCGCAATTCCTGTCAGTTTTGCACTTGGGAACATCTTGTAAATGCCAAGTTCAGGTCAGCTCTGGTCAGCTCTGAATTTTGTGTAGACGCTTAACTCCCCATAAGTTCTGCAGTTTGAAAAATCTTAGATCCCCCCGGTTCTGCATTAGGAACATCATGTAGATTCCCATCAGTTCTGTCTTTTTTGGAACATCGAGTACATTATAAATACTTAGTTCTGCAGGTAGTAACAATGTGAGGATGCTCAAAATTCGTCAGTTCTCTCATTTTGGAACAATGTGTACATTATAAATACTTAGTTTTGCACATAGTAACAATGTGAGGGCGCTCAAAATTCGTTCAGTTCTGCATTTTGGAACATCGTGTACATTATAAGTACTTAGTTCTGCACTTAGTGACAATGTGATGATGCTCAAAATCCGTCATTTCTGCATTTTAGAACAGTGTCAAGATGCTCATATTTCCTCAGATTTACATTTAGAAACATTATGTAGACACTCGTTTCCCCGTCAGTTCTGTGTTTAGATGGCTCTTAGCTCACACGACCTTCTTGGTGTAAAAAGGAGAGTAACATCGTAGCTCACACGACTTTCTTGGTGTAAAAAGGAGAGTAACATCTAAGCTCACATGACTTTCTTTGTGTAAAAGGAGAGTAACATCTGAGTTCACATGACCTTCTTGGTGTGTAAAAAGGAGAGTAACATCTTAGTTCACATGACCACCTTGGTGTAACAAGGAGAGTAACATCTTAGTTCACATGACCACCTTGCTGTGAACAAGGAGAGTAACATCTTGGTTCACGTGACCTTCTTGGTGTGAAAGAGTAACACCGTAGCTCACGTGACCTTCTTGGTGTAACATCGTAAAAACTCACATGACCTTCTTCTTGGTGTAAAAAGGAGAGTAACATCGTAGCTCACGTGACCTTCTTGGTGTAAAAGGGGAGAGTAACATCGTAGCTCACGTGACCTTCTTGGTGTAAAAAGGAGAGTAACACCGTAGCTCACGTGACCCGTCTTGGTGTAAAAAGGAGAGTAACATCGTAGCTCACGTGACCTTCTTGGTGTAAAAAGGGGAGTAACATCGTAGCTCACGTGACCTTGGTGTAAAAGGAGAGTAACATCGTAGCTCACGTGACCTTCTTGGTGTAAAAAGGGGAGTAACATCGTTAGCTCACGTGACCTCCTTGGTGTAAAAAGGAGAGTAACATCGTAGCTCACGTGACCTCCTTGGTGTAAAAGGGAGAGTAACATCGAAGCTCACATGACCTTGGGTGTAAAAAGGAAAGTAACATCGTAGCTCACGTGACCTTCTTGGTGTAAAAAGGAGAGTAACATCGTAGTTCACGTGACCTTCTTGGTGTAAAAAAGGGGAAAAACATCTTAGCTCACGTGACCTTCTTGGTGTAAAAAGTTGAATACCATGTTGATCTTTCCAATCAGCGTCAGTCCTGTGTAGTAATGGTTGCCAGTGCATCCTGAAGGTTGAAGCAAAATTGGCGCTTGTGACTCGTCCTTTAAAGATGGATATAAACGAGATCAGTGTGGCCCTGGAGGCATCCATATTTCTTTTTCATACTTCCTTCGGAAAGTTTATATACACGAATATGTAAGTGTTAGGATTTACACAACCTTGTATTGTGGTGCATAACTTTATCCTCACAACGTATGTAGGCAATTCGGCCAGTTTTCCAACCTACCATTGTACGGCGTCTGCAATAGTTTCATAGTTCTTATCCTTTCTGCATATGTTTTTCTTTACCTATGAAAGTGGACTTTTCTACAGAATTCTACCAGAGACAGAGACATCTGTAGTACCGTGGAATCTAACATGTGCGTTGAGAACATGCCACATGCGAGAAACTTGCAGTTAGATGACCGTTTAAGTTGAAATGGAAAGGAGTCGAAAAACTTGCTGTGGGCTAACACAACCCACGGACCCGGTCGAGGGTCTCTTTTTTTTTTTTTTTTCTTTTTTTTTTTTTAAAGATGAATATAATTATTATCCATGAGGCCGTTCTTTGACAGTCCAGCATCCAGTATCAAGAGCAAAGGTTCAAACCATGGATCCCATGAAGATTTTGTTCTCTGTGTAGTGTGAGTGTGTTTTGTTTTTCTCTCTCAGTCCGTCCAGATGTCATTGACTTTACGGGTCATTTTGCAGCAGCAGCAGCAGCTTCTTTTCCTTGGAAATCAGGCTGTTGAATCTTCGGTTGTACTGATCGAGTTACAGAGCAAGTCAATGCTGCGGCCTAAAATTGCGGTATAATAGGAACGTCCCCCCCCCCCCCCCCCACCCCCCCCAACCCCCCCCCCCCCCCCACCCACCCCCCCCCCCCCCAACGATTGTTTCAACTGTGGTTTGGTTTCAAGAATGTCAGTAGTGCTCATTTTGATCTTTTAATTACAGGGTGGTGACGATGAACTTCGTTTTGGGTCAATCTTTTAGTTTTAGGACCGTGTAAAACTGAATTTGTTTTCTGCTTTTTTTTTTACCGTACCCGTTTCAGAAACAAGCTTGTAATTGTGTTTTAGCTTGTGTTGTTTATTTTTATTTTATGTGTTGATAGAGATTTCCTCCTGACAGTGATTTCAGACCGGAAAGAGCCCTCAACGACCGGCTAAGCAGTAGACAATACGAAGAGGATAAGGTGTTTTATTGTCTGTTCTTTAGAGCAATCCGGATCACCTTTCGGGTCATTTTAAGCCGAATCATGGCGCGCTGTGACACATTCCCTTTTTCTCGAGAAACGACTGACCCGATGTTTTCGATGCTTATGTTCCTAGAGTCAGGATCTCATTGAGAATCCTTTATGGCCATGACAAGCCGGAGTGCTGCAGCCGTCAGCAGTCGTCTCCAAGTCCAACTCTCACTCACCCCAGTCTTCGCTTCTGTCAGTCATCACGCAAGCTATTACTTCTCATTAACCTTCCCCGCTTGCCGTTGTTCCCTCTTTCCCACCTGTTGTTATCACGGAAGCTATCAGCTCCTCATTAATGTTCTTGGCTTAGGTGTTCCTCGTATCCCCCTCCCCCCCCCACCCACCCCACCCCCACCCCTCCATCCCCACCCCCCACCCCACCCCACTTCCTACGGATGTCTGACGAACGCCTTTTGAATACCGCGTCAACCTGGAAAACAGTCGCTTTTTGAAGGTGCAGGTTTGTAGAAAACGTTCCATCGCTGTCTGTGCAAACTCGCCGTATTACCATCTCTCCATTGCTAGATTGCGGTTGGTGTTAGTTTCAGTTTCAGTTTCATCAAGGTCTGACCAGCGCGTTGGGCTAATGCGTAGATCAGACATCCGCTGAGTCGTAGCCACGAGACCCTCTTCTTTGTTGTCAATTCATTTATCCATCAGCTTCAAATCATGCGTAGTGTGGTCTCAAAACTTAGCCGATGTGGTGTAGGTTATATGGACTAGTCCGCACGCAGTGACGCCTCCTTGATGAAACTGAAACTGAAACACAAGGAGGTGTCACTGCGTGCGGACTAGTCCATATACGCTACACAACATCCGCAAAGTTTGGAGGCCACACTGCCCATAATTTAAAGCTGATGGATAAAC
>JADBJO010000963.1:282500-290000 GCA_016801955.1 Conus betulinus | reverse complement strand
CTTGTTTTCGTTTTGTTTTTTGTTTTGTTTATTGTTTGTCTCGTTTTGTTTTGTTTTGTTTTTTCTTTTTTGTTGTTGTTTTTTTTTTTTTTTGTTTTTGGTATGTTGTTGGAATGGGGTCCCATGCAATGACAAGACATGTATTTTAAAGAACCTGTGCAGATAGATTTCTAGTGGAAAAGGTGTTACGTGTATGAGAGAGAGAGAGAGAGAGAGAGAGAGAGAGAGAGAGAGAGAGAGAGAGAGAGAGAGAGAGATTACTCTATTAAGGCCATAGCGCCAGATGTAAGAGGCGATAACAATACAGTTAGGAAAAAGTCATAAAGACGTCTAGTTCTGTTAATGTTTGGTTGAACACTAATCTAAACTGATTAGTAAAGAAAACTCTAGTTCTGTTAATGTCTGGTTGGACACTAATCTAAACTGATTAGTAAAGAAAACTCTAGTTCTGTTAATGTCTGGTTGGACACTAATCTAAACTGATTAGTAAAGAAAACTCTAGTTCTGTTAAAGTCTGGTTGGACACTAATCTAAACTGATTAGTAAAGAAAACTCTAGTTCTGTTAATGTCTGGTTGGACACTAATCTAAACTGATTAGTAAAGAAAACTCTAGTTCTGTTAATGTTAGTGAAAACTCTAGTTCACTAATCTAAACTGATTAGTAAAGAAAACTCAAGTTCTGGTAATGTATTCATTTTCCACTAATTTAAACTGATTAGTAAAGAAAAACTCTCTAGTTCTGTTAATGTCTGGTTGGACACATAATCTAAACTGATTAGTAAAGAAAACTCTAGTTCTGTTAATGTCTGGTTGGACACTAATCTAAACTGATTAGTAAAGAAAACTCTAGTTCTGTTAATGTTTGGTTGAACACTAATCTAAACTGATCAGTAAAGAAAAAATGGAAGCGTCCATATAAAAGTGTACAAAGAGTTATTGAAATTGACTGATGAAAAGAAACCAAACTGGGCATCAAAGATTTGTGACAGACTGAGCGCCTGTGGCTTTTTTGTTTGTTTGGGAGAGAGTCGAGGTGTAGGTTGTGGTACGTTGTTTTATGACTGTGTTCAGATGAAGACTTGTTGACTGCATGTGGCAGACACTGGAGAATGATAAAGGTGCCACGGGCTGTTCTAAGACGTCTTTTGATTTAGAACCATACCTGTTTTTTCGCCGTAGGTAGATATATTTGGTACACATTGTCAGCATTTCGTTTTGGTATGTCTGGTTTTGTCTGCATCCTGGCACATATAAAACAGCACAGTGACAGTGCTATAAAATGTCCGTTATGTAACATTACCCATGGAAGTCAAACACATTTTGTACTCAGTTGCCCCGCCCATGATAAATTTAGATATCAGTGTATACCAGCTGGATATTTCAATACGCCCAGTCCGCTTAGATAAGCTCTCGTATTAGGGCGTAGAAATGAATATTATACAGTAAAGAGTTCTGCTGTGCATCTGTACAGAGAATTCAAAAGAAGAAGTGTTTCTGTCTTAAGCTTATTGTAATGCTGCTGTTGTTAAAGGATGAGATTTATCTGTTATGTATGTTGTCAGTTTGTTTTGTCTATTTGTCTAGCATACACTATTTTTGTAACTTTTTTTTTTTTTATTACAGATAACTGTTGCCGTGATGCCGTTGTAACACATCACTTCATATGGGTCTTTGGCCTGACCTGGATGAATTCTGAATACATTTTGAATTGTGGATTCTCTCTCATTATGTTTTCTTTACATTACGCACTCTCTCTCTCTGTTTCTCTGTCTCTGTCTCTGTCTCTTTCTCTCTCTCTCTCTCTCTCTCTCTCTCTCTCTCTCACACACACACACACACACACACTCACACACACACACACACACACACACACACACACACACACACACACACACACAAACACCCTACACCCCCCTCATACAGAACAAACACAAAAGACACATCTCTCTCTCTCTCTCTCTCTCTCTCTCTCTCTCTCTCTCTCTCTCTCTTATCTCTCTCTTCTCTCTCTCTCTCTCCTACAGACACACACAGCACACACGCGCGCGCGTGCGCGCGCACACGCACACACACACACACACACACGCACACGCACACACATACTCGTGTGCATGCAGGCACGTCGTGCATTATTCATTCTCTTTCTCCCCGTTGGAAGTGGAGCTTGCCTCAAGCAGGATTATGTCACAGTGTATGCCTGAAAAAACGCACTGCGATGTCAACACACACGTTGTTGTGTTATGCTGCTGGCAACATACAGCAGGATTATGTCACAGTGTATGCCTGAAAAACGCACTGCGAGGTCAACACACACGTTGTTGTGTTATGCTGCTGGCAAACATACAGCAGGATTATGTCACAGTGTATGCCTGAAAAACGCACTGCGAGGTCAACACACACGTTGTTGTGTTATGCTGCTGGCAACATACAGCAGGATTATGTCACAGAGTATGCCTGAAAAACGCACTGCGAGGTCAACACACACGTTGTTGTGTTGTGCTGCTGGCAACATACAGCAGGATTATGTCACAGTGTATGCCTGAAAAAACGCACTGCGAGGTCACACACACACGTTGTTGTGTTGTGCTGCTGGCAACATACAGCAGGATTATGTCACAGTGTATGCCTGAAAAACGCACTGCGAGGTCAACACACACGTTGTTGTGTTATGCTGCTGGCAACATACAGCAGGATTATGTCACAGTGTATGCCTGAAAAAACGCACTGCGAGGTCAACACACACGTTGTTGTGTTATGCTGCTGGCAACATACAGCAGGATTATGTCACAGTGTATGCCTGAAAAACGCACTGCGAGGTCAACACACACGTTGTTGTGTTATGCTGCTGGCAACATACAGCAGGATTATGTCACAGAGTATGCCTGAAAAACGCACTGCGAGGTCAACACACACGTTGTTGTGTTATGCTGCTGGCAACATACAGCAGGATTATGTCACAGTGTATGCCTGAAAAACGCACTGCGAGGTCAACACACACGTTGTTGTGTTATGCTGCTGGCAACATACAGCAGGATTATGTCACAGAGTATGCCTGAAAAAACGCACTGCGAGGTCAACACACACGTTTGTTGTGTTATGCTGCTGGCAACATACAGCAGGATTATGTCACAGTGTATGCCTGAAAAACGCACTGCGAGGTCAACACACACGCGTTGTTGTGTTATGCTGCTGGCAACATACAGCAGGATTATGTCACAGTGTATGCCTGAAAAACGCACTGCGAGGTCAACACACACGCTGTTGTGTTATGCTGCTGGCAACATACAGCAGGATTATGTCACAGAGTATGCCTGAAAAACGCACTGCGAGGTCAACACACACGCTGTTGTGTTATGCTGCTGGCAACATACAGCAGGATTATGTCACAGTGTATGCCTGAAAAACGCACTGCGAGGTCAACACACACGTTGTTGTGTTATGCTGCTGGCAACATACAGCAGGATTATGTCACAGTGTATGCCTGAAAAACGCACTGCGAGGTCAACACACACGTTGTTGTGTTATGCTGCTGGCAACATACAGCAGGATTATGTCACAGTGTATGCCTGAAAAACGCACTGCGAGGTCAGTCAACACACACGTTGTTGTGTTATGCTGCTGGCAACATACAGCAGGATTATGTCACAGTGTATGCCTGAAAAACGCACTGCGAGGTCAACACACACACGTTGTTGTGTTATGCTGCTGGCAACATACAGCAGGATTATGTCACAGTGTATGCCTGAAAAAAACGCACTGCGAGGTCAACACACACGTTGTTGTGTTATGCTGCTGGCAACATACAGCAGGATTATGTCACAGTGTATGCATGAAAAACGCACTGCGAGGTCAACACACACGTTGTTGTGTTATGCTGCTGGCAACATACAGCAGGATTATGTCACAGAGTATGCCTGAAAAACGCACTGCGAGGTCAACACACACACGTTGTTGTGTTATGCTGCTGGCAACATACAGCAGGATTATGTCACAGTGTATGCCTGAAAAAAACGCACTGCGAGGTCAACACACACGTTGTTGTGTTATGCTGCTGGCAAAAACATACAGCAGGATTATGTCACAGTGTATGCCTGAAAAACGCACTGCGATGTCAACACACACGTTGTTTGTGTTATGCTGCTGGCAACATACAGCAGGATTATGTCACAGTGTATGCCTGAAAAACGCACTGCGAGGTCAACACACACGTTGTTGTGTTATGCTGCTGGCAACAGACAGCAGGATATGTCACAGTGTATGCCTGAAAAAACGCACTGCGATGTCAACACACACGTTGTTGTGTTATGCTGCTGGCAACAGACAGCAGGATTATGTCACAGTGTATGCCTGAAAAAACGCACTGCGAGGTCAACACACACGTTGTTTGTGTTATGCTGCTGGCAACATACAGCAGGATTATGTCACAGTGTATGCCTGAAAAACGCACTGCGAGGTCAACACACACGTTGTTGTGTTATGCTGCTGGCAACATACAGCAGGATTATGTCACAGTGTATGCCTGAAAAAACGCACTGCGAGGTCAACACACACGTTGTGTGTGTTTATGCTGCTGGCAACATACCTAGGATGCTGAGATAGTTTTCGGTTTCAATTTTTTTTCAGAAACATATAGACAAACAGTTTCCTACGAAACGGGTTGGGGGGGGGGGGGGGGGGGAGATAAGACGGAGATAAGATAAGAAAAACGGAGATCGAGAGGTATTTGATGGGAGAGAAAGAGCGTGAGGGGGGTCGAGGGGGGGGGGAGTTAAGTTATAGGACGTGTGTGTTGGGGGGGGGGGGGGGGGGGGGGGTAGGTAGCAGAGGGACAGAGTTGGAACGCAGAAAGAGGAGAGAGAGAGAGAGGGGAGAGAAAAGAATGTGTGTTTGCGTGCGCGTGCGCGTCGTGAGAGAGAGAGAGAGAGAGGAAGTGCCGAAGGACTTGTGCACCCTCTTCTTCTCACCTTCCATCTCCCTCGTCTGGCCTGGCCTCTACTCTCCCATGCTCCCCTCGCGTCCCCCCCCCCCCCCCCACCCCACTTTCACACACCCCCTCCCACCCTCTATGCTCCCACACCTTTCGTCGCCGCCTCCCTCTCCTGCATGCACATCGTCCTCTTCCTGGGAAAGAATCGACATGTTGTAGCTTATATCACACAACGTCTCACACACACACACACACACACACACACACACACACACACACACACACACACACACACAAACCACCTTGGACGTATCGAATTCATTTGCTTTCAGAACGTTTATCTGAAATGAAGAACAAACGAGCAACAGGGAGGAAAGAGATCGAGAGAGAGAGACACACACACACACACTGACGTAAACGTTTTATTTGTATGGCCTTCACCGGCACAAAGAGATTGACACATCATTTCACGTTAATTGATATCTTGACACTCCAACAAAGAAACAAAAAAAGTTTAGCAGATTACTTATCAGCGTAAATCTTAGCACATAATCACAGGGTGAAATCGTCCTAAAACTGTTCTACATAACCATACGTCGCGGGTCTACAGAATCTTTTCTTTTTCATTCATGTAATAAGCGTTTGAGCTGCTCGCAAGTTTTGCGTTTGTTGTTCCTTATTAAAAGATCAGAAACAAAATCATGTAAACATTTTTTTTTACAAAAACTCTGGGAAAATATTGTTTTTATGTATATCAACAAGCCTTGGGCAAAATGTTCTTCCAAAATCCGACAAAAAATGAATATGGGAAGTAATTTTGTCTTCACTGTTTGTATCTGATTGTGTGAAGAGTAATTTCACACAGAAGCAGAATTACATCACAATGCATCATAGGACATTAGTTCATATTAACTACAAAACGTGTAGATTGCCTTGTGTGTGTCTAAAATCTGTTGTACAGGTTACATCGTTTTTAGATTCAGTATGGCTACGCCATTCCTGCCAACGACAGTCTAAGAGTCCTTGTCTAAAACAACTCATAAATGACTTTATTTCTCAGTTGACCGCTTTACCATACATAGCCAAGCCCGTACTTTAAATACAGCAGCCCCGCACTGAAGTTACACGGTTATTCTTCTCCTTTTTATCGAAGCAAGTCAGTACATCATATGCTTAGGAAAGTAAATGTTTATCAGTCGTTCTCAGTACATCTAGCTCGAATATAACTATGAGGATGGATTGACACAAAATAGGATATCACCCATTGTTCGTATACATATTTACCGTTCGAGTTTTTTTTTCCCTTGACCCGAACATCTTTAATTAATTTTTTTTTTTAACTGATTTTTTTTAAGTTGTTCATTAATACTAGATAAACCCCATATTTCCGGCTAAACTTTGAATCAAACTAGTTTATTACAAATGAAAAAAATATACAATCAAATGTCAAATCTATACATTGCACTTACAACTGCAAAGAAGGTCAGTTCGCCTTTGCCTGCTTGATAATCAGTTTTTAATGTTTATGAGCAATTACAAGTGTAACATAAACCCTGAAGAGTCAAGCAGGATATTAAGCTGATTTTGTAACCAGCTGCTCCCTTGATTATAGTCATCTGGGAACAGAAGCACAAACCGTTCGTCCAACAGAAGATAAAATGGCTCACTGTGTCTGCCACCACCGATTACATGTTCAGTAAGGTTTTTTGTTTTGTTTGAAACTGATAACGAATAGGACAGAACTGCGCACGTGCCTCGTTTTACGCGATGCAGTCTTTTTATGACATTCCATCTGGAACACGTACGTTCACAGAACCGTAGATGCATTGCAAACAGCTACAAGAGTTTAAAGAATAATAAATGCCTTTGAGGGTTCTTAGAAGATTACAAAAAACAGAAAAGGAAAACAGAACAACTATCCCACCACGTTTTGGTCATTGACCGTCTTTAGGACTTGTGACATAAAAAGAAAAAAAAAAATAATACGTATAGGATATGACGTGTGAAAAAACAGATACGTAAACGGACAATGACGTGCTTAAAGATGTGTGTGTGTGTGTGTGTGTGGTGTGTGTGTATGCACGCGCACACACACGTGCGTGTGTGTGTGTGTGTAATGGGGAAAAGGAAAATTCAGTGTTCAATCCCATTTCACCTCGAGGAAGAAGAGAGGCAGATACAGGGAAAAGACGAACAGAACCAGAGATGGAGAAAAAGAGAGAGTGGTAGAGGAGAGTCTTATGTTTGGAAGGGGGCGCTTGAGAGTGTGTAAAACAAAGTGAGAGAGTGCTAGATGAGGAGTCTGTTCTTGGAAGGGGGCATGCATTTGACGATGTGTATGAGGAGAGGAAAAAAAAGAAAAAAAAAAAAAAAAAGGGAAAAAAAGAAAAAGAAAACGGAGAGTGGGGTGGGGATGGGGGTGGATGGATACTCAAAAAAAAAGAAAAAGAAAAACCCAAGGCGAGAGATAGATCCTGGACTCCATGAATTTTCTCTCTGGGGCTGAGGAGTGGTTTTGCCAAACAGCAGTGACGGAAATATGGGTTTGGCTGTGGCAACCAGCGTTGAAATG
>JADBJO010000963.1:272500-277500 GCA_016801955.1 Conus betulinus | reverse complement strand
CCCCCCCCCCCCCCCCCCCCCCCCCCCCCCCCCCCCCCACCCCCATCCCCGTTTCACCCCCACCCACCCCACCCCACTGAAAGAAACCTTTCTCTATAACCATCACCCACTCCTTTTCCACTATTTGTCGTCTGACTTGCACCTTGCGAAAAAAAAAATCGATGGTTTCATCACCTGTCGTCATCAGAGTAGAGTCCCACACCCACCCCTTACCCCCCTCTTTTTCTTCCCCCTCCTCCTCCTCCCCCTTCTTTATCTCCTGTTCTTCACCTCCACTTTCCTGGAGTCCGACCCAGCTGCAGTTGAAAAGTGAGAAGCCCCTTTTTGAAGCGACATCTGTTAAAAAAGCTTAAAGCTGTCGATTGAAGGACCTCCACATCCTTACTACCACCACCACCACCACCACCACCACCAGCTCCCACCATCACCCCCACCCACCCTGCAACTGTATCCCCCCTCTCTCTCTCTCTCTCTCTCTCTCTCTCTCTCCTCTCTCTCTCTCTCTCTCCCTTCCTCGCTCTCTCTCTCCCTCCCTCCCTCCCTCTCTCGTCCTCTTTCTAACTCTGCCCTTTCCTCCAATTCTTTATTCTGTCTTTTTCTTTTCTTTCTTTTGTTGGGCTTGATTGATGGCAGTGTCATAGAACTTATGACGGTGAGGGTAGAAATTGGGGCGTTCCAGTGGAAGAAGGAGGGGGGGGGGGGGGGGGGGGGGGGGGGGGAGGAGAAAGAGGATGGGATGTTGGAGTGAGATGGTAGACTGGAATGAGTAGTTCTCTCTCTCTCTCTCTCTCTCTCTCTCTCTCTCTCTCTCTCTCTCTCTCTCTCTCTCTCTCTCTCTCTCATCATCATCATCATAATCATCATTATTATCATCATAATCATCATCATTATCATTATTACTGTAATGATCATCATCACCATCGTCGTCATTATCATCATCATCATCATCATCATCATCATCATCATCATCATCATCATCATCATCATCAGTAGTAGTAGTAGTTAGTAAGTAAGTAAGTAAGTAATAGTAGCAGTAGTATCATCATCATCATTATTATGACGAATATAGGTGATTATTTATATCATTTACTTTACCATAATGTTTTCACTATTATTCTTATCGTCAGCAGCAGCAACAGCATTGTTGCCATCGGTGTTGTTATTACTTCTTCTCCTACTCCTCCCTCCCTCCTCCTTATCATCATCATCATCGTCGTCGTCCTCGTCGTCATCACCATCATCATCATCATCATCATCATCATCATCATCATCATCATCATCATCACCACCATTAGCATTATTATTGTTACTATTATTGGTCTTCTTATCATTATAATTATCATTATTGTTACTGTTGTTGTTGTTCTGGTTGCTATATGTTCATCTCGCTGCTGCAATAGGCATTTTTGTTTTTAGAATTTACTTTCATTTTGGGGAAATTTAGATATAATATGTGCTGACTGATGTATCATCATCACTGTACAGATTTTCACAAACTTAAGTGTAACAAGATGCCAACCTTGAATCGACTTATATTGAAACGGTATAACAGGGATATAGAACATGAGAGAGAGAGAGAGAGAGAGAGAGAGAGAGAGAGAGAGAGAGAGAGAGAGAGAGAGAGAGAGAGAGAGAGAATACGAATGTTCTAGTTAGGATGAATAGAGAAGCTGAAAGCTTCTTTACACTATGCTAAAAAAAAAAAAAAAAAAAAAAAAAAAAAGCGAAGCGTTACAAAAATATACAGTCATCAGAAGTAAAAAGGAAAACAAAATATGACACTGATAAACCAAGCGCAGAAGATCAAAACGGGTCCAAAACATCAGAATCATAAAAACACATACTCCCCGTGCTCATCGTCACTCACACACACACACACACACACACACACACACACACACACACACACACACACACACACACACACACACACACACACACACACACACACACACACACACACACACAGGGGGAGAGAGGGGGAGGGGGGGGGGGGGGGTGGAAAGGAAGAGAGTGAGGGGGGGGGGGGGGGGGGGTGACAGACAAGTAGACTGGCAGGTGTGTATCAGTATATGTACAATGGCATCAAACTGGAAAGTTATATAAAACGTCAAGGTGCTTGGGCTGGTAACAGATGTTCAAGAAGATATCTACCT
Source organism: Conus betulinus (assembly GCA_016801955.1). NCBI lineage: Eukaryota > Metazoa > Mollusca > Gastropoda > Neogastropoda > Conidae > Conus > Conus betulinus. The sequence goes on along the minus strand of JADBJO010000963.1, from coordinate 275,344 downwards.
CAAAAGTTCTGAATGATAAGAAACTGTTTTTATTCTTCAGATGATCAGAGGTTATGCCATAATTTTCCACCCGAATATATGAAAGATGACCTGAGCAGATCTGCTCTCGGGCGGGGAGTGAACAGTTTTATCTTTAACTCGTACGTTATTCACTGTGAATTTGTCGCAACGATAGACACGTACAAAATCGTTCATTACTTTGTACATGAAAGCAGATTTATTACACCGGCATCTTAGATCAAAAGGGAGAATATCAAGTGCTTTGTAATCATTCACTTGAACAGGAGATGATTGAAGCCGTATGAGCTTGATCGATCGTCTTGATAAACTTTCGAGTGATTTTAGACAATTACTACTCGCCACGTGTTCTTCAATTTAATGTCTTTCCACTGAACGTGATTCAGACAATAGTGAGTTTGTGGTGTGAATGAGAATAAGTGGATGTGTCTATAATAAGGTTAACAAAAATTGAATAGTGAGTTTGTGAGTGAATGAGAGTAAGTGGATATGTCTGTAACAAGGTTTACAAAAAAAATGGAATAAAAATGTGTGCCTTTTGTCCAACGTACTGTCACGTACCCCACTTTGATCCTAATCATATAAATGAATAGATAAACTAGTAACAATGAACAATTGAATTACCAAATCAATAAATTAACAATTTTACAAATCATTATTCAGTGAACTATGCAATAAACCTTTACATACAGATTGAAGAACAGTATAATTGTTAAGTATGCTAGATAAAGACAAAGGAGTCGATCCATCAGTGAAACCATCAATACCCAATTTCTTAAAAATGTCTTTTGTTTTTGAACAACGTGTCAATATATGATTGACGCTTAAGGATCACCACACTACATCTGACATTGTTACAATATTTTGTTTTGATTGAATTTAAACGAAGTCTATGAATAAGACTCTCAATCTCTCTAGATGCGGAAATAAAACGCTTGGATGGTCTGTTTTTGTTATCTCTGTCAAGTTGATTAAAACAATTACGACTGTACTGTATGTCTGTATTTAACAATAAGATTTTACCGTTTTCATGAGATTTTCTATTAACAATTGAAAAGCATTCTGTTAAATCTAATGGAACATTACGGACACAGCATCATTACTATTTTGGGCTGCTTGTTTTGCAGCTCGATCTACTCTTTCGTTTCCATATATGCCGCAGTGAGAAGGCACCCAGCAAAAAGTCACAGTAATTCCTTTGATTGAGAGAAGGTGTATTAAATGATTTACTTCAATTATCATATCTTGGCGTATGCGTGAATTGGGAGACTTTATTGAAAGAAGCGCTGCTTTGGAATCAGCACATATTAAAAGTTAACTGTTGTTTATGGGAAAAAGTTAGTATAAAATCCAATGACTCTAAAATCTAAAACGTTAACCATCTTAGCAAATGCTCTAGTTCGTTCAAGACTTTGCTATGCTCAAGAAGTTTTTTTTTTTTTAATGCACCTAAATATCTTTTATATAAACTTCAAAGTGTTGATTGCAAAGCTTATAAAATTGCCCTTGGAGTCCCCACACACATACATCAAATTTAGGGACATACTATGAGGTAGGCGTTTTACCACTCACAGACTTCCGAAAAGCTTCTGCTTCAAAGTTTGTTTGGAAGAGTTTCTCACAAAAAAAAAAAAAAAAAAAAAAAAAAAAAAAAAAAAAAAAAATTCTCAAGAGGTATGCTTAGATTCGGAAAAGGACTTTGGAAAGCGTGCTCAAAACATACTCACAACAAAATCTATCTGTTCTTATTCTTGCGATCTTGTGAGAAAAGCTAATATAGATCAAAATAACATTGCTAAAAATCCAACGTTTTCTCCAATGCCAAAATGGGAACAATCAACAGCAATCTTTGATATAGAATACACAGATTTTAAAAAAAAAAAATGACTCGCCTAATCTGTTAAAAACTCACGTATGCTCTCATTTAGAAAATAATTACAATAATCATTTTAAAATGTATGCGGATGGTTCAGTGCTTGATAATTCAAATTCAGGAGCAGCCTTCGTAATCCCTAGTTTACGAATTCAAAAGTTATTTTATCTTGGTAACAACTTATCGATAGGCCTATACAGTGCAGAACTATTTGCTATACTCGCCACGTCCCAGCATGTTGATGCATAGTCATTATCTGATTGGATACATGCGTAAAAGGATCATTTCGAGTATGTTAATTACGGAAATGCTATATTCTATATGTTGAACAACTTTTTTTTTTTTTAGTTTTACGAGTTAGAGAAGAGACATGAAAAGACCAAGTGAGATTGTTATCAGTACTGAGACAAATTAATCTGTAGGAATCAGATTTGATCGTGGACTTTCACATCAGTTAATTCAGATCTAATATCTTAACGTTTCTGTCTTGTTATCAACACCAGCATTGATCTGTTTGTGGAAGGAGAGCCATATGATTAAATTCCACGTCTACATAACAAGATTGTTGATATATATATATATTTTTTTTAAGTCATGATGTCAAATCTGAAAATCTGCGTTCCAGCTTATATAGTGAAATGTGGTGTCGTCAACAAACAGGGGACGCAAGGGGATGCAATGTACAACGGAAGATCATTAACGTAGATAGAAAAACACAATTGGACGTAAGAGAGAGATGGGGGGGGGGGGGGGGGGGGGGGGGTAGCTGCGCATCTGTCTTCACAAAGAAAAAGATTTATTTCCCCTTTATGAACACATGTCCCTCATCTGTGTATCAGTGACATTTAAAATTGACAGAACACTAATGTTTTATCGAAATATGCACTTTGTGTTATATAGTGTTTCAAATATAATCATGAAGATGCTAATGATTATGTAAGGAAAACCATTTC
>JADBJO010000963.1:265000-270000 GCA_016801955.1 Conus betulinus | reverse complement strand
GTGTGTGTGTGTGTGTGTGTGTGTGTGTGTGTGCGTGCGTGCGTGTGTGTGTGTGTGTAAAGGTCATGCTACACGATCCGTCGAAAGAGTTCAATTTGAGAGGCCGTTGTAAATCTCAAAAAGGTTCGATGTGACCGTATGTCATACATTTCCTGCCGCACCGCGTGACTAAGAACTAACACACTGAATTCTGCTTACAGCTTTCCAGCCCCCCCCCCCCCCCCCCCCCCCCCCCCCCCATTTTGGGCATAGCCCGGAAATACCCAGTGGAGTGCCTAGATTTACCTGCTCCATAGAACGGGGAGATGAAAATTGGTTCGCGCCTCTTACCACTTCTAGGGGTAGTTCTAAACCATCCCCCCAAATTAGTCACCGGGGAGTGGTTTTGGAACAGGGGAGGGAGGGGGATTAGTTCTGGCTCAAGTGGCTCAGGTTCAGATCACTAACACACCCACCCCCTCCTCCTCTCTCTCTCTCTCTCTCTCTCTCTCTCTCTCTCTCTCTCTCTCTCTCTCTCTCTCTCTCCTCTCTCTCTCTCTCTCTCTCTCTCTCTCTCTCTCTCTCTCTCTCTCTCTCTCTCTCTCAAATTCATCTCTCTCTCTCTAGAATGTAGAATGTGCTTTTGTCAGTATGGTTTTGTTGCATGGGACGCTTTCAGAAGTTTGAGAGAGGGCAGGGCAGCAGTTTGGGAAAAGGGGGACGTCGGCCATATTTACTCCCTTTAGTAGTGATTTTGGCATGTGCCTTGTCTTACCCGCCGTGGAGTGACCGGGTGTGCAACGATGATGTTACGAGTTCATTCCATCTACAAATGAGTCTTCAACAGAATTGCAACAAGATGCAAAGCATATAAACATACTCCCAGTACAGTGACAAACAGGGGAGACAATTTCCAGTTAGTGGAAGAAAAAAAAAAATCGACAGTGCGGTGGTTATTTCCATTATCGGACTTGATTTTTCTTTCTTTTTTTTTTTTTTTTAAATCATTTACAGCCGTTAGTAAAGGCTATCTGTTAAAATAAAACATCGGGCATCATCCGTGACACATAATAAACATACCTACAAATTTTCAGAAAGATCGGCCCAGAAGTTTCGTCTGGAGCGAGTGGAACACATTTTGACCACGGACAGACAGACACACAGACAGACAGACACACAGACAGCATTTCTTCGTTCCCATTGTAAAGTACTCCCTGTTCTATAAGAACTGGGAGTACAAAAATTAAGGCAGCGAGGCGGCATTTTTGAAAGACATTTCAGTTTGTTGCCAGAAAACTTACTTTAGAATATTAAACCATTAACTTCAGATACGGACAGGAAAGATCGCAAATGTACCATTCAATGAAAAAAGTTGTAGCAGATTGTCTTCAAATGAATCTGGGAATTATTTCAATATGTCTTCAAATGTCCCCCCACCCCCTCCCATCCCGTGCATATCCCTCTTTTCATCTGAAAGCAGAAAAAAAAAAACCTGCTGCCAAAATTCCTGAAACGAAAATGTGTATTTCATATTTTCTTCATTTCTAAAATTAACTGAAATTTCACATTTATTCAGTACTGAAATGAGATGAACAGCGTAAAACCTGACTGATTTAAAAAGTTGAGTGGGTTTTAGGTTTCTTCTTTTTCTAATTTCTTCAGTCAGTTTGTGTGCATGGTTAGATCAGATTTTTTGTTCTTCTTTTTTTTTGTATTTTGCATTTGTATCTCTCTCTCTCTCTCTCTCTCTCTCTCTCTCCTCTCTCTCTCTCTCTCTCTCTCTCTCTCTCTCTCTCTCTCTCTCTCTCTCTCTCCCGCTCTCTCTCTCTCTCTAAGTAAGTTTTTTGTACCCCGGAGGGGAGAGTGGGTGGATGAGGAGGGGAGAGAGTGGGTGGATGAGGTGGTGGATGGGAGTGGGGGGGGGGGGGTCCAGCACTAGAACTCTCGCCCTCCTGAAACGTCGTGTTGAAACAGTTCGTGTGGTGCGGCCTTTAGAACATCCTGCCTGTTAACGCTTCACTTTAGTTTTGGTCGTTTTTCTCCCACTCATGTACGTGATAACGACATGATGATAACACGCCGGCTGCCTGTGTCACTGGGGCTATGACGTGCTTGGGATGCTTTTGCTTTCCGCTCAATGTCGCATTCCTTTCTCGCCGTTTGGCTGTTCCCGCCACGAAGATAATTGTGTACGTCGTCATGATCGGAGGCAGCAGATGTCAGGTTCTCTCCGTTCGGGTATTTGGCCGACTCCGGCATTGGAATGTATATACAACAATAGTCAACAAGAGAAAGGTTTTTTTCTTTTTTTCTTTTTTTCTTTTTTTTTTTTTTTTTTTTTTGTTGTCATTATCATTCATTGCTTGAAAATAAGGTCGCCGTGCCGCTGCCTTTGTTTTCTTTGATTTTCTTATGTTTAAAAAAACATTTAAAAAAAAAAAAAAGGTTAGGAGAAGGGGATTAGGAGAGTTGTAAGGGATGATGGTGCTGGTGATAGTGATGTTGGGGGGGGGGGGGGGGGGGGGTTATTGCGAAGCCTGTGTTACACGATGAGTACTTCTTTTTGTCAAGCCGTCTGTTCACTTTCCCTGTCCGTGCTCTGTCTGTCTGTCTGTCTGTCTCTCTGTCTCTGTCTCTCTGTCTCTGTTTCTGTCTGTCTCTCTCTCTCTCTCTCTCTCTCTGTCCCCCCCCCCCCCCCCCCCCCCTCCAAATCATACCTTTGTATGCATCAAAAATTGCTAAACATGCATATACGCTTGTAAACGTATACTGGCGTGTATGTGTGTGTGTGTGTGTGTGTGTGTGTGTGTGTGTGTGTGTGTGTGCGTCGTCTGTGTGTGTGTGTGTGTTCAAGGGAATGAAGATTACTCATATAACTTTCTGCTGTCTTCACACTTTTGTCATTTTACACAGATAATTGTTGGTGCAGTGCAGTGTACTTTGTCATCCTTTCCTTGTCTTCCTTTTTTATTTTATTTTATTTTTTTTTTCGGGGGGGGGGGGGGGGGGGGGGGGGGGGGGGGGGGGGGGGGGGGGGGGAGTGCTGATAGGATTTATAAAGGCACAGTGAAACATGTTTGCAGCTTCTCTCTCTCTCTCTCTCTCTCTCTCTCTCTCTTATGTGAAAGTGAAAGCGGGTGTGTGTGTGTGTGTGTGTGTGTGTGTGTGTGTGTGTGTGTGTGTGTGTGTGTGTGTGTGTGTGTGTGTGTGTGTGTGTGTGTGTGTGTGTGTGTGCGTGCGTGCGTGCGTGCGTGTTCGTAAATGGAGAACAGTCTGACTGAAAAGTCTGGAAGCTGTGCAGGTGTCAGGCAAAGCGAAATTCTTTCACTCCTTTTGTTTTCTCTGTATTCAAATTATCTTGAGGGTTACTTGTTACAGGATGGTGGAAATGCTTTTCTTTCTTTCTGCGTATGCAGGCTGATACTTCTGCGGACACTCCCTGTATGGACAGGCAGTGGAGTTTTGTGTGTATGACCGGTTTTTATCCCGCCATTAAGGCAGCCATACTCCATCTTCGGGGAAGGTGCATGCTATGTGTGACGTGTCATCCATACCAACGGCCAAACTGGCTCCTCTTCCGAGAGTTGGGTGATGGGATTTTACGTGTGTGCAAGATGTTGTGCGTGCGTTCACGCACGGAACCTCGGTTTATAGTCTCATTCGAAGGACTGTATGGGAAATGGAGTCAGAACCAATGTTAACTCCGGGGGGGAACAATCCCCCTGTACCGAAATTCGAACCCGCAACTCCAGGATCACGAGTCCGGCGCTCTACCAACTGAGCTATTCCTGCCCCTGGAAATGCTTTAAAATGTGGATTGTTCACGTGTGGCACTTCCTAATAGATAATTTTTTTCCCCAGTTGCTGTAGTATGCTGATGATATCGTCTTCTTATTATCTCACTATGACAATTTCAGTAAGACTTTAAAAACTTCGTATGAGTTTTGTCAGACTTAGAAACTAGAAGTCAAACTTTTGAAACTTGGGTAATGCTTTTCGATGGGGCGACCAAAAAGTACATTGAATGTTTTTCGAATGATGCCAAAGTGTTCTTGACATTGTTAGGTCATGTAGATAACTAGGAATTTAATCAAAATAGAAAAAGAAATGAAAGTAGTGTGTTATGACCCTACTGCGTACAGCTAGAAATAAGAAATTTCCCATTAGTACAGTTTTCAAACAACAGTAGTTCCACTTTTATTGCGAGATGTGGGGTTATGAGAATGTGAAACGTTGCCGCTGAAATTCGTTAAATATGTGTTCAGATTAAACTACTATGACTTACTTGATTTATGGTGAGACTACGCCCAGTTTCCGTGACGCCTTGATCAAAGCCAGAATGATTTGATTTTGGTCAAACATTGTGTTACCCATCACTAAACATAAACTTTCTGCGTAGATGTGTAGCGTTCTATATTATTTACACGCTGTGGGTACGTTAGACTGAATTTGTCAAGGCGATGCATGCTGAAAGATGGTACGTGTTGTCTTAGGGCTCAATGGTCGTTTATTCATTGGGAGGCATCATGCAGGAAGAATGATTACAAGAAAACTATCCTTGGTTATGCTGGAAAGCTTTACAAAATAGCAGTATATCCTTAGCCATAGACAGTGTGATAAAAGCTATTTTTTGTATTGAGAATCTGATATAAATAATATTCCTGATATAAAAACATTATCAAACTTATTGAATGTAGTGATCACAAATCCCCTTTTGAGATAGCGAGAAAACATGGTGTCGAAAGACATGAATGGTTATTTAAAGAGTGTAATATGAACATTATTGGTAATGAATGTAATTTCATAACTGAGTGCCCGAAGTGTGGTATGCTACGAAAACAATGTTTATCTGTCTGTTATTGAGGAAAAAACGGAAATATGTTTATCACTTCTCAGAAATGATGTCACGAGGTTAAAAAAAGAAAAAAAAAAAGTTGAAAAAAAACGCAAATTTCACAAGAACGGGCAGCTTGTCTAGTTTTTTCTCCTCTTAGAATAAGAAGAAGCGACCACGTCTAAGC
>JADBJO010000963.1:217500-237500 GCA_016801955.1 Conus betulinus | reverse complement strand
TGCAGCGAAAGCACTCGCTCTTCTCGCAACAGTGTACAGCCATCCACAAGTAACGAACTGGATGTGAAAATTGAAAAAAAAAAAAAAAAAAAAAAAAAAACGTAGATGCAGGCATCTATGATTCCTGCAGCAGGTGCTTGACCTGATACAATAACTTCAGCCTCTCCAGTCTCTCGTTACTTCTTCAGATTGCACGTGTTGTTTGCGACCTAATCTCTTGTTCCAGTCCCACAGTTTTCAGTTTCATGTTCGGATCGTGCCTGCATTTTGTTTTAAGACGACGGATCGATCAAAGAAAAAAAAAATGTGATGGGCAGTCCCAGCAAGACCTCTCAATAATCTGTGCCAGAATATTTGTTGGTCATTTGTCTGGGTACAACAATAATGAGGCATGTTTTCGTCCTGATTTCACAGTGGTCTTGCAATCTGCTTGACACATCATCCGTCCAGGTTTGTGCGACATTATCTGTAGAGGATGTGGTGAATTGTTCCCGCGTGTCCGTGTCAGTAGCTTTACATAAGCATCGTCGAGTCTTGTCTGGTGGAACAAAAGAAAAAAAAAACACACACACACACACACACACACAAAGCTGCGTATTCCACGGCGTTGTAACGAACCTCGGTGCTTTCCTTGTCAAATCTTGACACTAAACAGTTTGCTGTTTCCTCCAAGAACTGTCACGAACACACACTCTTAATGGTGTGTAAACTAGCTTGGCTTCTTATAAAGACACGACGGGGCGTAGCTCACAATGGGTCTTAGTTTTTGACGGCGCAAACACCAAACCAAGAGTCACTGGTTTTGAGAAAAGGAAACGGTCTGTGTTGATTCCTTTTGGCATTGATCAGGTAGGAAGAAATGTTTTGCGTTTTTGTCCGTGTACACAGATGAAAACAGCTGATGAGAGAGAGACACAGACAGGTAGACAGACAGTGGCAGAGAGAGAGGGAGACACAGTCTGTCATTACTGTCAACGTAAATCCTTTCTCTCGGCAAACGGTACATTTTAAGCGAGCAGCGATCTGTGAAACCAGAAACCGACCCTCTCCACCGAAAGCTGGGGAAGACGGGAAACGTGATGACGGGAAACGTGACGTGTTCGAAATTACGGGCTCGCCCTTGAGCCACATTTGGTGAAAATCGGAGGAGGTGGTTTTTGCGTCATCTTGCCGTTGAGGAAAAAAAAAAAAAAAAAAAAAAGCGAACCAACAAAATCAGACGAAAACAAAGTTTCCTTCATGGAGATCATAACGAAGAGTTATATGCTTGCTTACGTCATGGATAGTAGAAGGGAGATAACACAGAAAGCAAATCATCCCAATCTGTGCCAAAAAAAAAAAACGGGGGGATAATACAGAAACCAAATCATCCCAATCTCTGTCAAAATACCGGGGGATAATACAGAAAGCAAATCATCCCAATCTGTGTCAAAATACTGGGGGACAATACAGAAAGCAGTTATCCCAATCTGTGTCCAAAATACTGGGAGATAATACAGAAAGCATTTCATCCCAATCTGTGTCAAAATACAAGTATTCATTCCCAACGTTTATCTGATACTTATCTGCTGCGATTTGACCCAGAACAAGTAACCGAAGAGAGCTATACGTTAGACACTTAATTTGCCTACCGAAATGTTGGAAAAATGGTCTGAATTTCTGCGGCCTTGGTGGGGGGAAGGGGAGGGGGAGGGAGACGGTGGCCTTTGTGTCCAGCCGGAGACAGTCCATGTAAACCGACACTTTGACGACTTTAACACGATCTCACCATAGACAGACACGTGAGAGGACATTGAAATGGAGGTCACCGTGAGAGCAGGCAGTGTGACACAGCAGAGCTGCATTTTTTTTTTTTTTTTTTTTTTTTGTCTTATGAAACTACAGCGGAGGTTGAAGACACTTATGGAGCTCCATTTTGGTCTGAAACCGCAGCGCTGTACTCTACGCATTTTTTTTTTTTCGTGTGGCGTCAAACAGACCCCTGAGATACAGACACCTGCATTGCTGGTCAGAAAGTTTGAGCAAGCCTCTCAGCAGAGAGACACATCCATGAAGTGGACCAACTCTTCTGTGTGTGATTCCTGCCTGCCCAGTGGAGCCCCTGGCAGCACGTTCCACTCTGGGCAGGAGCCGGCCCAGGCTGACACATCCCACCAGTAGTGAATCCCTGTGGTAGGTTTGGAACCCACTGCCTCACAGTCCTCCGTCTGCTACGCTAACTGCCGCACCACGGGGGCTCCACCTGTTAACACCTTTGTACTGATTCGAGCCCAATCAGTATGTCAGCACAAGACATCTTGTTCATACTGCTTTCAGTAAACTGCGAGGTGCTTCTGTCTCCAGCAAGAACATTCAGGGGCACAGACGAGTTGATCTCAACGTTGTAATAGCGGGAGTGGAAGGGGGAGGAGTCCCAAGGATGTGGCATGACCAACAGTTTCGCTTGCGTCGTCGTCTTCATGAAGACCTTTACTCTCAGTTGAGTCGGGAGCTTTTGGGAGTGGACATAGTCTCATTTTTTTTTAAGTCTACACTTTTTTTTTTTTTATCAGGCGAGAGTGTGGATTCGTTCATGATTGAATGAATTAATGTTGTGGCCTCTGGCAAAAAAAAAAAAAAAAAAAAGAAAAAAAAAAAAATCCAGATCATGCGAGTCAGATGGGGTCAATAAAATTTTGTTCGAACGCATGTCCCTACAGCCGATGGTCACTTCGTGATAAGACCTCTGGAAAATCATATGATGCGCGCTCATACACTTTCGGCGTTTATCTCTCTCTTTTTTTTTTTTTTCTTTTCTCTTCAAACGATTTCCATGTGATCTAAAAAAACGTATTTCTTTAAGCTTTAAAGGGTACTATGCCCCCATGTCGTGCTGTAAAACTGCCAGGTGTATACACAGGGGCCCCACTATGGGAGTGAAACTCACTGTCCTGTATGTATAACAACGTGCACACTCAGCCATGTATAAGATGTACAACAGTTCATAACATAGATCAGCAACCCGTGAGGCAGGTAAGACTAACACACAGGGACAGTTATTCCACTCGAATCCACTGCATCTAGTATACACATTGAAAAAAAAAAAAAAAAAAAAGTTACAGAAAAAATGTAAAGGTTCCACCAATTTTTTGCTTTGGAAGACCATAATGAAAAGTGACAAACGAACATTCAGCGCCCACTTACACAGACTGTACAATCTCCATATCTAGTAGCCAAACAACGGGGAGGCTGATATGCTATGGGTTATATCAAGAATGGGTTTTTTTGTTTTTTTTTGTAGAGTTGTATTAGGGGTAGTGTGTGTATGGGTGTGGTGAATAACTTTCCAGAATGAGTAAGTATGTATGCGCGCGCGCGCGCGCGCGCGCGTGTGTGTGTGTGTGTGTGTGTGTGTTTTCCTACTGCCTCCTGCCCTCTTGCCCTTTTACGTCGTTATGCTTGTATTCTTATGCGACTCTCTCTCTCTCTCTCTCTCTCTCTCTCTCTCTCTCTCTCTCCCTTCCCCTCTCTCTCTCACGGTTCTGCTGGAATGACTTCATTTATGATCCATATGCCATCCCCCCCCCCCCCCCTACCCGTGGTGACTAGGCTATCATTATGCATCCCCCCCCTCCCATTTATGCTTATTTTCTTTTCTTTTTTTTTTCCTTGGTGCTTCAGAATCGATTGTCTTGCACCTTCTTGGAATTTGTTTGATCGTCAGATTGTTCTAAACATGCTCTTTCCCGCCCCACCCACTCTCGCCTCTTTGTCCCTCGCTCCCTCTCGCTCTCTCTCTATCGCCCTTCCCTGCACTCCCTTCGCTCCTCTCCCTCCCTCTCTCTCCTCTCTCTCTCTCTCTCTCTCTCTCTCTCTCTCTCTCTCTCTCTCTCTCTCTCTCATTTTACTTTTTTTTTCCCCGTATCGTATTCTAGTCTAGTCACTTTCTGTTGCTTTATCTTACTTTGCATTGTTGACCCTACTCCGGGAGAGGACTGGATGAAAAAAAAAAAAAAAAAAAAAAAAAAAGAAAAAAAAAATGCTTATCTCTTATCCTCGTAAATAAAGAATTTTGTCTTGTCTTGTCTCGTCTCGTCTCGTCTCGTCCCGTCTTGTCTCGTCTTGTCTTGTCCTGTCTTGTCTTGTCCTGTCTTGTCTCTCTTCCAACAGAAGCTGAACCTGGCCGTCAACGACCTGAGCGAGCTGCCCACGGACATCGTGAAGATGGCCGGTCTGCAGCACCTGGACCTGCACGACAACCTCCTTGAGCAGCTCCCGGAGTCCCTGTGCAAGCTGCCCCAGCTGCAGACCATCGACGTCTCCGACAACAAGCTGCTGCAGCAGATGCCGTCCAGGTGGAACGCCCTGCGCCAGAAGTGCGAGGTCAAGGACGAGGAGCAGTCGCCCTACAAGGTGCGCGAGGAGGCATGGCGCCCGAGGACAGCGCCCAGACTCAGGGGCCGCGCGAGAGCGGCACCGTCCTGGGGGAGGAGGACGAGGAATTGGACGACAATGTGTGACCCGCCAACTTCCCACCCCAGTCCCCCACCCCGACCCCTCCAACCCACACCCACCCCGACCCCTCCAACCCACCCCACCCCCACCCCTCCCACCCACCCTACACCCCAACCTCGATGAAAGACAGGGTTTTTGGGGTTGAAAAGTTTAAAAAAAAAAAAAAAAAAAAAAAAAAATGAAGAAAAAGGAAACATTGAAGGAAATGAGAGAAAGGAGGATGGAAGAGGAGGAGGGATGATGGTGGTGGTGGTGGTGGTGGTGGAAAAAGAGAATGAAGAAGAGCTGAAGAAAGGACACACACACACACACACACACACACACACACACACACAACACACACACACACACACACACACACGAAAACAAGAAAGAGAACGTTTCAGTATAATACTGCGCGTTTAATGTTGTTGTAGTTGTTGTTGTGCTATAATGTATGAGTTTGTTACCGATCAGTTTTTTTTTTTCATTATTTTTTTTCTGTTATTTTTTTTTTATTTTTGTTTTGTTTTGTTTGGTTGGTTGGTTGGTTTTTGTTGCTCTATTTCAAAACGGAAATAAAGAGAGAAAGACTCAGAAGGGGAAGGGGGGAGGGACGATCGAAAGACGTAGGGATAGGAAAGAGGGGTGACAGACGGTAAGATAGCTTAGTGTGTGTATGTGTGTGTGTGTGAGTGAGTGAGGGAGGGGGGGGGGGGGGGGGGGGGGGGCAGGGGTCGGATGGAAGTGAAAGAGAAAGAGAGAGTAAAGGAAACCGACGAAGAAAGAAAGACAAGAGGAAAGGAAGAAGAAAGGAGGAGGAGCAAGCGAGAAACGCACAGGACAGCAGGATTGAACATTGCGGTGACTGCATGTGAAAAAAAAGTCGAAGCAAGAGAACGTCAACTGAGATATCGCACTGCGAAACAAAGGGAACCATGACATAAACCGAAACAACGCGTTTCGGCCCGAAGTCCTTCTACAAGCAAGACTAGTAAAAGCGATAAACAAGGGAGGAAACCCGTGCGTCCTGGAAGGACCAGGGGTTCATTGTTGTGTGAAGGAAAGTAGGCATGGTTGGGGGAAGTTGTGGGGTGGGGGGCGGGGGGGGGGGGGGGGGGAGAGAATTTGTCTCTGTCGTTTGTCGAGGTAAAGGGCTGAAACCCCGTTGCTTCTATACTTTTTCGCGTTTTTGCTCCGTTCATATGGAGGTCTTGTCACCCTGCTTTGATTGTCTCGTAAGAAGTAGAACAACAGCGAGAAAGAAAGACAGAAAGAAACACTGGATTGAGATAACGAAATAGGACAAAAAGAAAGGGGCACTTATACGATAGCATGCTCAGAGCGATGTGTTGTGACCATCAGCGCCAGCGAACAAGTCGTAGTAGTCTGCCTTTGAAAAGGGAAAGAGAAGTTTTTTTTTTTTCAGAATTTTCATTTTATTTAGGGTTTTTTTTTTCATATCATTTCCGTTTGGTTTCTTTTATTTTCATTTCTTACTTGTTTGTTTTGTTCAGTTAGGGTATTTTGTTAAGAAGCACTACTATTCTGGATACAGGCGGGAGAGGGGACGGATTGTATGTAATGTAGGTGTGTAGGGAATGAAGTGGAGGTAAACTGAAGACAGTTTGTAATTGTGAAAGCGAGTCAGGTAGCATCGGAGGTGGGGGGAGGGGGGGGGGATGAGGGGGGGGGGGGGGGGGGGGGGAGGGGCAGAATGGCGCTGGAGTTAAAGAGTCGAAAAACCTTTTTTTTTCCTTTTGGGTAAAACGAGAGGATTAAAACATTTTACGAAGAGCATTTTTTTTTTTACAGTGAGGATACTTGCATTTTTCCCCTTAAAAATTGTAGACCGTTTTTGAATGATGTTGGTATCAAACAGCTTAAAACCTTTCACACACACACACACACACACACACACACACACACACACACACACGCACACAACACACACACACACACACACACACATACACACAACACACACACACCGCTGAAAACTTCAAGTTTGAATCGGAAATGTGATTTGGAAAAAGTAGTACCACTCCAAAACAATAGCAATTTTGGAAGCTGCAAGAAGTTTCCGAATGCATGAAGGCGTTGTGAACTAAGTCAGATAGGAGATTAACCAACGGGGAAAGGCTTTTCTTTTTTTTTTTTTTAACTGGTTTAAAACAAGAACTTTGGAAACACTCAAGTAAAGGGAAGACTAGGGGAAAAAAATATTAAGAGGATTTCAGAAATGGAGAGAAGGGATTCAACATGCAGAGGGCGCTGATAGCTGAGCAAGTCGAAGAAAAAGCTGACAAGGAAAGAGAGCGAAGACAAAGACAGAATTAAAAACAAAACAAAAAAGAAAAGAAAAAAAGGAAGGGGGTGGGGGGGGGGGGGGGGGGGGGGGGGGGGGGGGGGGGGGGGCGAATGACGAAAAAAAAAAAAAAAAGTAGTAAGAACAAAAAATCAGAATGGAACGAAGGAAGAAGGAAATGAAATGACCCACACATGTGGAGGAGGCGAGGTTTCTGTGTTGTATTCACCGGGCGCTTCTGGTAACGTGTCTATGAGGTGGAACAGATAACGGCAAGCAACTTTCACCGGAGTGGCTGGGTGTACCTTGAAATCCTTTTTCCACAGAAGGGGCCAGAAATGACTGTTTCTCGCCCACGCGCCGGAGGAGGACGCCAAGTTCCCTGAAGAGATGGTGTGTCGGTATCTGAGAGGCAGCCAGGTCCTTGTGTAAGAAGATGATGAGGTCGTTTGACCCCCCACCCGCCCCCCACCCCCCACCCCACCCCCACCCATCTACCCCACGCTCCCCTACCCCTGCACTTGGGTGTGGCAAGCAGCACCTTCGCCTCGGGCAAAGAAAGACAAACAGAAAAGGTTCCGAGTTGATGTTGGAAAGTGAAGAGGATTTTTGTTTCCCGACGTACCATGCTCATTGGGAATTCTGAAAAAAGGGTGGTGAGACAAGCGGGTGGGGCGGGGAGGGAGGGGGGGGGCGGCTTGAAAATGAGTCAAAATTGCTTAGATTAGATTTTAAAAAAAGCAACAACAAAAAATCGTAGAACGGCAACCAAACCAGCAGACATTCAGCTAGGTCGAAGGGAGCTGTAGTTTTCTGTTGATTCCGTCCTGCGCCACAGATAAGCGCCAATTTAAAATATCCCTGCAGTCATTCTCACAATGCTTCTCATTTCTTCCCCCCCCCCCCCCCCCCGAGATCAGTGGAAAACGGTTCCAAAGTTATTGCGTGATCTTCCTAACAGACAGACGAAGCCACAGATGGAGGTAGAAGCGTTACCACCTCGATAGACAAAAGTTTGAATTGCCTTGGTTACAGAAAATGTGGGTGGGAGGGAGGGGGGGGGGGGGGTCGTTTGTTTTCTTCCATTAGGATTTTAGTTTTAACAAGAGCAAAATAATTTGTCACGAAGAACTGAGTCTTTTCCTCTTTTTTTCCCCTTCTTTTTATGAGATGGGTATTAGTGTTTTGTGAGCAATATTGGTTTCAGAAATCGACGGTGTAAGAAACCGAGGTGGATGATTGTTTTCAGTCAGGAGGTGTTTTGGAATTGATGACGATTACCTGAGAGGGGAAAAAAATAGCTCTGAACACATTTAAGAGATAACTAAATGCTTTTTTTTTTTTTTGTAAAGTGTATGTAGAAGCTAACATTCAACAGGCTTGTCAAACATGAAGAGCTTTACAGAAATGGGGAAAAAAGAGTTCTAAAAGACACTTTGAGATTGTGTTTAAAGTGAGGGTGATTAACAACAACAACAACTTGGTGTCAAAACTGCAGAAGAATTCTGTATAGAGCCTTTGTTTTGTAATAGAAATATGAGGATTGGGGGCAGATCTGATTTTTATTAAAAACTGGATAGAAAATGGTGCATTCTGCATGCGGAATCTTTTAGACGAAAATGGTGATTTTTTTTTTGTTTGTTTGTTTGTTTCCAGTCCTTTGTCAATAGATATAACATTAGTACAGGTTTCGTAACATATAACGGTTACATCAGTACTGTGAAAAAGTATTCGGGAGAAGCTGGAGTAGAAATAAAATATTATGAAAAAGGTGAGTCAAGTAAACTGTCTGTGACATGTTCAGTTTCAAGGGAAACCCTCACTTTATTATGATTTACTGAATCAAGACACTCAAGAGCCAATTTTTTTTGCAAGAAATGGAATGTAAGATTATCGAAGGATGTTAATTGGGCTAACGCTTTTCAGAAAATGCGACAGATAAAAGATATATTAAGTTAAGATGAGTTTAGGTTAGAATTAATACTAAGATACTGACAACCAATGCTGGTTTGAAAAACATCGGCATTGAAGATTCAGAAAAATGTTTTTTTTGGTAGAGAGAAAAAAAAGAAAACATTCAACATATATTTTGGCACTGCCCTCGTGTTCAAACTTTCTGGCAAGAATTTCAAAATCAAATGAATAGAAAATGCGCATCGATGAATCTACTGCTGAATGAAAATACTGTCCTATGTGGTTGTGACAATGATTTTAGATCGGATAAAAACATTTGACTTAATTCTTTTACATGCTAAATTTTATATTTACAAATGTAAATATGGAAAAAAAAATGTGCCATTATTTCAAGTTTTCACTGTGTATTTGAAAGCAAGATAGGAAAAAAAAAAGAAAACGCATGCCGCATGTCTTCAAATGTTACTTGCAAAGTTTGTTTCACAGTGGCTCCCATATTCTGTTTTATTGGATTAATGCATTTTTTTCTTTGCAAGGTTTCCAAATAATATGACAACGGCTGGTTGCTTTGTTTTCTCTACTTGATTGATTTATATTCATTTAAATGTTTGTATGTTAACCCTCTGTTATTATTATAGTGTTTATATGTGTCCATGATAGGATTAAAAAAACAACAACAACAACAACAACAACAACAACAACAAAAAAACGCAAACAGTGTTTATTAAGTGATTGAAGTTATCATTTTAATGGTAGCAGTATTAGTAATAGTAGTAATAGTTGGGGTGGTTGTAATAGTGCTATTGATGGTACTAGTAGTCACAGTAGTAGCAAGGTGGTGATGTCGATGAGGATGATTATGATGATGATGGTGATGATGCATGTATGTTTGTTGTTGTTGTTGTTGTTATCTTACGACATTAAGTATGCGTTTCGCTTTTTGTATTCGTTATTTGTAATGTGTTCTTAAGTTTTGAAAAAACAACAACAACAACAAACAGCAATGATAATGATTATAGTGATAGTAACAATAACGATGATGACGATGATAATGATAATAGTAATAACAATAAATGATAATAAGAACAGTAATAGTGATAATAATGATCATTACAAAAGTGTAATCAAGTCAAGGGAGCGAGAGGAACGGGTTCTTACAACAACAACAACAACAACAACAACAACAACAAGCAACAACAACGACGACAACAACAACAACAACAAAAGATGGCATGTTGTTGTTTGATTGATGAACTGTTGTTGATCTTTTTTAAGTATATGTCCTACAGACGATAGAATATATCAAATCTCAGTGAAGGCGGGGGGGGGGGGGGGGGAGTCAGGTGGGGTGTAGAGAGGATAGTTTCTGGAACGCTAAGGATCTGAAAAGCAGCAGGCCAGGCAACTGTGTCCGACATGACAAAGATGCAAGATGCGGATTGCCATGACCTGGGCCAGTGACCTTCACCCTTGACTGGGCAAAGGGGCGGGGAGGGGACGGAGATGAGAGGAGAGGTGCCCAAAGAAGAGAGAGAGAGAGAGAGAGAGAGTGTGTGTGTGTGTGTGTGTGTGTGTGTCTGTGTGTGTGTGTGTGTGTGTGTTTATAGATGGTCAGGATCTCAGTCTCGCCCGAGAAGGTTTTCTTACGTTATGCAGTTAACATTACAGTAGACGTCAGGAAATAACGGAGGAAGATTAAAAAGTTAACAACACCCTAAATACCGCATTCCTACACATTTTCATACTACAAACATTATTTTTTGGTTTTTTGTTTGTGTTTTAATTCATAAAACAGGGAGGAAGAGAAAGGAAATGACACTCTTCCTTCCCCTCCACCCCCCCCCCCCCCCCCTTTTCAACTCCCACCATGCCGTGTGTGGGACTCGTGCGCGTGCGTGCACGCGCCAAGTTAACTCTTGCACGTGCAAAAAAAAAAGTTGTTGCTGTTGTCTTCAAATGTGGTGACTGCTGATTTATCACAAAACTAAGGTTAAAAAAAAAAGAAAAAAAGAAAAAAAAAGCAGTGGAAGGAAGGGGGGGGGGGGGGGGGGGGGTGGGGCCTACATGAAAAGGACAAGGCGTTAACGATGCTGGGGCATTGAAAATGAATGATACAGAGCATGGGACAGGGTGTTCAGGACTATCGGGAAACAAATTAACCGTACTCGTTATGTTTATTATCATTAACAGATATTTAAAAAAACACCTGCACCCGTTACTACATTATTGTGTTAATGTGTATTGTTAGTGCTACTATCATCGGCATCATTATTATTATTGTTGTTGTTTTTGAATGATTATCGTGATGAATCGTTACTGTCGTTATTGTCATTAGTATTGTTGTTATTCTTGTTACTAATATTATCATTATTGCCATTATTATCATCATCATTATTGATTATCATTATTATTATTGTCATCATCATCATCATTATTACTTTTATTATTATCATTATTATCATTTCAAAATTTACAGGAGTAGAAGT
This sequence comes from Conus betulinus, assembly GCA_016801955.1. Taxonomy (NCBI): domain Eukaryota; kingdom Metazoa; phylum Mollusca; class Gastropoda; order Neogastropoda; family Conidae; genus Conus; species Conus betulinus. The sequence goes on along the minus strand of JADBJO010000963.1, from coordinate 226,319 downwards.
AGTAGCTGTAGCACTGGTACAAGTAGTAGCAGTAGTAAAAAAAAAAAAAAAAAAAATTCGTAGAGAAGACACATTTGAACGATTTGATCAATCGTTTAACAAGTTGTATGCAGTCAATACATTAGTATTAGTAATAATGGTAGTGGAAGTGGTGGTATAAATGGTGACAATAGTAGCAGTAGTGTTGCTATTGTTTTTGTCATAATAAATATTCGTATTATTATAGGGTAACAGAGAAACTGCAGAAGCTTTATTATTATCACTAATAATTATCCTTTCATTTCTCATCGCTATCACTACTAGCGGGGGGAAACAAATTATACGAAGCATGTACTGAATCATCATTTGAAAATAATATCTAAAAACAAGTTACAAATTGGAGGGGTTAGCTAGTTAGCCCTGAACGAAAGGGGAGTAGGTGGAGGGGGGGGGGGGGGGGGGGATACATGACTAAACCCGATTATACTGAAAGGCATTGCCAAAAAAAAAAAAAAATGATGATGATAAGATTAAAACAAATTTCAAGAAGTACAGGAATAAGATTGAAAAAGAAGAAAGAGAGAAAAAGAGCAGGGACGGTAAGAGAGAGAGAGAGAGAGGATCATAGGCAGCGGGAACTTAGCTTGGGAAATGGGGAAAAGGGTGGGGAGGGAGGGGAGGGGTCAGAGAGAGGAGGGGTGTACTACTAACACGCGGCCTCGCCCCTGCAAATCCCTTCATTTTGACACCGAGATTTCCGCTGCGGCCACGGCACACGTTCCCACGCCATAAAAAGCGGCTCAAGTTAATACGATGTGCATGTTCATTAAGGACTCCGTCAGGACAAAAAGAAAGAAAAAAAATCCAATGCTACCTTGAATGGATGGAAAACCGAATGAGACACGCTACACTGAAAACGCAGGGATTATCGAACACGGCAATCCCCCCCCCCCCTCCCCTGTCCACCCACCCACCCACCCCACCCCGAAATGGGGAACGCGATTGAACGCACGTGCAAGATCTGCGAAGCATGACGCATTCACGCACGGGATCTCAGGGCAGGGTTTCGTCCGAAGAACAAGGAGCAGACCGGAGCGGTCGGAGATGGTTGTTCCCAAGAGAAACCCCACTTCCAGCTTGGTTGTCGTCGCCTGTATTGTAGCGGGAGTGATTCTGTGGTGTAAGGAAGAGGTGGGCGGGGTACCTCTTCATTTGTGAACACTCAGACAGGGTCGCAATTTTTTTTTGTGTGTGTGGACTTGTTTATTTGTTTCTTCACGTATTTCTTTATTCATTCTTGGAGAGCAGTAATATTTGTCTGAGGACAAAACAGATATCGTTTGTTTTGTAATCTAGGAGTCCTCATTGAGAAGAAAAAGAAAAAAAAAAAAAATGGTGTATCGTTTCCAGTGTCGGGTATTTTGGGTTATATATTTATTTTTATAGTCATTTTTTTAACATAGTTATGTATTTACCCATTTTCATCATTGACATTTGTGATCTTTTCTGCTTGCTTTTTTTTTTTAACTTTGTTTCGTAGGATTAAGCTGTAAAGCGTTGTGCGCAAGTTTTCATTCTGTGATAATGTTACTTATGAAATATTTATCTGCATTGATATATGTGTATACCTTTTTTTTTTTTCAATCTACATCGTGAATTTGTTTCTTCTTCTTTTTTATGTTTATATCCCAGAAATTCAAGTGAGATTTTTTTTTCTTTGTTTACATTCCCCCCAAAAATCATATGGGGTTTACTTTTTGCTTTAGTCTCAGGAAATCTAATGCGATTTTTTTTCTTCTTTGATTATGTCCATGCCTTTAAATCAAATGGAAGTGTGATTTTTACCCTATCATCTTGTGTAGTTTCACTGTCACGGACACATTTCGTCGTACTGAGTTACCGGGGAAAGCGCTCAGCCAACGTGAAGATTTGGAAGAGGAGAAGGAAAACGAGGAAACAGGAGCTGGAGCGGGGTGGGCGGGGGAGGGGTGGGGAGGGGCGGTTAAGAGTCTGTTTTGATATCTATTTCAAGAGTGTTTTGTCCACCGCTTTGTTCATTTACTTATTCATTTATTGGAGTTTCGGCCAATCACATGGATGCTTTTCCATCCGCGTGCCTTAATCAACTTGACAATGACATCGATGAGACTTGATGCTGTTTTCGTACGAGTAAGTGTTCAGGAAAAAAAAAAAACTCAAACACACAAACAGAAAAAAGAAACAACCAATCAAATAAAAAAAAAAAAACCATCAAAACAAAAACAAAAAATCACACGCAACACACGCGCGCACACACACACACACACACACACACACACACACACACACACACACACACACACACACACACACACACACACACACACATATATATATATATATATATATATGTATATATATGTGTGTGTATGTGTGTATATATATGTGTGTGTTTGTGTGTGTGTGTGTGTACGCGCGCGCGCGCACCGTAGAAGGATCATTGATTTATTATATTTCCGTCTGCAGTTACTATCTTGTCGAACTCAAATTGATTAAGATCATGAAGCGATCAAATAAGATATCAGATATCAAGGATGCAAACTACTTTGTATCATATTTCAATCGTTATTCCATGTTATGATCCGTTTCTTGACGAACCGGCGGATATTAGAGAAGAGGTGTGATTGTCACATCATTTATTTATATAATTCTGAATATCACCATCCGCTTTTTTTTTTTTTTTTTTTTTTTTTTGTTATTATCTTCCCTTGCCTTATTTTACGCAGTCTCTTAAGCACTTTTTTTTTCTTCAGCAGTTTTCTGAGATGATTATATTCAATAGACAAGCCTATTATTTTAATCACATCATTCGAGTCTCTCTTGATCTTATTAGAACAAGTGTGAATGAGGCAGTGCGGGTGGTTTTTTTTTTTGTGTGTCACACATGAATTCAGACTGTTCCCTTTTTATGTACCTGTTTGTGCGTCTCTCTCTCTCTCTCTCTCTCTCTCTCTCTCTCTCTCTCTCTCTCTCTCTCTTTCTCTCTATATATATATATCCGTCTCTCTCTCTCTCTCTCTCTCTCTCTCTCTTCGCGTGCGTGTGTGTTTGCGCGTGCGCGTGCGTGTGTGTTTGCGCGTGCGTGTGCGTGTGTGTGGCGCGCGGGCGTGTGCGCGTGTGTATGTGTGCGTGTATCTTTTTTGTAGTAGATAAATGACTTGTTTTCATGTCAGTCTTTCATGCCCTTCAAATTAGAAAAGTCTATGAAATGGCTCGTGTCTTCGGTCTTGCCTTCCTTCGCTAAATCATTGAAAACATCAGTTTGTTTACCTTCAAGGTGTCTATGCACTAGAACAGAGAAAAGAGTGTTCTTGTAGTTGTAATCTGGCGACTAGGAAGTGAAACTGACCATAGTTTGAACACCCCAGTCTCCGATTGCAATTTCTCTCCGATTCTTAAATTTCTGCGCCAGTCATTTCCTACTTTCTTCTCGCTTTTCTCTTTGTCCTGGGCTGTTTCTGCCCTTTTTTTTTTTTTTCTTTTTCCTTCCTTTTTTTTTAATTGTCACTCACCACTTGTTCCTACCTTTGTGGTCCATGCTTCTGTTTGTGTGTTTTTGACGGTCCTCGCGCGTATTTTCCTTCTACGTAGAATTGATTAAAAGAAAAAATCAGCTTTTTTGTCTACGTTTTTCTTTCCTGTGCGGTCCGTTCTTCTGTTCTTTGTTCCAACAATATCTTTGTATTTTTTGTCTCTTGTAGAATATATAACGATCCAGCTTTTTTTTTCTTTTTGGGGGGTGGGGGGGGTGGGGAGGAGTGTTCTTGTAGTTGTAATCTGGCGACTAGGAAGTGAAGACTGTCCATAGTTTGAACACCCCAGTCTCCGATTGCAATTTCTCTCCGATTGTAATACACTTTCAGCTTCGATCCTAACGGGATAAATATTGTCTGTAAAGACCAGGGGTCAAGAAGAAAATGTGTCCTAATTATCTACCGCCATCATTTTTTTTTCTCTCTTCCTTCAGCATCAGTGGTAAACGTCCTCTAATTGGTCCACAGAATAATCGTCGTTCTCACGTTCCATGAAGTGGAGTACTAGGCAAAAATAATAATGGCGGTAAGACAGTCGTCCAGTCCATACTTAGGCCGAAACGCCCGCGCCAAATGGGTACCAATCGCCAGACAGTTTACAAGTTCTCGACGAATCGCCTCGCCCGACTCATCATGAAAAGAGACGAAGGTAAGTGCCCGGATGGCTCAATGGCAAAGCAACTGGTCTTACAGTCAGGCGGTTGTGAGTTCCAATCCCCGAAGACCCCCTGCCTTAAGCTTTGGCATCGTTGCTGTTCTTCTTTAACAGATTGTCGTTTCGGTGGCATGAATGCTGTGTTGGATTGGCCGCTGGTCTCCTGTTCTTCCAGAATGGTGATCTCTGTCTGCTATGTCACCTTTTGCAAGATGTAAGTCATTAGTGAATGGAATTAAAGCAACTGTCTGAAAGAAAAGGATGCGAGCGTTCAACGTTTCAGTCGCCGGTTCAGCTTCCCGCCGCTCACATTTGAAACCGAATGTTCATGATGATATCACAGACCTCTGGCAAGGGGACTAGAATACACAGACGGGTCACAAACTTTTACAGATCCGTGCAAACTTAAAAGAGTTCCTCTCATCTACCTCTGGTGGTCTCAAAGAAGAAGAAACGGTTTTATGCCGGTTGCACATTGGCCATTCATTTTTAATTTTGTTCGCATTTTTTAAAGAGTGAAGAAGGCCAACGTTGCGTCCCATGTGATGAACGTCTCGGCATTAGACACATTGTCATTTAATGTAGGGCTACATGATTCAGACGTTCACACCTTATGGCAAGTTCAGCTTCGTCTTCTGTTTCTGTTCCAAGAGTATCTTCTTTCGTGGCCCTGCACAAAATACATAGCTACCTTCTTCTTCTTCTTCTTCTCTTCTTCTTCTTGACTGTGCACAGAATTTTCTTTCTTTCTTCTTTCTTCCTGCGCAGGCTGATACTCCTGCGGGCACTCCTTCTGTAGACAGGCAAGTATTAATCCCATCTACCCAACAAAGGGAGTGGAGTTTTTTTGTGTATGACCGATTTTAATACCGCCATTAAGACAGCCATACTCCAACTTCGGGGAAGGTGCATGCTATGTGTAACGTGTCATCCATACCAACGGCCAAACCGGCCTTCTCTTCCGAAAGTTGGTGATGGGATTCGACGTGTGTGTAAGATGTTACGCGTGCGTTCACACACGGAACCTCGGTTTATAGTCTCATTCGAAGGACTGTAAATGGGAAATGGAGTCAGAACCAATGTTAACTCCGAGGGAGAAATCCCCCTGTACCGAAACAGCCCGGCGGAGATTCGAACCCACAACCCCAGGATCACGAGTCCGGCGCTCTACCAACAGGGCTGTTCCGGCCCCCATGCACAGAATGAAACAGCTCCCTGTTGTGGGGAGTATCTGTAGTCAGAGGGGTACAGCATTTGCCATCGGAGCTGACGATTGTGAGTTCGAATCGATCGTGGGGTCGGATTTTTCGGCTGGAAAACACCTTGTTGTCCAAACAACAGGTAGCGGGTGCCTGATTCGGTTCAGAGAAGTTAACGGTGGTGGAAAGAGAGGATTAGCATGGCCTCGTCTTTTATCATGTCGTGGCCCTCTGACAGCTGTCTGCCCTCTCACGGCCAGTGAGCTGTGGCCAAGTTCACTTTCCTTGTCAGTCATAGGTATGTTTTTATTTAGGGGGATTGTCACATCACGGAGGGTATCCCCATTAAAAAAATGGCTTCTTTCTTGTGAGTCATAGATTTGTTGTTTTAGGGGAATTGTCACACTACGGAAGGTATCCCCATAAGAAAACTTTTCTTATGAGTCATAGATATGTTTTTTTGTTTTGTTTTGTTTTGTTTTGTTTTTTTTGGGGGGGGGGGAATTGTCACACTACGGAGTGTATCCCCATTCTCCGTTCTTCGGCAGATTTCCGTAACTTTGCTTTTCTTCCTTGAAAAATAAGTCATGGTAATGATGAAATTAATGATAACAGCAACGCTAGTGATGATGATGATGACGACGATGAGGAGGAGGAGAAGGAGGAGGATTACAGTAATAATAATAAGAACACGAATGATGATGATTTTAGTAATAATAATATAATAATAATGGTACTTCTAAAACGGTTTTTTTTTTTTTTAAAGTATTTTGTAATCCAGTTTCTTGCTAAAAGAAACCTGATTGATAACTATGTGTTTCAATATTCGCAAGCAGATGTGTCAAGTAAGTTTGCAAAACTTAATGTAGTGTGTTAAGTGCTGACTTTCTCTCTCTCTCTCTCTCTCTCTCTCTCTCTCTCTCTCTCTCTCTCTCTCTCTCTCTCTCTCTCGTCTTTTTTTTTCTCTTCTTATCGTCTTCTTTTCTTCTTCCTTCTTCGTCTTCTTTTCCATTGTAGTCTTTTTCTTCCTGATCTGTTCTCCCTCTTCTTCTCCTGTTGCTTGTTCTCCCTCTTCTCCTGTTGCTTGTTCTCCCTCTTCTCCTGTTGCTTGTTCTCCCTCTTCTTCTCCTGTTGCTTGTTCTCCCTCTTCTCCTGTTGCTTGTTCTCCCCTCTTCTCCTCCCTGTTGCTTGTTCTCCCTCTTCTTCTCCTGTTGCTTGTTCTGCCCTCTTCTTCTCCTGTTGCTTGTTCTCCCTCTTCTCCTGTTGCTTGTTCTCCCTCTTCTTCTCCTGTTGCTTGTTCTCCCTCTTCTTCTCCTGTTGCTTGTTATTAATGTTGCTGTGTTCGTCGTCCCTCTTCTTCTCGTCTTTCGTCGTCGTTATCGTTTCCGTCGTCTTCTTCTTTTTCCTCTTTTTTTTTTTTTTTTTTTTTTTTTTTTTTGTCTCTTCTTAATTTTTTGTTCTCCTTTTTTTCCACCACTGAAACGACGGTCAATCTAATCTATTCTAAAATAATCTATCTATCTGTCTATCTATCTATCTCTATATGTGCGTGTGTGTGAGTGATTTGTGTGCATGTGCGTGCGCACGAATGTGTTTTATGTTTATACGTAGATAGGTGGAAAACTAGATTAAAAAAAATATATATATATATATATATATATATAATGCTGAACAATTAAGTAGTGGGGGAAAACAAGTGCAGGTTAACAATTCTATCATTATAGTAATGATTTGGCAAAGATTAGAAACTGAGAGGGAAAATATATATATATATATGTTTGTGGGGGTTTTTTTTTGTTTGTTTGTTTTTTTTTGGGGGGGTTGTTTTTTTTTTTACAACACAAAGTTCGAATCAAGTGCATTAATATCTACATTTGAATCAAGAACGAGTCATTTGGTTCAGAAGGGGAAGCAACAGAAGGAGGGGGGATCCAACGGTTTTTGTTATTGTTTTCTTTGTCTTTTTTTTTTCCCATGAGAATTTTACGATCGAAAAATTGTTAGTGGTAACATCATGCTTTTGTCGATAGATGCAAGTGCAAGATGCTAACATCTCCAGAGGAACAAACTCTTATCCGAACACAACACTCACATGTAAGAAACAACATCGTAAACACGAAAAATAAAGCCAGTGACAAGGAAAAATATCGGACGGGAAGTTAGGAACATAATTTACTTCAGAATAATCAGGTGAAACAGAGACACAGAGAGAGGGAGAGCAACAGACAGACAGAAAGAAAGATGGAGAATGAATGGGAGAGTGGGGAGGGGGAAAGGGATGAAATAATAGAATTTACAGAGGTTTTTTGTTGTTGTTTTTTTTAAACTGAATTATGTTAAAGAGAAGGTCGTTAAGTCAAGTGTGGAAAATGACTTTTGTTTCAATCATTGACATCTTGACGGTGACAATGTGGAAAAAACATTTTCTGAAAAAGAACGGTTTTAAAAACCCTTCCCATACACCCTTGGTGCAAAGTACACCCATACTTTTACTCAGTGTTTCATATTTCTAGTATTATTCATACGATCATGCTAACATTTTATTATTTGTTTGCCACAATGAGGAAATTATCCAACATATCCCCCCCCCCCCCCCCCCCCCCCAACTCAGATTTGAAACCGAATGTTAGTGATTATGTCAGAGACCTCTGGCAAGAGGACTAGAATACACAGCGGGATAACAAACTGTTACAGACCCGTCCAAATCTAAAAGAGTTCCTCTCATCAACCTCTGGTGGTCGCAAAGAAGAACACTGGCCATTCATTTTTAACTCATTCGTATCTTTTGCAGGGTGAAGAAGCTCGACGTTGCGTCCCATGTGATGAATGTTTCAGCATGAGACACATTCTGATTCAAGGCAGGGCAACAAAGCAGACATAGGCGCTTTACGGCAAGTTCAACCAAGACCTTGTTCCGAGATGATCCCCCGGTTTTGATTTTCTTTTGGAAAGAAATCAGTGTTTTTCAGAAGATTAGTTTTTAACTTGAGTGTGACAGGCTCTTTTTTTGTGGGTCTTTTGATGGATAGAAATTAATGGTATTGAGTGTTAGTTCTGCATAATTATTCTCTCATTTTTTTTTGGTTGTTTTGTTTTGTCTTGTTTGTTTTTCTTCTTTCTTTTTAATAGTATTTCAGTCCTGATATGGCTTTGGCGGTCGGCGGGGCTTAAAAGCAACACTATCTGATTATGATTTGATAATTATTTTGTTAATAAAAGTTCCCAGCATGTGCTGCCCCCAAAATGATGCAATTTCGTCTCTTGATAAACAAAGCAAACAAAACGTCGTACTAACGAAACATGCTGATTGAAATCACATTGAGGCAAAACCTCTGTGACGTCAGAAGACCATCTCGCCCGTGACGTTCTACAGGGTATCCGCGTGCTTCAGGAGAAGGGCAATCGCCAGACCGT
>JADBJO010000963.1:210000-212500 GCA_016801955.1 Conus betulinus | reverse complement strand
GTATAGATATAGAGAGCGAGAGAGAGAGGCAGTAGCGAGATGAGGATAGAGAGGACGAGCTTCTATCAGATAGAGAAGACTTTTCAGGAAGGCCCCCCCCCCATGACGAAAAGAGAGAGAGAATCCTCGAGCGCGTCGTCCTAGAAGTCTGAAATTCCCTTTTCCCTAGGACCTTATAATCGCGCGTCTAGCCGCGTCGAGCCGCCACACACAACAAACACAAAAAACAAACAAAAAACCACAAACACAAAAAAAACCAAGGGACAGTCCGAGGTGTGTAGGTTTGTCTCGGTCCTGTGCTGGATCCTCATTGCACCCATCACCCCAAACACAACCAACCACCAAACACCCCACAACAAAAACGCCAAAAACACAAAAAAATCCACCACAAAAACCCAAACCAAAAAACCCAAAAACACACACCAAAACCAAAAGAAAAAAAAACACCCCACAACCAAAATCACAAACAACAAACATCAAAAAAACCACCCACCAAACACCATCCAAAAAACAAAACCCCAAACCACACCAAACACCAACCCCCCCACCACCAAACACCCCCCCACCCCCACAAAATAAAACAAAAAACCCTAAAAAAAAAACTAATGATGATTTATGGTTATAGAGGACAAACACCCCCCGCCTTTGTTTTGTCGGGACCTCTGGGTCAGTCTCCTAGTCCGTATGTCTAGATACATAGATATATAATGAGATATACGACGCTACATCTCCTCTCATATGAAAAGAGAGAGCGAGATAGAGGTCTATATTTTACTCTCCTCTATATCTATCTCAGTCTGCTCATAGTTTGTAAGGTACCAGTATGTTCTAAAAAAAAAGAAGTTTAGTGCTATAATTGTTTTCTGTGTGGTCTTTATCCTCTTCCGTATCTCCGTTTCAGTTTTATCTCTCTCTATATAGATAGATAGCCTCTCATCTCACATCTCATGTTCTCTCTATAATCTTTCTATCTATTATCTCTTCTCTCTATTCTATCTCTCTTCTGTATTCAAAAAAAAACAATTCTGTATACCACCCACCATGCACCTACACACCGCCAACAAACAAAACAATGTCTCTATCTCTTCTCTCTCTACTCTTCTCTTCCTCTCCTCTCTATACTCGTCTCTCTATCTCTCTATACTCAATGGCAATTCCTTTGTGTCTGCGATGGTCTGGCTCCGATACCACATCCCCCAACACCCACAACACGTAATATTATCTATCCACATCTCCTCTCTCTCTCTATCTTCCCACTTTCTATGTATCGCCGGTCTCTTCTCTCGCCCACCCCACGCTGGTCTCAGTCTACGTGTAAGTAAGTCTAGACCCACCATACTTAAAAAATTTGATTGTATAATGTGTTTTGCTGTCCTCGAGGTCTATGTCTAAGTCAGTCAGTCTCGATCTCATTAGATATAGCCATCTATCTCTCTATGCATCTCTCTCTCTCTCTCCTCACCTCTTTAACCAATTTCTATGTCTGCTGTCTCTATCTATCTCAGCTCTCTCTCCTATGTGTCAAGTAAGGCTATCTCACACCAAAAATCCAACTCTGCAAATTTATTCTATCTAGTTGTCTTTTGTGTCAGTCTGTCTCTCCCATTCACTCTCTCTATCTATTCTCTCTCTATACTATATAGCAATATAATTCAGTCCTCTCTATCTATATGCTGTGTTGGTTTGCTTCGGTTTTTTGCTTTTTGTTGTGTAAAGTCCAAAGTCTGTGTTTTTGTTATTTTTTGTCATTCTTGTTGGTCTTCGGCCTCTTGTATTTTGTATGTACTAGGTCCAATCCCCTACCCCCCACTGAGCTTTATGTCCTGTTTGTATATTGCTATCTCTAGGCCCCCCCCCCACCCCCACCCCCCCAACCCTCCTACTGTTTATTTCTCTTTGCTTTTCTGTGTCTCTGTCTGTATTCTGAACCACTTTGTATATCTCTCAGTCAAGTCAGTCAATCTGTCTATCTGTTTGTCATTCTGCCTGCCTCTCTCTCTCCTCTCTCTCTCTATCTCTCTGACTCTCCTCGCTCTTCTCTCTCTCTATCTTTTAAACGTGGACTTACATCATCCCTTTGAATTTTTTTCCTTTTCATGGGTGACCACATCCCAGTTGTTTTAACATTTGATGTTTTTTTTTTTATCTTAAATCACTCACTCACTCATCGCTTATTGCCCCTCCTGGGGTAAAGGCCGCCAACCAGTAGGACCTCCAGGCATATCTGTCCTGGGCTCTTTTCTCCAGCTGGTTCCCAAGTCATCCCCATATTCCTGATGTCTATATCCAGAGGGGTCCCTGCGCCAGGTGTTCCTTGGCCGACCTTTTTCGTTTTTCCCTAGGGGTTCCATGTTAAGGCTTGTCTGGTGATGTTGCTTGCAGGCTTCAGCAGCGTATGTCCAATCCAGCCCCAGATGGGTCTGGCCATCGGATGCGGAGAATCTTGCGCAGGGGAGTTGTTGATGAACGCCTGCACTTTCTTGGTGGTTGGCAACTGTAG
>JADBJO010000963.1:195000-205000 GCA_016801955.1 Conus betulinus | reverse complement strand
GAGGTAGAGAGACAGGGGAGAGGCAAACGGGCATTGAGAGAAAGAGAGGTAGAGAGACAGGGGGAGAGGCAAACGGGCACTGAGAGAAAGAGAGGTAGAGAGACAGGGGGAGGCAAACGGGCACTGAGAGAGAGAGAGGAGAGAGACAGGGGGAGAGAGGAAACGGGCATTGAGAGAAAGAGAGGTAGAGAGACAGGGGGAGAGGCAAAACGGGCATTGAGAGAAAGAGAGGTAGAGAGACAGGGGGAGAGGCAAACGGGGCACTGAGAGAAAGAGAGGTAGAGAGACAGGGGAGAGCAAACGGGCATTGAGAGAAAGAGAGGTAGAGAGACAGGGGGAGAGGCAAACGGGCACTGAGAGAAAGAGAGGTAGAGAGACAGGGGGAGAGGCAAACGGGCATTGAGAGAAAGAGAGGTAGAGAGACAGGGGGAGAGGCAAACGGGCATTGAGAGAAAGAGAGGTAGAGAGACAGGGGGAGAGGCAAACGGGCATTGAGAGAAAGAGAGGTAGAGAGACAGGGGGAGAGGCAAACGGGCATTGAGAGAAGAGAGACAGGGAGAGGTAGAGAGAGAGGGGGAGAGGCAAACGGGCATTGAGAGAAAGAGAGGTAGAGAGACAGGGGGAGAGGCAAACGGGCATTGAGAGAAAGAGAGGTAGAGAGACAGGGGGAGAGGCAAACGGGCATTGAGAGAAAGAGAGGTAGAGAGACAGGGGGAGAGAGGCAAAACGGGCATTGAGAGAAAGAGAGGTAGAGAGACAGGGGGAGAGGCAAACGGGCATTGAGAGAAAGAGAGAGGTAGAGAGACAGGGGAGAGGCAAACGGGGCATTGAGAGAAAGAGAGGTAGAGAGACAGGGGAGAGGCAAACGGGCATTGAGAGAAAGAGAGGTAGAGAGACAGGGGGAGAGGCAAACGGGCATTGAGAAAGAGAGGTAGAGAGACAGGGGGAGAGGCAAACGGGCATTGAGAGAAAGAGAGGTAGAGAGACAGGGGGAGAGGCAAACGGGCATTGAGAGAAAGAGAGGTAGAGAGACAGGGGGAGAGGCAAACGGGCATTGAGAGAAAGAGAGGTAGAGAGAGGGGGGGGAGAGGCAAACGGGCATTGAGAGAAAGAGAGTAGAGAGACAGGGGGAGAGGCAAACGGCATTGAGAGAAAGAGAGTAGAGAGAGACAGGGGGAGAGGCAAACGGGGGCATTGAGAGAAAGAGAGGGTAGAGAGACAGGGGGAGAGGCAAACGGGCATTGAGAGAAAAGAGAGGTAGAGAGACAGGGGGAGAGGCAAACGGGCATTGAGAGAAAGAGAGGTAGAGAGACAGGGGGAGAGAGGCAAACGGGCATTTGAGAGAAAGAGAGGTAGAGAGACAGGGGGAGAGGCAAACGGGCATTGAGAGAAAGAGAGGTGGAGAGACAGGGGGAGAGGCAAACGGGCATTGAGAGAAAGAGAGGTAGAGAGACAGGGGGAGAGGCAAACGGGCATTGAGAGAAAGAGAGGTAGAGAGACAGGGGGAGAGGCAAACGGGCATTGAGAGAAAGAGAGGTAGAGAGACAGGGGGAGAGGCAAACGGGCATTGAGAGAAAGAGAGGCAGAGAGAGGGGGAGAGGCAAACGGGCATTGAGAGAAAGAGAGGTAGAGAGACAGGGGGAGAGGCAAACGGGCATTGAGAGAAAGAGAGGTAGAGAGACAGGGGGAGAGGCAAACGGGCATTGAGAGAAAGAGAGGTAGAGAGACAGGGGGAGAGGCAAACGGGCATTGAGAGAAAGAGAGGTAGAGAGACAGGGGGAGAGGCAAACGGGCATTGAGAGAAAGAGAGGTAGAGAGAGAGAGGCAATACGATTGAGGGAAAGGAGGTAGAGAGAGGGGGAGAGGCAAGGAGACAGGAAAAGAGAAGAGGCGGGGAGGTGGGAGGGGGGGGGGGGGGGGGGGGCATTGAGAGAAAGGGGGGGGGAGACAGGGGGGGGGGGGGGAGGGGGGGGGGGGGGAGACAGGGGGGAAGCAAACGGGCATTCAGAGAAAGGAGGCAAACAGGAAACGGGGCAGAGAAAAGAGAGGTAGACAGACAGACACTTTCCTTTCCTTCATTTTTCACAATCCTCATACAGAGAAAGAGAGGTAGACAGACCCCCCCCCCCCCCCCCCCCCCCCCCCCCCCCCCCCCCCCTTCATCACTGAGAGACCTGTCACTGCAACGGTGATGGTGATGCTTACAACACCAGCCGAGACTATAATTCTCTCTCTCTCTCTCTCTCTCTCTCTCTCTCTCTCTCTCTCTCTCTCTTTGCACACACACACACACACACACACACACACACACACACACACACACACACACACACACACACTTAGATAGATAGATAGATATAGCTCCACAAATATATGATATACATGTGTGCGTGTGTTTGTGTGTGTGTGTGTGTGTGTGTGTGTGTGTGTGTGTGTGTGTGTGTAAAATATCAGTGCATCGGGCGTTGTCTCAGTGAAGCTTAATGATGTGATATTACTTTGCACCATTCTGTCTGCTTTAGAGGGTGACATCTTTGTGTAATGGTGTGAACACAAAGTGTAGCTTCGAGCTGCCTGTCTTGACCACGCTATCGTCACACACACACACACACACACACACACTCTCTCTCTCTCTCTCTCTCTCTCTCTCTCTCTCACACACACACACACACACACACACACACACACACACACACACACACACACACGCGCAAATACGCACGCGCACGCGCGCATACACACACATGTTCACAGGATTCTTTTAAGAACAAATGGGGAAGGACAGAGGGGAGCGTTAGGGAGGAGGGCGGACACACTGTACCTTTGGGTCTACCATCCTACGAAAAGCTGGTTTCGAGCAGTAACTTGATAATATGAACAATACAGCCCCCCTCTTCAAATGATACATTTGCTTTTATCATTTTTTCTTAAACAAGAGGCTATCCCTACTACTTGGTTTCCCAAAATTGTTATGTCGGTTCTGCTGGATAAATGTTTGGTATTACAAATTTTGGGTGTGTCGGAATTCTTCTTCTTCTTCTTCTTCTTCGTACACTCAGACAGGAAACCGCAGAGGCATTGACGAAGGCTGCTGTGAGCTCCTCCCTCGATGTGTCAGCAAGCGAGGTTCCTGCTCTTTGGATGTCGGTGTGTGGGGCAGTCCCGCAGAACGTGTTCCACAGTCATTGGGGCCGTGCGTCACGGACACCTTGAAATCTCTCGCCCATGGAGAAGTTTGTGAACATGTGCTGTTGGAGTCTGGAGCACGGGCGACCACCCGGTACCCCCAGCCAAGCGGGTCGCGGGTAGGGGGACGCCCCCAAATACGAGGATTAGCTGCTATATAAGTCTGGCGTGGCTGGTCGAATAAGCAGTGCCGGACCCCAATAGCGATGTTCTTAGCGGGATAATAGGTGGCACGGTTATGCAAGGGTTATCTCCACTGAAACACTCCATTTGTCCAATGACAGGTGGCACTGTTATCTCCACTGAAATGCCCCATATATCCAATGACAGGTGGTACTGTTATCTCCACTGAAATACCCCATATATCCAGTGACAGGTGGCACTGTTATCTCCACTGAATACCCCATATATCCAGTGACAGGTGGCACTGTTATCTCCACTGAAATACCCCACATATCCAATGACAGATGGCACTGTTATCTCCCACTGAAATATCCAATGACATGTGGCACTGTTATCTCCACTGAAATACCCCATATATCCTATGACAGGTGGCACTGTTATAACCACTGAAATGCCCATATATCCAAAGACAGATGGCACTGTTATCTCCACTGAAATGCCCCATATAGGACAATGACAGGTGGCACTGTTATCTCCCACTGAAATGTCCCACATATCCAGTGACAGGTGGCACTGTTATCTCCACTGAAATGCCCCATATATCCAAAGACAGATGGCACTGTTATCTCCACTGAAATGTCCCACATATCCAGTGACAGGTGGCACTGTTATCTCCACTGAAATACCCCATATATCCAATGACAGATGGCGCTGTTATCTCCACTGAAATGCCCCATATATCCTATGACAGGTGGCACTGTTATCTCCGCTGAAATGTCCCGCATATCCAGTGACAGGTGGCACTGTTATCTCCACTGAAATGCCCCATATATCCAATGACAGGTGGCACTGTTATCTCCACTGAAATGCCCCATATATCCAATGACAGGTGGCACTGTTATCTCCACTGAAATGCCCCATATATCCAATGACAGGTGGCACTGTTATCTCCACTGAAATGCCCCATATATTCAATGGCAGCAGGTGGCACTGTTATCGCCACTGAAATGCCCCATATATCCAATGGCAGGTGGCACTGTTATCATCTCCACTGAAATGCCCCATATATCCAATGACAGGTGGCACTGTTATCTCCACTGAAATGCCCCATATATCCAATGACAACAGCATCATGCGATCAAGAGCCGCGCTCTAAGCTCTTAGCCCTGGGGAAGGACACCCCAGTGAACAAACCATCTCCAGCTATGGACAAATAGCCGGGTAGATTGGACTCGTCAGCCCAGTACAGCAACCAGTCTAGGAGAGCGTTCACTCTGATATTAGAACAAGCCGAAGTCGGATGTGTTGGTCCCGACTTTTTCCTTCACTTGATCTGAGAGTTACTTACTCCTTCATTTTATCAGAGAGTTACTTACTCCTTCACTTTATCTGAGAGTCACTGACTCCTTCGCTTGATCTGAGAGTTACTTACTCCTTCACTTGATCTGAGAGTTACTTACTCCTTCACTTGATCTGAGAGTTACTTCTCCCTCCTCACTTGATCTGAGAGTTACTTACTCCTTCACTTTATCTGAGAGTTACTCCTTCATTTTATCTGAGAGTTACTCCTTCACTTTTATGAGAGTTACTCCTTCACTTTATCTGAGAGTTACTCCTTCACTTTATGAGAGTTACTCCTTCACTTTTTCTGAGAGTTACTCCTTCATTTTATCTGAGAGTTACTCCTTCACTTAATGAGAGTTTTCCAGGGTTCCTGCCGTTCCTAAAAGCGGGTTCTTCCAGTCTCTGTCACAAAGATTTCCACACTTCATTTATGACACTTTGGTTTGGGAAAAGTTTGTTTGTTTTTTTTAATACAAGACTAAGAATTGCCCCAGAGACAAAAGAATGTTTCATTCCCTGAAAATAGTGGTTACCAGTATTAGTATGGACTATTACTTACACAGATGAATGACAGTTTGTTTTGAGTAGCATCAAAAACCGGTAGCTTATTTCAGGTGTGTTCTGTTACAGGCCAAAAGAAGAGATGAAAAGACAAGCGCACCGCAAAGCAGTGGTTGGTGCGTTACCGACTGTAGACTGTGTACATGACTGACTGTAGACTGTGCACATGACCGACTGTAGACTGTGTACATGACCGACTGTAGACTGTGTAACATTACCGACTGTAGACTTTGTACTTGACCAACTGTAGACTGTGTACATGACTGACTGTAGACTGTGCACATGACTGACTGTAGACTGTGTACATGACCGACTGTAGACTGTGTACATGACCGACTGTAGACTTTGTACTTGACCCACTGTAGACTGTGTACATTACCGACTGTAGACTGTGTACATTACCGACTGTAGACTGTGTACATGACCGACTGTAGACTGTGTACACTACCGACTGTAGACTGTGTACATTACCGACTGTAGACTGTGTACATTACCGACTGTAGACTGTGTACATGACTGACTGTAGACTGTGTACATTACCGACTGTAGACTGTGTACATTACCGACTGTAGACTTTGTACATGACCCACTGTAGACTGTGTACATGACCGACTGTAGACTGTGTACATTACCGACTGTAGACTGTGTACACACCACCGACTGTAGACTGACAGGTACATGACCGACTGTAGACTGTGTACACTACCGACTGTAGACTGTGTACATTACCGACTGTAGACTGTATAAATGACCGACTGTAGACTGTGTACACTACCGACTGTAGACTGTGTACATGACCGACTGTAGACTGTGTACATTACCGACTGTAGACTGTGTACATTACCGACTGTACACTGTGTACATTACCGACTGTACACTGTGTATATGACTGACTGTAGACTGTGTACATGACCGACTGTAGACTGTGTACATTACCGACTGTAGACTGTGTACATGACCGATTGTAGACTGTGTACATTACCGACTGTAGACTGTGTACATGACCGACTGTAGACTGTGTACACTACCGACTGTAGACTGTGTACACCACCGACTGTAGACTGTGTACATGACCGACTGTAGACTGTGTACATGACCGACTGTAGACTGTGTACATGACCGACTGTAGACTGTGTACATTACCGACTGTAGACTGTGTACACTACCGACAGTAGACTGTGTACACTACCGACTGTAGACTGTGTACATTACCGACTGTAGACTGTATAAATGACCGACTGTAGACTGTGTACACTACCGACTGTAGACTGTGTACATGACCGACTGTAGACTGTGTACATTACCGACTGTAGACTGTGTACATTACCGACTGTACTCTGTGTACATTACCGACTGTAGACTGTGTATATGACTGACTGTAGACTGTGTACATGACCGACTGTAGACTGTGTACATTACCGACTGTAGACTGTGTACATGACCGACTGTAGACTGTGTACACTACCGACTGTAGACTGTGTACATGACCGACTGTAGACTGTGTACATGACCGACTGTAGACTGTGTACACCACCGACTGTAGACTGTGTACATGACCGACTGTAGACTGTGTACACTACCGACTGTAGACTGTGTACATTACCGACTGTAGACTGTATACATTACCGACTGTAGACTGTGTACACTACCGACTGTAGACTGTGTATATGACCGACTGTAGACTGTGTACACTACCGACTGTAGACTGTGTACATTACCGACTGTAGACTGTGTACATGACGACTGTAGACTGTGTACATTACCGACTGTAGACTGTGTACATGACCGACTGTAGACTGTGTACACTACCGACTGTAGACTGTGTACACCACCGACTGTAGACTGTGTACATGACCGACTGTAGACTGTGTACATGACCGACTGTAGACTGTGTACATGACCGACTGTAGACTGTGTACACTACCGACTGTAGACTGTGTACATTACCGACTGTAGACTGTGTACATGACCGACTGTAGACTGTGTACATTACCGACTGTAGACTGTGTACATTACCGACTTTAGACTGTGTACACCACCGACTGTAGACTGTGTACACTACCGACTGTAGACTGTGTACATGACCGACTGTAGACTGTGTACACCACCGACAGTAGACTGTGTACATGACCGACAGTAGACTGTGTACATGACCGACTGTAGACTGTGTACACTACCGACTGTAGACTGTGTACACTACCGACTGTAGACTGTGTACACTACCGACTGTAGACTGTGTACATGACCGACTGTAGACTGTGTACATGACCGACTTTAGACTGTGTACATTACCGAGTGTAGACTGTGTACACCACCGACTGTAGACTGTGTACATTACCGAGTGTAGACTGTGTACATGACCGACTGTAAATGTGTACATTACCGACTGTAGACTGTGTACATTACCGACTGTAGACTGTGTACACTATCGACTGTAGACTGTGTACACTACCGACTGTAGACTGTGTACATTACCGACTGTAGACTGTGTACATTACCGACTGTAGACTGTGTACATGACCGACTGTAGACTGTGTACATTACCGACTGTAAACTGTGTACATTACCGACTGTGGACTGTGTACATTACCGACAGTAGACTGTGTACATTACCGACTGTAGACTGTGTACATTACCGACTGTAGACTGTGTACATTACCGACTGTGGACTGTGTAACATTACCGACTGTAGACTGTGTACACCACCGACTGTAGACTGTGTACATTACCGACTGTAGACTGTGTACATTACCGACTGTGGACTGTGTACATTACCGACTGTAGACTGTGTACACCACCGACTGTAGACTGTGTACATTACCGACTGTAGACTGTGTACATTACCGACTGTAGACTGTGTACATTACCGACTGTAGACTGTACATTACGACTGTAGACTGTGTACATTACCGACTGTAGACTGTGTACATTCCCATGTGGGGCCAATGGCGTACTTATCACTTTTTTTTTTATTTTTTAATGACTGATTTCCTTGCCCAACTATGATTCGTTCCTTTTAGTTTCATCACGAAGCAAGAGCATCTACCGCCAGTCTCTCTCCAAACTTTAAGTCTTGAGGATCAATCAGCCATATGTTTTGTATGTGTACGACAAAGTGAATTTGCTGGCTGGGCTCTGCCTGACGCTGGCTGTGTTCAGTGTGGATGATTACCGTCAGTGGGAGAGAACAAAATGACCCAAGCACACTTTAGATCCAGCAGCTGACGGTAAGCAGCGTGTTTTAGAATGAACGTACCGTGAAGGACCAACCCCTATTACTTTTGGTCTAACATCCGCACAATTCTGCAGGTGTCTGCATCTCTCGGGCCTGGTTGACGCCAGAGTATGTGCTATAAAAATGAAACAAAGAGCACCACCCTGGCTTATGCCTCGGTCCAAAATGAAACTCCGTGGTTCTCACTCACAATGCCCCGCCTTGGCTTAAGGCTGTGCCAGGCCAGTTGAGATAGGCTAGAACACCAAGGCTACATCAAAATGTTATTATGCTCTGCATAGCTATGCGGAGATTGTCTTCAGTTGTGACAAGCTCCTAGCATAACATTATCAGTCTCCCAAATCCCCCGAAGTCTGAGTGTGTGACTGCCCATGTGGCGGGGTAATCAAAAACGGTCACACACGTAATGTTATCATCACCCAGCTGATGCGTTTGTACCATATTGTTCAAGTACTTAGGCTGTTTGGATGATCCCTGGAGTCTTTTAGCCAGGTTTGTCTTAGGCTGTTTGGATTATCCCTGGAGTCTTTTAGCCAGGGTACGACAACAAACAACAACAACAACACTCACAATGCCGCCGTCACTGACCAGTGAGCGTCGTTTGGAGGGAGCTCTCTAGACGGTGCTCTGCGCGTGTAGGGTCGGAACCGGTACCACCCAACACCACCCAAGTGAATCAATCGATGGCGCTGCAGGTTCTCCTCTGCTGGACGGCAGCACGATGGCCGGTCTGTAGACTGCCCACCCCCGCGTCTGCTGCGGGACGAACCTACAGCCTGGGGTGTGGTTCGAAATGGGGGGAGCCAGCAAGTGTGGCCTGAGAGTGCCTCTGAGAGGGCGCAGTAGAATTGGAATAGCGTGTGTGTGTGTGTGTGTGTGCGCGCGCGCGCGCGCGCGTGTGTGTGTGTGAGCACGCACGTCTGTGTGTATGTGTGTGTGTGTGTGTGCGTGCGTGCGTGTGTGTGTGTGTGTGTATGTGTGTGTGTGTGTGTGTGTGTGAGCGCGCGCGTCTGTGTGTGTGTGCGCGGGGGTGTGTGGGTGGTGTGTGTGTGTGGTAATGGGGCGGGAGAAGATATCTTTGGAGATAAACGTTTAAATTTAGAGTAATTGCAGACAGGAATTTAAGCAAGAGAACAAAAGCTTTACCACCAGACCGCCAAACGAACCGAATAAACACATGATGATACGTATGCAATGCGTTTCGACACACCAGAGTCCTTCGCCTTTTGTTTTTTTTTGTTTGTTTTTTGTTGTTTTTTTTTGGCAGGTTTGTTTGCCATACCTTGATGGGAAGAGGAACAAAGACTAGGATAGGTATATTTTGATACTTAAAAAAAAAAATAAAATGATTATTTTCACCTACACAAAATACCGATACAATGAATAAAAACGTTGAAAAAATCGACGGTGAAGATAAAATACTGTGACGAAATTAAGCGACCGTACCTTGTTCTTTTCAACCAGCAAAACAACATTTTCAGATTCATATCGCAGGACCCCAGAGATAGACACAGAAACACTCGCCCTTGGATTCCGACAACACTCATGATA
>JADBJO010000963.1:177500-182500 GCA_016801955.1 Conus betulinus | reverse complement strand
GGCAAATAACACCATCCTCAGCCGTCAAGCCATACGAAACCGTCTTCACCACTTCGGCCTCAGATCACGTCGCCCAGCTGTTCGACCACGACTGCTAGCAGCCATAGGCTGGCTCGCCGAGCTTTCTGCCATCGTCATGTGAGATGGAACCAACAACAGTGGTCCCAGGTCCTCTTTTCAGATGAGTCGCGGTTTAGTCTTGAACAATGACGGCCGAACTAGAGTTTGGAGGCGTGTTGGTGAACGTTACATTGATGCAGCTGTTCGCCAGACCAGGGCCTTTGGGGGAGGATCTGTTATGGTATGGGGTGCCTTCAGCCTCCACCACAAGACACCACTCTACCATATTGATGGAAACCTCACAGGCATCCGCTATCGGGATGAAATCCTGGCGCCTTTCGTTGTTCCGACCATGCAACGGATAGGACCCATGGCAGTCTTCCAAGACGACAATGCTCGGCCACATAGGGCCCGGGTGGCCGAAAACTTCATTGTGCAGGCCGGCATCAACAGGATGATCTTCCCGGCGTATAGTCCCGACCTCAATCCCATCGAGCATATGTGGGATGAGTTGGGGAGACGTGTGAAGGAGAACCATCCACCTCCCAGAGACCGCCAGGATCTCTTCCAAATGCTGCAACTGGAATGGCAGAGAATCCCTCAGAGGGTCATCAGAACACTGGTCAACTCGATGAGGAGTCGCTGCGTGGAATGTCTCGCCAATGGCGGTGGCCACACCCACTATTGAAATGATTTTGTGAACTGAACAGATTTTGCGAACTTTGATTTCGACCCATCCTCTGTTTAATTGTCTGTAAATCAACAACCGTTCATTCGATCCCAATGAAATTCAATGTACGTATTTGCTACCAGATGAACTGATCTAGAGGCCACAGGAGTTGAGTGTATCTGGACTGAGATTAAAAATCCGAAGTCTTCCCTTATCAGTTGGCTGTTTGTACAGTACAGAAATCCTGTTTCATCATCATATAGCTGGCTTGATGACTTTGTACGTGTGATGGACAAAATCGGAGAACCCCCTTCGCCACATTGTGCTGTTAGGTGACTATAGCTATGATCTGTTCAAACCCATGGCAGCCTGGCAATCCACTGCTGCATTTCTCGACCTGCATCAACTTGTCTACACTGAAACCAGAGTAACCCCCTCCTCGTCCACATTACTTGACCACATCTACACAAACAACAAGTCTCTAGTCACTAATATAAATGTCCTTAGCTTGAAAAGTATAAGCGATCACTCTCCTACATCATGCGCATGGCTATACAAACCACCAAAATCTCAAGCCATAGACTATATCAACATTTACTATAGAGCTTTCAAGCACTGCAATAAATATGTGTTTTGCCACGAGTTAAGTCTGGTACGTCGTCTCGACAATGTTTTTAATTTTTTCAGATCCTGCTGAAGCATTAGATGCCTTCTATGAGGCATTTCTAGCCGTGGTAGAGAGACGCGCACCACACTACGGCAAAAGAGAGTCAAATCTTCCCATTCCCAACCGCTGCCCCACACTACACCCCCCCCCCCCCCCCCCCATCCTTCCTTGTCTCACTCCCCACCCCCACCCCCACTTTGTTCTTGTTGTTTGCATCTAGTGATTGCGTGTATGTGCATGCTTTTGTCAAACCTTTGCATACAAATGCTTGTGTGTGTGAATCATGTATTCTATAATCTTGTGTGCCTGTATTTCTTTTTCCTTCTTTTTTATATATATACATATAATTTCTGGTTATTTTCTTGTCTTTAAATCTCATTGCATACTGCAGATCAGCAAGGTCAGATTTGAAGAATAGGCTTTGCCTAGGATCTCAATCCCTGATCGAATTAGAGCTTTCTGAGTTCTGAGCTCTCTCGCTCTCTCTCTCTCTCTCTCTCTCTCTCTCTCTCTCTCTCTCTCTCTCTCTCTCTCTCTCTGTGTGTGTGTGTGTTAGGTTTTGGAGTTCCTTTCATCTACCTCTGGTGGTCGCAAGGAAGAAACGGTTTCTTGCCGGCTGCACATCGGCCATTCGTATGTTACTCATTCATACCTTTTAAAGGTGAAGAAGCTCCGTGGTGCATTGCATGTCGGGTATCATTCACAATGAAACATTCTTTTAGCGAGTAGGGACTTGCATGATGTGAGACATAAACATTTTACAGCAGATTGCATGGAAACCTTGTTCAGAGATGTTCCACCTGATGTGATCTTTGAATTTTTGAAAGAGATTAACGTTTTTCATCTGATCTGAGATTTTACAGTGGACAGATTTTTTAGCAACATTTCGGGTAGGTTTTTGGAAGATGCATTTGAAATGGCTGTGTGAATGAAGGACTTGTGAGTTGACTTCAACGCGGTGACAGCCCTGATATGGCCCTTGGTCGGCTGGGCTATGCGTAACATTACATTACCCTCTCTCTCTCTCTCCTCGCTCTCTCTCTCTCTCTCTCTCTCTCTCTCTCTCTCTCTCTCTCTCTCTCTCGTGTTTTGCTTTTGTTTCATTTATGCGACTTCCAGTCTGACGTAGTTTCTATCGAGGGGGTGTAGGTAAGATGCCGAAGCGGAGCACGGGTTGTGCTCGTTATTATTGGTATTATTATCGTTATTATTACCATTGATATCGTTATTATTGGCGTTATATTCGTTATTATTAGCATTAATATCGTTATTATTGGCTTTATTATCGTTATTATTACCATTAACATCGTTGTTATTATTGGCGTTATTATCGTTATTATTGGCGTTATTATCGTTATTATTGGCGTTGTTATCGTTATTATTGGCGTTATTATCGTTATTATTAGCATTATCTCGTCATTATTGGCTTTATTATCGTTATTATTACCATTAATATCGTTATTATTAGCGTTATTATCGCTATTATTGGCGTATTATCGCTATTATTGGCGTTATTATCAGCATTAATATCGTCATTATTGGCGTTATTATCGTTCTCATTAGCATTAATATCGTTATCATTGGCGTTACTATTGTTATTATTGGCATTGACATTGTTATTATTGGCGTTATTATCGTTATTATTAGCATTAATATCGTTATTATTGGCGTTTTTATCGTTATTATTACCATTAATATCGTTGTTATTATTAGCGTTCTTATCACCATTAATATCGTTATTATTGACGTTATTATCATCATTAATATCGTTATTATGGGCGTTATTATTAGCATTAATATCGTTATTATTGGCGTTATTATCAGCATTAATATCGTTATTATAGGCGTTTTTATCAGCATTAATATCATTATTATTGGCGTTATCATCAGCATTAATATCGTTATTATTGGCGTTATTGTTATTATTGGCGTTATTATCGTTATCATTGGCGTCATTATCGTTCTTATTGGCGTTACTATCGTTATTATCAGCATTAATATCGTCATTATTGGTGTTATGATCACCATTAATATCGTTATTATTGGCGTTATTATCAGCAGCAATATTGTTATTATTGGCGTTATTATCAGCAATATTGCTATTAATGGCCTTGTTATCAGCATTAATGTCGTTATTATTGCCGTTATTATCGTTATTATTGGCGTTATTACCGTTATTATTGGCGTTATTATCGTTATTATTAGCATTGATATTGTTATAATTGGCATTAGTACCGTTATCATCAGTATTAATATCGTTATTATTGGCGTTATTATCTTTATCATCAGCATTCATATCGTTATTATTGGCGCTATTATCGTTATTATCAGTGTTAATATCGTCATTGTGGGCGTTATTATATAAATTAACAGCATTAATATCGTTATTATTGCGTTTATTATCGTTATTATTACCATAATGTTATGATTGGCGTTATTACCGTTATTATTACCATCAATATCGTTATTATTGGCGTTATTATCGTTATTATTACCCATTATTATCGTTATTATTGGCGTTATTATCGTTATTATTACCATTAATATCGTCATTATTGGCGTTGTTATTGTTATTATTACCATTGATATTGTTATTATTGGCGTTATTATCGTTATTATTTCCATTAACATCGTCATTATTGGCGTTATTATTGTAATTGTTAGCATTGATATGTTATTATTGGCGTTATTATCGTTGTCATTATCATTAATATCGTTATTATGGGCGTTATTATCGTTATTATTAGCATGAACATCGTTATTAATGGCGTTATTATCGTT
This sequence comes from Conus betulinus, assembly GCA_016801955.1. NCBI lineage: Eukaryota > Metazoa > Mollusca > Gastropoda > Neogastropoda > Conidae > Conus > Conus betulinus. The sequence goes on along the minus strand of JADBJO010000963.1, from coordinate 178,322 downwards.
ATCATTAGCATTAATACTGTTATTATTGGCGTTATTATTGTTACTATTAGCATTAGTATCGTTATTATTACCATTAATGTCGTTATTATAAGCATATTCATCGTTAGTATTAGCATTATTGTCTTTAGTATTAGCATTATTGTCGTTAATATTTGCATTCTTATCGTTATTATTGGCATTATTGTCTTTAGTATTAGCATTATTGTCGTTAATATTAGCATTCTTATCGTTATTATTGGCATTATTGTCGTTATCATTGGCATTATTATCGTTACTAATGGCATTGTTGTCTTTATTACTAGCATTATTGTCGTTATTATTATCATTATATCGTTATTATTGGCATTATTGTCGTTATTATTGGTATTATTATCGTTATTATTGGCATTATTATCGTTATCATTCGCATTGTTATCGTCACCCTTGACACTCTGGCTTTTAACACAGTCAAGTGCAGGTACCTCCCCTCCTTCCCTTCTCTCTTCCCCCGCTGTCCGGATACACCCTTCCCCTCCTCCTGGCCTTTGGATAGGAGCACGAATTGCCTTCAAACACAAAGTGGTTCTTTCGTCTCGGTTCATGATATTTGTTATTATTATTATTATCATTATTATTACTGTTACCATCATTATTATTTTTACTATTATCATTTTTTGTACTCCCAGTTCTTATAGAACAGTGAGTACTTTACAATGGGAACGAAGAAATGCTCTGTGTGTGTGTGTGTGCGTGTGTGTGCGTGTGTGTGTGCGTGTGTGTGTGTGTGTGTGTGTGTGTGTGTGTGTGTCTGTCTGTCTGTCTGTCTGTCTGTCTGTCCGTCCG
>JADBJO010000963.1:160000-172500 GCA_016801955.1 Conus betulinus | reverse complement strand
AAGTTCATCTTCAACGGACAGGCCCAAATATAGTAAGTTCATCTTCAATGGACAGGCCCAAATATAGTGAATTCATCTTCAACGTCAACGACAGGCCCAAATATAGTAAGTTCATTTTCAATGGACAGGCCCAATATGGTTAGTTCATCTTCAATGGACAGGCCCAAGCATAGTGAGTTCACCTTCAATGGACAGACCCAAATATAGTAAGTTCGTCTTTAATGGACAGGCCCAACATAGTGAATTCATCTTCAATGGACAGGCCCAAGCATAGTGAGTTCATCTTCAATGGACAGGCCCAAATATAGTAAGTTCATCTTCAATGGACAGGCCCAAATATAGTAAGTTCGTCTTCAATGGACAGGCCCAAATATGGTAAGTTCATTTTTTAATGGACATGCCCAATATAGTAAGTTCATCTTCAATGGACAGGCCCAAACATAGTGAATTCATCTTCAATGGACAGGCCCAAAATATAGTAAGTTCATCTTCAATGGACAGGCCAAAGCATAGTAAGTTCATCTTCAATGGACAGGCCCAACATATAGTGAGTTCATCTTCAATGGACAGGCCAAAGCATAGTGAGTTCATCTTCAATGGACAGGCCCAAGCATAGTAAGTTCATCTTCAATGGACAGGCCCAAATATAGTAAGTTCATCTTCAATGGACTGGCCCAAGCATAGTAAGTTCATCTTCAATGGACAGGCCCAAGCATAGTAAGTTCATCTTCAATGGACATGCCCAAATATAGTAAGTTCATCTTCAATGGACAGGCCCAAATATAGTAAGTTCATCTTTAATGGACAGGCCCAAATATAGTAAGTTCATCTTCAATGGACAGGCCCAAGCATAGTGAGTTCATCTTCAATGGACATGCCCAAATATAGTAAGTTCATCTTCAATGGACAGGCCCAAATATAGTAAGTTCATCTTCAATGGACAGGCCCAAGCATAGTGAGTTCATCTTCAACGGACAGGCCCAAATATAGTAAGTTCATCTTCAATGGACAGGCCCAAGCATAGTGAATTCATCTTCAATGGACAGGCCCAAATATAGTAAGTTCATTTTGAATGGACATGCCCAAATATGGTTAGTTCATCTTCAATGGACAGGCCCAAGCATAGTGAGTTCATCTTCAATGGACAGGCCCGAACATAGTGAGTTCATCTTCAATGACACAGGCCCAAACATAGTGAATTCATCTTCAATGGACAGGCCCAAATATAGTAAGTTCATCTTTAATGGGACAGGCCCAAGCATAGTGAATTCATCTTCAATGGACAGGCCCAAAATATAGTGAATTCATCTTCGATGGACAGGCCCAAGCATAGTGAATTCATCTTCAATGGACAGGCCGAACATAGTGAATTCATCTTCAATGGACAGGCCCCATATATAGTAAGTTCATCTTCAATGGACAGGCCCAAACATAGTGTGTTCACCTTCAATGGACAGGCCCAAACATAGTGAGTTCATCTTCAATGGGACAGGCCCAGACATATTGAGTTCACCTTCAATGGACAGGCCCAAACATAGTGAGTTCATCTTCAATGGACAGGCCCAGACATATTGAGTTCACCTTCAATGGACAGGCCCAAACATAGTGAGTTCATCTTCAATGGACAGGCCCAACCATAGTAAGTTCATCTTCAATGGACAGGCCCCAACCATAATAAGTTCATCTTCAATGGACAGACCCAGATATAGTGAGTTCATCTTCAATGGACAGGCCAAAATATAGTTAGTTCATCTTCAATGGACAGGCCCGAACATAGTGAGTTCATCTTCAATGGATAGGCCCAACCATAGTAAGTTCATCTTCAATGGACAGGCCCGAACATAATGAGTTCATATTCAATGGATAGGCCCAACCATAGTAAGTTCATCTTAAATGGACAGGCCCAAATATAGTAAGTTCATCTTCAATGGACAGGCCCAACCATAGTAAGTTCATCTTCAATGGACAGGCCCAAATATAGTAAGTTCATCTTCAATGGACAGGCCCGAACATAGTAAGTTCATCTTCAATGGATAGGCCAAAATATAGTAAGTCCAACTTTAATGGACAGGCCCAAATATAGTAAGTTCATCTTCAATGGACAGGCCCAAGCATAGTGAGTTCATCTTCAATGGACAGGCCCAAATATAGTGAGTTCATCTTCAATGGACAGGCCCAAACATAGTGAGTTCATCTTCAATGGACAGGCCCAAATATAGTGAGTTCATCTTCAAAGGACAGGCCCAAACATATTGAGTTCATCTTCAATGGACAGGCCCAAGCTCAGAGACTTCACCCTCATTGGACAGGCTTGAGGTCAGTGAGCTCACCCACAAAGAAAAGCCCCAAGCATAGTGATTTCAATGGACAGGCCTTGGTTCAGTGGCTTAACCTACAAAGAATAAGCCTAAGCAAAGTAAGTTCACCCTCAAAGAACAAGCCCGAGCTTAGTGAGTTCATCCTCTATGGACCGGCCTAGTTATATTGATTTCACACACAAAGAACCGGTCATGCAACTAATAGCAGGCCTAACCTTATGTCAGACAACGCTACTTTCAGGTGAAATAATATTCTTTCGAAAAACCCGTACAGTTTGGAACAGTGACTATGTCCAAAATGTCAGCGAGACGGGACCACAGGAAACACCGTGTTTCTCGCTCATTTTGGCACGAAATACCGTTTCTCCACGCTATGGCGACATTGCCCGTACCAGCGAGTTCACCCAAGACGAGCAGGCCTGGTAGAGAAGTGTAGCCACGTAGCTGGCAGGACAGATCTTTACCAGTCGGCGAGCATGGGAACGTGGCGTAACAACGTCGTGAGGGAGGCTTGTGGTGTGTCACGACGGAGCAAGTTTCTCAGGTTCATCCACATATAGCAGACTTGTGTCGCAACGAGGTCGCAAGCATAGTAGCTGATATACGAAGAACAGGCCTCGACACGTAGTGAAACAACGTAGTAAGATCAGCTTTTCACACACAAAGAGAGACTGCCTTATAACGTATCGTAACAACACAGCAAACTAAGTAGCTAGTTCATTCACAAAGAACAAGCCTTGAAGCGCTGTGAAACAACACGGTTGTCCAGGCAGTTCACCCACAAAGGACAGGTTTTATATCGTTAGAAGCCGAGTGTTTCATTGATGGCTAATTGGCCCATGGATGCAGTAATCTGCGTTGCTCATGAACGAATGATAGTCCTGAAATAAGCTCCTCGCTGTGACTGTAAGCAGAGGCGCGCATAATAAAACGTATGAGCTTGTTAGAAGACTTGCTTCTTCGTGTGAATACGCCGGGCCGTGCCTTGGGAGCAGCTTGTGAGGGACGTAGGGTGCCAGATTTTCCTTTTTTTTTTTTATTTCTTTTATTTTATTTTTTTTTTTTTTATTTTTTTTTTTTTAGACAAATATACCGACAGGTCTTCAACCTGGAGGATGTTAACACACTCGCTGATGAAAAGAAAGCTGCCCCCCTCCCCCCACCCCCCCCCCCCTCCCCCACCCACCCCTCTCTCTCTCTCTCTCTCTCTCTCTCTCTCTCTCTCTCTCTCTCTCTCTCTCTCTCTCTCTGTCTCTCTTCTTTGTTGGAACTTTTTTATTTCAAAAAATGACAATTTTGTTTTATTGTCCATTTCGTGAACTGACCAATGTACATTCACGTGAAACATTAAAGAACTTCCGGTGTCATGCGCGCAAAAAAATAAATACATAAATAAATAAAAAAATAAAAAATAAAATCAGAGAAACAGCACGTGCTACAAGTGGAAAGTCACTTTGCAGTAGCGGGTGTGATGGCCTCAGGCATTGATCAGCGCAGTGCATCACCTTGTCATCGACAGCGTCAGGTGTTTGATCTTCTGGGAATGTTCCATAGGCCGTGCTGCACTCAGACCTATAGCTGGCTGTTCAAGGTTTGCGGCCGAGTTGGGAAAGTGCGCACCTGCCCGTCCAGATGACCCCAGAGATGTTCTGACCGAGACCTGAAGAGAGAGCGCTGGCAAGGGGTTCATGATGCGACGTTTGGCGGCGTTCAGGTTGTTCTGTCACGAAAGCTGGATAAGCAGGTGCATTGTCATGCGCGAACGCAAGAGCTGCCCGCCTCCACCTCCACCGCCCCTCCCCCCGCCACCCCCCCCCCCCCCCCCCCCCCCCCCCCCCCCCCCCCCCCCCCCCCCCCCCCCCCCCCCCCAGGAAACGATCAGACGTCCGGTGTTGTGCATTATTAGACGATGCCCTGCAGTCATCAATGCACAAGGTCAAGGTCATCACGCCTGCTACTGAGAACTCGCGACTCGGATCCTCATGCCGTTTCTTGCACAGTAACGCCGAACGTTCTTTGATGTTTCATGTGAATTTACTTTCATTAATTTAGGAAATGGGCTTTGAATGAATTGCTCTTTTTCCACCAATTGTCACTTTTGAAGTAAAAAAATTCCCACTAAACAGAAGAGGGTGGCAGCTTTCTTGCGTTAGAGAGAATACATTTCGTGCATATGGACAAAATATTGGCTGAATGCAATTCGGAAAGATTTCTTTTTTTTTTACCTCCAGCCTTTAGGAGAACTTTTAATTTGGTTTCTTCATGTCGAAGATGAAGATTTTAAATGAAAAAGAGGCTGAACTAGAAACTTAAGTGTTTCAAACCTTTTCTCTGGGTTTTTTTTTTTTTTTTTTCTGTCTCGTTGATTAATAAAGCTGGTAAGCATGTCCTTGTAGTGAACTGTGTGAATGTGGAAAGCCTGCAGGCATCGACAAAAATCCTTACAGAACTCTTGAAATATGGCGGAGAAGCAGCAGATTCTAACTGCTATCTGCAACAAAGTCTGGCACACTGGTGATTGGCCCAGGTCTTGGACGACTTCATCACTAATTGTCACTCTTCTCAAGAAAGGGAATCTCCGACACAGCTACCGCATTACCAGCTTGATCAGGCACGCCAGAAAAGTGATGCAGAAAATCATTCTGAAAAGGTTGCATCTGCAAGTAGATACTATTATTGCTGAAGAACAGACTGGATTCTGCAAAGGCAGAAGTATTTCCGAACATCTCTTTAACCAACCTACTTTTCGTGAAAAACCACGCCAGCTTCAGGAGGAATTGTACCACGTTTTTATCGACTTTAAGAAAGCATTCAACATCTGTCAAGCGGGAGTACACCTCACAGGCGGGGGGGGGGGGGAGGGGGGGGGTGTCTTATATAAGTAATGTGCAGTGGCAGAAACGGAGCGAGCACTCAAAAACCCTCACACCACCAGACCACAAGAGGAGGAAATTCAAAAAAAAAACTTTTATTTACAATACAACCATTCACTCACACTAGCACTCCAGACGGGGTAAGGACTCTCTACAAAGAAGAGAGAAGATAGCAGAGAGAGAGAAGTAGGGCGTAGAAGAGGAAGGCACTACCCAGAACTTGCTGTCTTAGGGGACAAAGTAAATTGAAAAGAACAAGAAAAAAAAAAAACACTCCCAAATACCCCAGGATCCCGCTACTATCCCAACCTAACCCGCTACAAGGACATTCAACAGAATGACAGAAGAAAGATATAATAGTTCTAGAAACAATACTACATCCGACAGGACCAACACATCAAGAATTAAAAGCGAAACCAGTGACAGCCTTTAAACACACACACATTACGCCAGACCCACATCCAACCACACGAAACGGTAACTTAACTCAAGAGTCTATGATTGAGGAGGTTCGCAGAGGGAGGTGGATTCTGAAGAGAGGTGAAGGTCGTTGTGGGCTGGTCTCCTGGTCAGAGGTGAAGCAGCTGTCCCCAGAGAAGGAGACGAAGAGTTCACCACCGCCAGTTCACAGGTCTGAACGAAGGCTGGTGCCGGGGTGAAGGCTGACTGCAGGGTCTGCAGATGCTGGTCGTCCCAACCAGCCCAAGAACGGAGGCTGCAAACTAAAAGAAATGGGCGAAAAATTCCGCCCTACGGCGGAGATCAGTCTCCAGACAAGAAAAGAAATCACCGCCCTACAGTCCTTGTGGCAGTCAACACGTGGCAACGTAGTGGGTCTGGCAGTGCGTCACAGTATCAAGGGTCACAATATAGTAAATAAGGTCAACAACATCGTTTTTGTCACTACAAAAAAAGGACAAATGAAATAGAATAACTTTTTCCCTTTTACTTGACCTCTGCTGAGGACAATTTCCTTAGTCAATAAGCGCTTAAATAACAACAATTAGAATTCATCCACACTTCTGTCACACAAACATATAGGACAGAGGACACGAAGAGAACGGAACCAAATGTAGGGGCGATACGGCGAGAATTCCTCGCTCCACGGCCTAAATATTTAGCCGTTCGCTCGCTCATGCATTCCCCGATCCGCCCCGTGCCTATGAAACGAAAAATTGAAAAATGGGAAACTAACATATCTGATATCCTATCCGGCCAGAATCACATATTGAATGAAAGAAACATCTATCACATAATTCAAGTCTGATACGACTTTCAGAAAAGAGGGGAGATAAGTATTGACTCAACCCGAGTAAACAGCACGCACGCACGCACACACACACACACACACACACACACACACACACACACACACACACACACACACACACACACACACACACAATTAGCTTCCATTGACCGAAATGAAGGAATATTATATAGTTAGACATTTTCAACTTGGTCCGAGGTGACTGAACTCTAGCCGCTAAGGACGGAAAACGCAATTAAAGACCATGCGTTTCTACAATTTTACAAGAAAGACGTAGGTGCATATTTCGACACCAGTTTCATACTTGCTCCCCTGCTTTGGAGCAGATGCACACAGAAAAGGTGTGCCCCGAGCCACAAACAACACATGTAGGGAAGAAGAAAAAAACTCTCAACCGCTGAAAGGCTAGAAAACCAAACGATACGCTGTCCAAAACAGAACATAGTTATCAGAATGGGCGGGTGGGCGAGGTGAAGAAAACGGTCCACTTCCCGGTCCAATGAAGGTGGGTGAAGCCAAAAACCGTGATGGTCCACACCGAAGTGGACTCCAGGTTAGGGACGACCTAAGGTGCTTCTACCAGCTGGCAGGGATAGGGATCCCAGAGGTGACAAGTGGAATTCTTTTCTAACCACCGAAGGGTGAAAGACAGTTCCACGCAACCCACGCCGAAGTGGATTCAAACAGGAAGGCTCCAGCTGGCAGAGAGAGAGAGATCTCTCCGAAGGTCTGTAAGCGAGTGCCACACCACTAGCCTAACCAAGCTGGCAACAGGTAAAACCCGCTCACCTGTGTCACCTGACATCAGCTGATGCACCACGTGAGAAACGATAAGCATAAGGATTTATGCTGACCACAGGGCCCTGTATTGGCCGGCCTAAAAAAACGCAACTGGCAGCTAAGAAGGGAACCATGAAAAAGAACAGAAAAAGAAAGTTTTTTAAAAAAAAAATGAAGAGAGGTATTGGAGGATGGGAGCGAAATGCACGGACGTAGCGCACCCGGGGTAACAAAAATAGCTCACTGGTCGACACCCGGCCAATGTATGTAATAAAAAAAATCACTGGTAACACTCCAATTTACACTGGGTTAAAAAAAAACTGTATCTTTTCAACTAAAAGTATGACAGTATGTACGTGCTTGACAAACACTCTGGCTGGAGGCACCATGGGCCACTTTGAAGAAGTTTAAGACCAGACAGAAGCTTATCAACACCATCCAACGACTATACTCTAAACGATTAGCCTCGTGCTCGTACAGGGTGCAGTTGAGATCGGTTTCATACTTCAGTTGGAGTTTACCAGGGCTGTCTTCAGTTTCCCTCACTTTTCAACATGTTTTTTGGAACGCATTGTGACTGGTGCACGTGAAGATCATTGTCAGCATTGGAACAAGAACCATCACAGAACTTCGATCTGCAGATGTCACTGATGACCTGGTAGGCAGTGGATGAGAACTCGCCTGCTTGTTGGATGAAAACATCAACAAGATAGGGCATGGACATCACCGTCGAAAAGACCATGCTGATGGTCAGCCACAACGCTGCCATTGATGTTGATATAACTGTCCACGTTCAGAAGCTACAATCTGTTCAACAACATCATTGCCTGGAGTCCATGGTAAACACTGGGGGCTCCAAACCAGAAATTCTCACAAGTGCAGCAAAGACAACCACAGCACTGTCCGGATTAACACCTGTACGTCACAGAACGTCTCCATGAAACACACACACACACACACACACACACACACACACACACACACACACACACACACACACACACACACACAAAACAGACACCTGCGTGCACTGGTTATATTCCATTTTCCTGTGCGTATGCGAGATATGGACCCTCACAGCAGATCCGGAAAGAAAAATCGATGCCACAGCAATAAAGTGGTACTGCAAGGTACCAATCATCAGATACTGCGATCTTAGCACCAGTCAACAAGTGTGTCAGACCATCAGACAACACAACGGACCATACGAAGATCTACAGACAATCGCCAAGAAAAGAAAATTACACTGGCAGAACCATGTAACAAAATCCAATGGCCTTGCTAAAACAATTCCCCGGGGAAATGTTGAAGGAGGGAGATGGTGGTGGTGGTGGTGTGTGTGTGTGTGTGTGTGTGGGGGGGGGGGGGGGGGGGGGGGGGGGGGCAGAAAAAAAATGATGGGCAGACAATATTGCAGAATGGACAGGGAAAACATTTGCCATGACCCAAGCCTTGACGCACACCACTGACCGATCTGGAGGAAACGAGTGAACTGTTCACTGTGGGTGGCCCGATGACTTTTCACGGTCTTACGGGAGAAGAGAGATGTACGGCAGACCACGTTCGTCGAAATGTGTAAACTTTTTTTGCGGTGGGTGAGGAGATTCTGTGACACTGACCTACTATTGTTGTTGTTGTTGTTGTTGTTTGTTTGTTTGTTGTTTTTTTTCTTCCAAACTTCCACCTCAATCTACGGCGTACGACACCTGCTTGTCTCGTCGCTTGTATACGCTCACAGAGGTTCAAGTCACTTTTTTTTTGTCGTATTTGCGTAACTTGGCTGAGAGACAAACAAACCAATCGACGCTGATGAAAATAGAATCTTCTTTTTATATGAGGGGGGAGGGAAGGGGGGGGGGGGGGGGGGGGGGGGGGGGGGGGGGGGGGGGGATAAGAACTTGCCATTCACCTGCAAAACAACAACGCGATCCGTGAACATCTGAGTTACTGTTCTTTGTTGCCTCGTTTGTCTTGCGGGCAGAGGACTGAAGCGTCAGGGAGTCGCCGTGGGAGATGGCGGCCTTCTGAACGTTCAGTGCTAGGCCTAGTTGCTTCCTCCCGTCTGCCACTCTGGTCCGCTTTGTCTGTCAGTCCGTGTCTCTGTCTGTCTGTCTGTCTCTCTCTCTCTCTCTCTCTCTCTCTCTCTCTCTCTCTCTCACTCTCTCTCTCTCTCTCTCTCTCTCTCTCTGTGACCTGTCATCTACTGCACTATCTCTCTCTCTGTACAGTAGTCCACTCTCTCTCTCTCTCTCTCTCTCTCTCTCTCTCTCTCTCTCTCTCTCTCTCTCTATATATATATATATATATATATATATATATATATATATATATGTGTGTGTGTGTGTGTGTGTGTGTGTGTGTGTACTGCCATCTGCTCTCTCTGTTTACCTGTCTGTCTCTCACTCTCTACCTCCCTCCTTCCCCCCTCTCTCTGCCTCCCCCCCGTCCCCCCCCCCTCTCTCTCTCTCTCTCTCTCTCTCTCTCTTTACTGACGTCTACTGTGTGTTCTATTTTCGTGGTCCAGTCTCCTGCCTGTGTTCTGGACACTCTTTCACACTTTATTTTGGGTCACGATGTCTGTGCCACATCTTACAGTTCAAAAGAATAGGACACACGCACCAGCTGAGGAAAACCAAAAGGACATTCAGGAAATCTATCGGACATAAGGTCAGAATGCCTAAGGAAAAGTTTGTATATAGGTATTTCAATACAGACAGTTCTTGGCTCAGTACTGATTGAAACTGAAACCATAACACTTTGTTTTTTAACAGTCACAAAATGATAGCTGAAGGGAAAAAAACCCCCAGAAAAGTAGGGGATCTATATGACAACGTATAAGGATGTTCAGGAACAAAATATTTACAATTCAGGTAGACTGACTGAAAAAAAAAATCACCTTTAAGCAAAACAAACAACGTGGATTATTGCTGACAAAGTTTTACACAACTGCATTAAATCCAAGCTTTGGGGAATGGGGTGGGACGTGGGGGGTTCCGAAGTGATAGATGTTCAAAGTTAGATTTTTGTACACCCAGTTCTTACAGAACAGGGAGTACTTTACAATGTGAGTGAAGAAATGGTGTCTGTGTGTCTGTCTGTATGTCTGTCCGTGGTCAAAATGTGTTTCACTCTCGCCAGACAAAACTGCCGGGCCGATCTTTCTGAAAATGTGTAGGTATGTTTATAATAGGTCACGGATGATGCCCGATGTTTCAGGTTACTGTTATAGCTGTTACTAACGGCTATATAACGGCCCATAACGGTTTTTCTTCTTTATGGAATATCTCGAAAAGTACTTGGCCGATCTTTCTGAAAAAATTGTGGGTATGTTCATTATGGGTCACGGATGATGCTCAATGTTTATTTTACCGTTATATCCGTTACTAAGGGCTATAACGGCCCATAACTGTTTTTCTTCTTTATGGAGTATCTCACGCGTATTCAAGATAAGTGGGAGTACGTTTACATGCTTAGCACCTTGTTGAAGTTTGGAGTAGCCTGGATTTGCTGGATTGATCAGTCCGTATCACTGGCCCTTGGGGTAGTTGCTGCTGTGTACAGCTGGTAACGGTTCTCTTCGTCCTACTGTGTGGCCAGCGAGACGTTTTCCTGTCGTTGATCTCACCGATCTGGAACAGTCAAAAGAAGAGATACACTGCCCCCACAACAGGCTCTGTGTGCGAGCATGTGTATGTGTGTGTGTGTGTGTAAGTGTGTGTGTGCGCGCGCGCGCGCGCGCGTGCGTACGTTCGTGTGGTGTGTGTGTGGGGGGGGGGGGGGGGGGGCGTATGTGCACGCGCGCCCGTGCGTGTGTGTGTGTGTGTGTGTGTGTGTGTGTGTGTGTGTGTTCGGCAGCATGGTTTGGAATACACCGTCGAAGTTATTTCCCTTGAACGAGAAATGATGATCACAGCACTGCAGTAACCATAATGAATGAGAGAGAAGGTGTGCACATGCTATCGCATAGGTGGCAACCCAACTTTCTCATCATTTTACAACTTCCTATAATGAAAAGTACTTTTTCCCTTATTCCGAGCACCAAAACCTTACACTTTATGGAAAATGCAAAAAAACATAAACAAAAAATTGCTGTGAATACAACGTAATACTCGGTATCAGGCAGAACTTTTTGAAAACAAATGGCAGTTTAAGACAGTTTTTGAATAACAATAACACTAACTATCCAACAGAACCTCCTCTTCCATTCCAGCAGAATGCATCATTTGAGACAGTTTGTACATCAAATCACACCCCTAGAGTGAAACACTGACAATGATGCAGAATTAAAACTGTTTATAAACCCATTATTAACATACTCTTCCACTTTACTAACATCATGAGTCCATCAAAGTCACAAACCAATTTGTTCTATGCACTTTCCACTTCTACCAACATCATTAGTCCATTGAAGTCAGGAGTACATCATTACTTACTGTGATCACCAAAGTTTTTAAATCAGTTTTAGCCGTATTGAAAATTGCGTATAGCCGTACAGACCCAAATCGTAGGTTTCCCGTAAAGCAATACGGGAAAACCTTTTAGGTTGACACCTATGTATCGTGAAATTATTTCATCCGTGTTAATAAGTCCATATAAGCGAATAACCGAACACAGCTTCATTATGAATATCGATTGATGTGTCCAGCTTTGCACACACACACACACACACACACACACACACACACACACACACACACACACACACGCGCGCGCGTACGCGTACGCATACACACACACACACACACACACACACACACACACACACACACACACATACACACAATAATAATAATAACAAATAATAATAATCACGTGGGCGAGGTGCTGATTTGACTACGAACGTGTCAGTTAATTTTCCAGAGTAACTGGTCCGATGTCCTATGTGCCGGCACCCAGAGAAATCCCTGCAATTTTGGACATACCAGCTTTCTATCGTGATTTTTTTCTCCCCTGTCTGGTGACTACGCAGTGAACATTGAATACACTGTCCGAGGTGTAGTCACTAGCTGTCTATACTGCAGAGCCTGTCTACCCATACGGCTTTCTACATGTACTATTTGTTATTTTTTCTCTTTTTTTTTTCTTTTTTTTTTTTTTTCTACTCTTTTTCCTTTCTTGCTTTTTTTTTTTTTTTTTTTTTTTTTTTTTTTTTCCTCTTTGTTTTCTTTTTTTTTTTTTTTTTGCGGCCCCATCTTCTGTGTCACATCAGCGACAGTGCACCCACGCCGTTCATTCCGACACTCCGTCCACAGCCACAGC
>JADBJO010000963.1:152500-155000 GCA_016801955.1 Conus betulinus | reverse complement strand
AAAAAGGAAGAAGATAGGGGCGGGAGCAGGAAGGGGTGGGGGCAGACGGCGAACTAAGGCGAGACTTTTCCCCCCTGGCCGGCTTGAGGTCGTGAGGTCAATCGGAGACAGGGCGGAAGAAGACAAAAGGAGGAACAAAAAAGCCATCTACACACACACACACACACACACACACACACACAAAACCCCGCCGGACAACAATCACATAATTTTGGACCAAAACGACCCGACGATCGAACGAAGAGAATGACGACGAAGACCACTTGACCACGAGGAACTGGCGTACAAAATATCATGATATACATGCACAGTCAAGAGTGGAGGGGGGGGGGGGGGGGGGGGGGGGGGGGGGGGGGGGGGGGGGAGGGGGGAGGGTAAAAAAAAAAAAAAAAAAAAACAACGATGTTGGTAGCTACGGGTTGGTACAGGTAAATGCCAGCTATGTGGTCCTGGCCTCTCGAGTTCATTCATATTGTTCTGTTGAAGCCCAGCCCAGCCACAGAGACCACGTCAAGGACGACAACTCTGGACCTATCACACACACACCCTCCCCCGACCCCCTTTCCGGCATCCACGCCGGTACAAACCAGTCAGAGAGGACAAAAGACAAGAAACTGGAGACCATGAAAACATTCCTAGCAAAGAACAATGACGAAACACACACACACACACACACACACACACACACACACACACACAAAACAACAAACAACAAAAAGGTTAGATGAGGATATAAGTGTGTTTGGGTGAGAGTGTGTGCGATTATGTTCGCGCAAGCAAACGCCCGAGTCTCTTTTTGAGCAAAATTGTCGACAAATTTTCAATACAATATCGAAAACGAACAAGAAATGAAAATGTCAACAAAATGAAGTATATGGCACAAAATGCTTACTTGCACACGAACCTGTGTGTGTGTGTGTGTGTGTGTGTGTGTGTGTGTGTGTGTGTGTGTGTGTGTGTGTGTGTGTGTGCACGCGCGAGTGCGTTCCCGTGAACTGTATTTATATGTCTGTATGAGAGGACGAAGAGGCAGACAGCATGTACGTCTTGTGTATCCAGTTCCATCAAACAGAAGCAGAACACGAAAAACAACAACACTAAAAGCAGAGGGGAAAGAAATGGCACGAGGTCTGAACTAGGTATACAAGCACTCGATCACCCACAGTAATAGTTCTTCGAATGCTGAAATTACTACTAATGCCACCAAATCTCCTGCGGAAGTCTAAAGTTATCTCCCCCCGTAGGAACAGAAGGTAAAAGGCGAAAAAAGAGGAGGGGGGGTGGGGGGGGGGGGGGGGGGGTGGGGGGGGGGGGGGGGGTATGTCGGTACGTACCTTCCTCCCTAATAAAAAAAAAAAAAACAACTATGGTTTTTTTTTCAATATGGCACCAGTCTTCTTTATTTAAATGCATAACACAAAAATTATTTACACCAAATTTGTACAGCACAATAATATTTCAACCATAAAGGGTACATTTTTCTTTTGTCGTGAAAAACACAGTCTATACAAAGGACCTGGATTAAAAAAAAAAAAAAGAAAGAGAAAGAATGTGTAGTAATGGCGCACGAGGTCAGTTGAAATGAGGTACATTTTAAAAGAATTGTATCCAATCACATCATCTCCTGACAGTTGGGGGAGGGGGAGGGGGGTGCAGGGGAAGAGGTCACGTGGCCGTCAAGGAATTACATGATTAACACAGGTGAGGACGAGGTACACATACAACCCTAGACTAGACGCTGACAACAATAGCAACAACATAATGACAATCAATGGTGATGATAATAATAACGATAGCATGGACGAGGAGAAAACAATATCAATGACAATAGTTACTGGACATGTATGTTGATAATAATGATAATAATAATAATAATAATAATAATAAATAACAATGACAATAATAAAAAAAAAAAATAATAATAATAAACAATTGCGAGGTAATGGAAGAAAATTTCGGCCCTGTATTTTTTTTTGTTGTTGACGAAAATATTTTTGTCTCCTTTATGGAACAGATAGACAGCAACCTTATAGTCTTATGATTTATAGAAACTGGCAAAGATGCAGACAAATACAACTTTTATTCATCTTTAAAAAAATAAAAAAAAAAAGTATTCCTTTATATAACTTCTTTTTTTTGTGTGTTCTGCTTGTACTTTCTTTGAATGCAACCGTTACTATATTTACATCAAATCTCTCTCTCTCTCTCTGTAATTTGGTAGCCCAGCATTGCTATGGCTACCTCAGAGGCCAGAACGACAAACGCAACCATCGTCTACGCTACTATTGCGACCGCTTCCAGTATGACTAGCATTGGCACTACAGTCACAACGATTATGAATACTACTACTACCGATGTAGGACTTTGATTCGAAATGACCAATTCCTTTCTTCACAGAACTGAGAGAGAGAGAGAGAGAGGAGAGAGAGAGAGAGAGAGGAGAGAGAGAGAGAGAGGGGAGAGAGAGAGAGAGAGAGAGAGAGAGAGAGCGAGAGCTTTC
>JADBJO010000963.1:147500-150000 GCA_016801955.1 Conus betulinus | reverse complement strand
ACGTAAAACTGGAGGGTGGTTTTCTTTGTATCCCTTCAAGAGCGTCGACAATCCGTTAAACCCGCGCTTCATAGTTAGGTGCCATGAAGAAACGGGGCCTTTCCCTAATTAGACAGGAAAGAGAAGAAGAAGAAGAAGAGAGAGAGAGAGAGAGAGAGAGAGAGAGAGAGCCCCCCCCCCCCCCCCCCCCAACACACACACACACACATACACACACACACACACACACAAGATCTTAAAAAGAGCTGATCACGTGACTTCTGTGCGCACTGGCCTTATGTCTCCACATCCTTAAGAAAAAAAAAAATCCTTGGATTACGGAACAGATGACACATCCAGTCACTAAATAACTCGCAGTCGGACACTTCCAATTAAAAAAAAAAAAAAAAAAAAAAAAAAAAAAAAAAAAAAAAACCAGCAGGGAGAAGGCCACCTCCACTCAATCGACCGACCGTCGACCGCCGGCTAATAATGAATGACTCTTGACTAATAAATGACATCCTGAGAGAGAGAGAGAGAGAGAGAGAGAGAGAGAGAGAGAGAGGATAACTATGACAAGACATCCTCCATTCGAACAATCGACTGGCTTGATCACCTTGTTAACCGCTAATGAACAAGGCAGATTTTGGTGGGAGTCTCAACTCCCTCACCCCTACCCCACCCCCTCCCTTCTTCTCTTCTCCACCCTCTCCATCGACGAGGTTGTTCGTTTTTTTTGTTTGTTTTTTTTTTTTTGACAAAAGGGACTATCCGCTTTTTTTTTTCTTTTTTTTTTTTTTTTTTTTTTTTAAGAAATGATGGAGATCGCACGATTATGACCCGCGTCTCTCGTTTCTGACGAGATTCCACGAGAAATACCCGTTTGGCTTGCTTTACACAGCTACGTTGATTAATTAGAACAATTTGGCTTTGACCTGACCGTCCACACCCGAGGCCGATAATCAAGAAACACTAAAAAAAAATTAAAAAAAAAAAATAATAATAAAAATCAAAAAAAGGAAAAGAAATAAAGGGAAAAAAAAGGAACAAGAAAACAATTCACCATCACCACCACTACTCAAAAAGTCAGATATTTCAAGGTTAAGATAGAGTAGATGGCTTAAAAAAAAAACAAACAAACAAAAAAAAAAAGTCAGTAAAATCACGGCGGCATGTCCGAATGAATGAATACGCGATAAATCAATTCAAATACCATCGGTTAAACTAGATCCTGAGGAACGACAAGAATGTTGAGACACACACACACGCGCGTGTTCAGATAAAAACGAGCTATAATCCGTTGAGGAGAAATGTCATTCAAACACACACACACACACACACACACACACACACACACACACACACACACACAGGGGGGGGGGGGGGGGGGGGGATCAGGGGAGAGGGAGTTTTGACTCACCCTCATGCCCATCCCCACGTCCGTCACTGTCCCCCTAAAAATTCAGAAACGTAGGTTGGGGTGGGGGAGTGTGGATGGGGGTGGATGGAGGGGGTCCATTCCTGTCTTCCAATTACACAGGACCTATCTACCTTTTCATAATTGGTCTTCTACATCACACACCCAAATCAATTCATGAAACTGAAAAAAAAAAAAAAAAAAAAAAAAAAAATTCCGATTTTCCACGAGTGATCGAGTCAGTTAAAACAACAACAACAACAACAACTGAAAGAACGAGAGAAATAGATCGATCTATAATTGTGTGTGTGTGTGTGTGTGTGTGTGTGTGTGTGTGAGAGAGAGAGAGAGAGAGAGAGAGAGAGAGAGAGAGAGTGTGTGTGTGTGTGTGTGTGTGTGAGAGAGAGAGAGAGAGAGAGTGTGTGTGTGTGTGTGTGTGTGTGTGCGTGTGTACGCGCGCGCGCGCTTGCTTACTTACGATCCCAGTCTAAGTCTGTATCTGTCAGACAGAGAGAGAGAGAAGAGAGAGAGAGAGAGAGAGAGGGAGAGAGAGAGAGAGAGAGAGAGAGAGAGAGAGAGAGGGGAGGGAGGGAGAGGAAAGGAAAGAAAGAGGGAGACAGGAGGTGGGGAGGGGGGGGAGCACTAAAGGTACTTATGATCACAATGTAAAAGAAAATGCACACGAAATAACGTCAGAGTGTTGAAGAGTTGCTTTCTGTCCGATTTGAGAAAAAGAACTACAGATATTAGGGAAATTCTGTCATTTTTTTTCTCTCCAAATAAACAGCGTATAACCTCAGAGAAATTCTGTCAATTTTTTTCTCTCCAACTAATCAGCGTATAACCTCATTAAAAAACTTGCTCAATCCCTACAATCTCTCTCTGTCTCTGTCTCTCTCTCTCTCTCTCTCTCACTCTCTCTGTGAGTGTGTGTGTGATTTATTTATCAGTTAATCATACTTATGCATTGTTGCCAAAACCACAAAGGATTGAGAAGGGAATGCAGGGCTTCCTGTATTATTTTTTTTTTTCTTTCTTTCTTTAAAGTTAAATGGATGCTAATGCCGTTTCCGAACAGTGAATTAAACACACATTCCTCATAAA